>JAQQAC010006904.1:17879265-17891236 GCA_029783875.1 Phataginus tricuspis | reverse complement strand
TGTAATGTTATGTTGTGGAAAGGAATGGAGTGTTGTGGAATGGAATACAATGTTGGGGAATAGAATGGAATGTTAACGAATGAAATGGAATATTATGGAATAAATGGGGTAGAATGTTATGGAATGTTATGCAACAGAATGTATTAGTATATTATGGAATGGAATGGAATGTTTTGGAAGGTAATAGAATGTTATGCAAGAGAATTAAATGGAATGTTTGGAATGGAATGGAATGATACATAATCAAATGGAATGTTATGGTATGAAGTGGAATGTTGGGGAATAGAAACGAATTTTAATGAATGGAATGGAATGTTATGGAATAGAAAGGGATAGAATGTAATGGAATCAAATAGATTGTTATGGAATAGAATGGAATGTTGTGGAATTGAATGGAATGTTATGGAATGGAATGGAAAGGAATGTTATGCAAGAGAATTTAATAGAATGTCAAACGAAGAGAAATATTAAAAATATGGTCACTAAACTGTGCACTTTATTTGGGTTCCACCAATTTTTTCCATTAATGCCCTCTTTCTTTTCTGGGATACAGTCCAGGGTGCCACATTGCATTTAGTTGGGTCCCCAGTATCCTCGGGTCTGTGAGAGTTTTTTACACTCTTTTCTTGTTTTTTTGACTTGGACTGTCCTAAGGAGTACTGGCTGGGTATCTGTAGAATGTTGTGCAATCCTAATCTTACTACACGTAGGTGACACAATAATGTGCATAAAAAATTCTTTTAAGACAATACTCCAGTGTAACCTTGGCACACTGCTTTGATATATTGACTCATGCAACCTCTTTCCTGCATGTATCACCCACTGTAAAATGCATGCACATTGTCTCCAAAGGTCTTCAGAACAATTTGGTCAGAACTCTCTCTCTGATCAACTGTCATCCAGGGTCCTGGTCCTCAGTAAGACTCTGAATAAACTCTCTTTCTTTACACAACAGCCATGTTGACTTCAGTTGACCCAGGCCAAATTTTCCACTGTAAAATTGAATTCGGAATTTAAAATGTAGTTGGTTAATAACAGCTATTTCAGAGTCATTCTTTTTTTTCTTTCCTTATTTCAAACTCTACAGATCATGTTTTCTTCAGTGAGTATGTATTATTTCAGTAACTCAAATCTAAAAGCAATTAATGTGTAATAGATGTGGTAATTAGCCCTAATAACTTAGAAGAAAATGCATCTACTACAATGACACAAGAGACAGTGACCCAACTAATTGTTTGGTTTGTGGCCCACTGAGTAATACTCCAATTAAAATTCTCTGTAGTCTATGTCTTCATGGTCATGGAGGCAGATATAAGACCCAGAGTTTGGCAGAATTTAGAGTGTGGATTCAAGCTTCAGTTTTTTTCTTTGTATTCTCTGAAATTTCGTATGTCCTGAAAATAAAATGCCATTTCACTGGCACATCTATTGAAATATACTACCACTTTGTTACAAACCTCAAGCCTGTTTTCATCTAAAAGAATGTTTGATTACTGAGAAGAAAAATGAAAGAAAGAATGCTTCATTTTTGAGATTTATTATCATAAAAAGAAATCCTCAATAAATTAAACAAGAGTTCCTGGTTTCAGGCAGGTCAGTTCATTTCTCTTTTGGTATATTTCAATTTATGTGGAAAACATGGAGTTTCAGCTCATACAGATTATTCCAAAAATTGTAGATGGCCTTTTTTATGGCCAGAGACATTCTAATTTTCACCAACTGAGCATGAAGCATTTCTGAGTAAATTTTATATTATAGAAACTGGCAGTAGTGAATAATGGTGAAGTCACAGAAAATTTATGGGATGTTTGCTGATTTTGAAATCACATACACCAGGTTTAAATTTGAGTTACATAATCCTAATCCATTGATTTTTCACCAAAATCATTTGAAATTGCTAGGGTTTGGATAGCACTTCTTTTCTGAATATCTTTTTCTTACTTATTTTCATATTTCTAATATATATGCGCATGAGCCAGAACGATAGTAGCACTCTCCCTAACATGCTAGGGTTTTGCTTACGTTAAAATGTTGAAGGGAACTCATTTATTAAAATGGCCTGAACAATAATTGATATTTACAATGTATCTTCCTACTTGCTATTGAAAAATACATGCTGATCATGGATGCTTTATTTCTGAGGTTTCCTGTAGTTTTTATAAAGGTAGGAACTCATGTTGATGAGTCTGGAGCCTGACATTTGTTCCAGAAAAAGCTAAGAAGATGGAACAGACCATCCATCTAATTCTGCTGCAGGCTTAAGTCTATATCTTGGGTTATATCCCATTCATTTTATGGACTTAAGGCTCTCACCTCCTTATCTTCCCTAAGTTTACCTCATCATAAGAGAGGGTTTACTTCTTATTAGTGGAGAAAATGTATAATTTTCATTATATGATGAAACAAATTTTGTGTAGAACATTGTTGGCAAATATACTTGTGTTCTGTTTCTTAAAAAAGATCATATGTATATCATTTATATTCTATATTATGTGTTTATAAATTTATAATATATATCAGTATGGATGACCTAAAACCTTAATAGTTAATGAAAATTTAATGTTAATTAATAAAATGATGAATATTAAGCAAAATATCAGTAAAAGACCCACAAAATTACCCCAGGAGGCAATAGCATTACACTGGTGATGTAATTATAATGGAAGCTTAGCTGAGGCTACGTGACCATTTCATGGTAAGATTCTGTAATGAAATCTCAAGCATGAGGCAGAAGGCATGGATGAGATCCATTTTAAGATTTATTCTAACTAATAAATTCTATGGGTATTTCATCCTGTATTGTGCCTAGAAAAGGCAAAAAATATAAAAACAATTAAGATCTGTGTGGTGCCTTTTGCAATATCAAATGATCAGCTTGATCCTTGGTATAATTCTTAGAACTGTAGCAAGGTACTCTGTGATTGTGGTCTGCCTCTCTTCTGTTTTTTACAATTTCTTTGTGTTCTAAATTCATGTTTTAGGTTCTATATTAATAATACTAACAAGGACTGAATTTTAATCAATGGAATGATTGCTACATATTTTCTATACTGGTGGTTCTCATAATTTAGCATGCATCAAACTCACTTGGAGGGCTGGTTAAATCAAGAACTGTGGGCCCCATGCCAGAGTGTTTGATTCAGGGAAGTTGGTGGGGCTAGAGAATTTGTGTCCCTAACAAATTCTCACGTGTTTCTCTGCTACTGGTTCGGGGACCACAGTTTGAGAATCACTGTTCTATACCCACTTCACAGAGATATGTGAAGCCCCTTTCTGCTCTATGTTTTCCATTTTTATTAAGTTCTGTTTCTCAGAAATAACTTTTTGGCTCTTTATTCAACAGGAATCATGATGTTATCTGAAGGAAATCAAAGTATCATACCCATTTTTGTTCTCCTGGGTTTTTCAGAATACCCAGATCTCCAGGTTCCACTGTTCCTGGCTTTCTTATCTATCTACACAGTCACTGTGGTGGGGAATTTGGGCATGATAGTAATCATCAAGATCAATCCAAAGCTTCACACAATCATGTACTTTTTCCTTAGCCACTTGTCCTTTGTAGATTTCTGTTATTCCTCCACAGTTACACCAAAACTGCTGGAGAATTTGCTTGTAGAAGATAGAACCATCTCTTTCTCTGGTTGCATTATGCAATTTTGTTTTGCTTGCCTCTTTGGGGTCACAGAAACTTTCATGTTAGCAGCAATGGCCTATGACCGTTTTGTGGCAGTTTGTAACCCCTTGCTCTATACCACTGCTATGTCCCAGAAGCTCTGTGCTCTGCTGATGGCTGGTTCTTACTCATGGGGTATAATGTGTTCCCTGACACTCACATATTTTCTTCTTGCATTGTCTTATTGCGAGTCTAACATCATAAATAATTTCATTTGTGACCACTCTGTAATTGTTTCTGTCTCCTGCTCTAACCCCTATATAAGCCAGATGCTGTGTTTTATTATTGCCATATTCAATGAGGTGAGCAGCCTGATAATTATTCTGACATCTTATGTACTCATTTTTATCACTGTCATGAGGATGCCTTCTGCAAGTGGGCGCCGGAAAACTTTCTCCACCTGTGCCTCCCACCTGACAGCCATCATCATCTTCCATGGAACCATCCTTTTCCTTTACTGTATCCCTAATCCTAAAACTTCTTGGCTCATAGTTAAAGTGGCTTCTGTGTTTTACACTGTGGTAATCCCCATGCTGAACCCCTTGATCTACAGCCTTAGGAACAAAGACGTGAAAGATACATGCAGAAAATTAGTTGTCTCAAAATTACTTTGTTGCTCAAGATGAGTGTTAGATTATTTTATTTTGGAAAAAAAATTCATTTGCCGGCCTACATATTGCTCAGTTGCAATGCAACTGATGACTCAGATAATTTAATCATTAGACTAATAGTTAATATATCTATGGCAGCACAACTTTTTATGACTGTTGCATGCATCAGTGTTTAGTGACATAAGCTGTAAGCCATGTGTAAACCCAAATATAAAAAATATAATTTTGGGACCATCTTTTGCAATATTTATAAATTATTTTTAAACACTTCACCATATATAGTATAAGTTTATATGTGTGTTTCCAAAGTTAAACTAATTCCCAGATCATCAAATATGTGTAGGTCCAGGGTGGCTCCCTAGAATTATAATCAGGAAGCCTACTCCAGAGATGGCTTTGATAAATGTGTTACCTTACTGTATCTTTCCCAGCAAACAATCCTTTGCTATTTATTGTATTCAAGGGTAGACGTTGATCTTTATTCATGGAAATCATAACCTGCTGACAAGTAAACAAAATTTAATAAAAGATTTTTCTTTCTTTAAATTCATATCCTATTTCATTCAATGTAATTTTTTGATTAGTCAAGGCAGTGGAATATTAAAATAATAGAGTCCCAGAATAGACTGAAGCACACCTGGTCATCTAAATTTCAACAAACATGCCATTCTAATTCAATGGAGAATTGATGATTTTCATCAAACAATGCTGAGACAACTGGGTATCCATACGGATAAATAAGTTTTAACTTTTACTTCATACTATATGTAACTATTAACATAAATGACAGGGAAAACAAAGGTGGACCTAAACTAGGTGATTTTTGGGTGGAGAGGAACCAGTGGGTTGGGTGACACCTAGTGGTTTTGGACAGTAAACTTGTTTCCAAAATTCATTTGCCATTTTTAGGACAGTGTGGGTGTAGTGAGGTTATATTATTCAACTGTATTAATATAAGCTTGGAAGAATGGATTGCCCATATTTGGAAATGAGTTTCCATGAGGTAAATTAGTGTTCCCAAAGACAAGAATGATTATTTATGTTAAATGAAAAAGCCACAATCCAAGTTATGTTGCTTATACATCTCAAGACACATACACATTATACACAGAAAAATCACATAGCAAATGTTAATAGTGGTTATCTCTTAATGATTTCATTTTAGCTGATTTATCTTTTTTGCTATTTACTGTAGTCACCATGTCTTCTAAGTCAATATGTATGTTTTCCATAATTAAGTGTTTAAAAGAAATTGATGAAGTAAGCTTGATGAAGCATTGTCTCCAGTGATCTTAGAAGAAATTACATTCTTGTAAAAATGCCACAGAAGAATATGTTCAGTCCAATTTCTGAGTTTGTGATATAAAAAGAAATAGTTCAATGAAACGTCTCTAGGGTCTAAATCCCTGAAGTCACAGAGGTATACATAAACCCTACATTTTGCTTCTAGGAGTCAGATTCATATTGCTCTTTTTCTTTTCCTCTCTCCTTTCTCTGAGGTTTTCTGAATATTAAGAAAGAAATATATTCCCATCACACCAATTAAAAATGTATTGTTGACTCTCCCACTATATGTATCAACTTCTTAATATTTTCAATAATGTTTGAATTCTGAGTGGAAACTTCTTGGAGTCTATTAATAATAGGAACAGGATCTTCAGGTGAGTTGGTTTTAGATTGAGTGATTTATTTTGTGTTATCTTTCATTTATATAAGGGACATGGAAGGCCTGCAAGCTTTGAGGCAGGGAACATGACTTTATTAGTCTAACTGCCACAGTATCTCCTGAGCATATCTTACCAAGGCCTTATGGTGCTGAGCTTTGATCTCTTCCCCCTTCTCAGGGGTTTCCTCCTGCTTTTTGTTTTGAGGCTACCCACCATGTGCCTAGCATAGTACAGTCATACCAAAAATTCTTGAAAGAATATTAGAAAATCTGAAAATGGCCTCAACATCTCAAAATCTTGTAGAAAGGAGATAAGAGTACTATGTAAGAAGTAGTGGTGAGCACCATATGTCATAAAATTTTGACTTCTTGACGGTAATGTATCCACCAAGAACGTGGAAAATGTCGGAGTGAAAAGGAGTCATTTCTTCGATTTGTAGTTTTCATTGAACACTTTATATATTGCACATGCTAAATGAGTACACTAGAAAATGAGGCTATTCCAGGTAAAAGAAAAGAAAAATTAAATAAGCCAGGGAATAAATGAGCATGTGTTGTTTCTTATAAACTGAGAATATTGGTATGAATACCTGGGAATAGCTAGGTTGACTACCTGGGAATAGCTAGAGTAAGGCTTTAGATAAATCTAAGCAGGAAAGTTTAGATTAGATAACTTACCTACTAGGGAGAAATCAAAGCTTTTAGAGCCAAACACAGTCATAATACCAGAATAATCAAGGGAAGAAGAGATGTTCTCACAGTGCAAGCTGGCAACCCTAAGAGAAGTTGACTATGCATTGGCCCTATAGTCCACTTGAGTAATGATGGCAGTTTCTAAGTCCTCCATAGACACCAGCCTGAGATAAGAAAGAGTCAGATAATAATGAGAAGGCAAAGAGAAAAACAGTGACAGTTTACTCAAGGACAGTAATTGCTGAATTAAGATGGTCACGGCCAAGAGGAGATCCTAGAAAGAGAGCTGAGCTCCCCATTGACATCTCAAATTGTGCCCACATGTCCATTGCTGCCCACTTTGGCCCTCGATCTGTTTCTTAGATTTAAAAAAAAATAATAAAAGGGTTTAAAAATAATACCAATTAGTCATAGCGCTAAGAATTAAAAGAGGAATGAGTGGGGAAACTGACCCTCCTGGACTCTACAACTATCAGACTGGTGTTAAAAATATTAATATCATTTCCTAACTTAATACTTACACATCTATGAAATATGTATTATCATGTCATTACTACTCATAAAGGAGTTGAGGCTCAGATAATTTGAGTAATTCACCAAAGATCAGACAGTAAATGACAAAGCCTGGCGTTAAATTTAAATCTGTGTATCCAAGCCCATTCACAATACTGGTCTCTCATCAACTCTGTCACTTTTCTGCCCTTTTATGCATGTAGGAAATACATTTTTTTAAGTGTCAAAAATAACATTTAGCTATGAGGATAATAATAGTTTCTTTCTACCTTGGCCAATGAGACAAAACTGAAATGGTGTCTTTGTGAGATTCATACTAATAGTCTTTTACTAACTTGCATATTTCAGACATGTGCTTGTTATAGGCTAACTTCTTTTTTTTTTTTGAGTTTTAATTTTAATTTTAATTTTAATTTTTTTACAATTTATTTTGGTATCATTAACCTAGTTACATGTGCAATATGATGGTGATTAAACTACCCCCTTCATCAGGTCCCCCCCACCAACCCCATTACAGTCACTGTCCATCAGCGTAGTGAGATGCTATAGAATCACTACTGGTCTTCTCTGAGTTGTTCAGTCCTCCCCGTGCCCCTGCTACCTTACGTCTGCTAATCGTAATGCCCCTTTTACCCTCTTATCCCTCCCTTCCCACCCATCTTCCCCAGTCCCTTTCCCTTTGGTAACTATTAGTCCGTTCTTGGGTTCTGTGAGTCTGCTGCTGTTTTGTTCCTTCAGTTTTTTTCTTTGTTCTTATACTACACATATGAGTGAAATCATCTGATACTTGTCTTTTTCGGCTTGGCTTATTTCACTGAGCATAATACCCTCTAACTCCATCCATGTTGTTGCAAATGGTAGGATTTGTTTTCTTCTTATGGCTGAATAATATTCCATTGTGTATATGTACCACATCTTCTTAATCCATTCATCTACTGATGGACACTTAGGCTGATTCCATTTCTTGGCTATTGTAAATAGTGCTGCAATAAACATAGGGGTGCATCTGTCTTTTTGAAACTGGGCTGCTGCGTTCTTAGGGTAAATTCCTAGGAGTGGGATTCCTGGGTCAAATGGTATTTCTATTTTGAGTTTTTTGAGGAACCTCCATACTGCTTTCCACAATGGTTGAACTAAATTGTATTCCCACCAGCAGTGTAGGAGGGTTCCCTTTTCTCCACATCCTCACCAACATTTGTTGTTGTTTGTGTTTTGGATGTTGGCCATCCTCACTGGTGTGAGGTGATATCTCATTGTGGTTTTAATCTGCATTTCTCTGATGACCAGCGATGTGGAGAATCTTTTCATGTTCCTGTTGGCCATCTGAATTTCTTCTTTAGAGAAGTGTCTATTCATGTCCTCTGCCCATTTCTTAAATAGATTATTTGCTTTTTATTTGTTAAGGTGCTTGAGTTCTTTATATATTTTGGATGTTAACCCCTTCTCAGATGCATCATTTACCAATATATTTTCCATACTGTAGGATGTCTTTTTGTTCTACTAATGGTGTCCTTTGCTGTACAGAAGCTTTTAAGCTTGATATAATCCCACTTGTTCATATTTGCTTTTGTTTCCCTTGTCCGGGGGGATATGTTCATGAAGAAGTCGCTCATGTTTATGTCCAAGAGATTTTTGCCTATGTTTTTTTCTAAGAGTTTTATGGTTTCATGACTTACATTCAGGTCTTTGATCCACCTTGAGTTTACCTTTGTGTATGGGGCTAGACAGTAGTCCAATTTCATTCTCTTACATGTAGCTGTCCAGTTTTTCCAACACCAGCTGCTGAAGAGGCTGTCATCTCCCCATTGTGTATCCAAGGCTCCTTTATCAAATATTAATTGAATTTATATGTTTGGGTTAATGTCTGGATTTTCTATTCTGTTCCACTGGTCTATGGGTCTGTTTTTGTGCCACTACCAAATTGCCTTGATTACTGTGGCTTTGTAGTAGAGCTTGAAGTCAGGGAGCCTAATTCCTCCTGTTTGATTCCTCCTTCTCAGGATTGCTTTGGCTATTTGGGGTCTTTTCTGGTTCCATATGAATTTTTGAGTTATTTGTTTCAGTTCATTGAAGAAAGCTGTTGGTAGTTTGATAGGGATTGCATTGAATCTGTAGATTGCTTTAGGTAATATAGCCATTTTGACAATATTTATTCTTCCTAGGCAAGAGCATGGGATGCATTTCCATTTGTTAGTGTCCTCTTTAATTTCTCTTAGGAGTGTCTTGTAGTTTTCAGAGTACAGGTCTTTCACTTACTTGGTTAGGTTTATTCCTAGGTATTTTATTCTTTTTGATGCAATTGTGAATGGAATTGTTTTTCTGATTTCTCTTTCTGTTAGTTCATCATTAGTGTATAGGAAAGCAACAGATTTCTGTGTGTTAATTTTGGGTCCTGTAACTTTGCTGAATTCAGATATTAGTTCTAGCAGTTTTGGAGTGGAGTCTTTAGGGTTTTTTATGTACAGTATTATGTCATCTGCAAATAGTGACAATTTGACTTCTTCTTTACCAATCTGGATGCCTTGTATATCTTTGTTTTGTCTGATTGCGGTGGCTAGGACCTCCAGTACTATGTTGAATAACAGTGGAGAGAGTGGGCATCCCTGTCGTGTTCCCGAACTTAGATGAAAAGCTTTCAGTTTCTCTCTGTTAAGTATGATGTTAGCTATGGGTTTGTCATATATAGCCTTTATGATGTTGAGGTACTTGCCATCTATACCCATTTTGTTGACAGTTTTAATCATGAATGGATGCTGAGTTTTGTCAAATGCTTTTTCAGCATCTCTGGAGATGATCATGTGGTTTTTGTTCTTCTTTTTGTTGATGTGGTGGATGATGTTGATGGATTTTCGAATTTTGTACCATCCTTGCATCCCTGGGATGAATCCCACTTGATCATGGTGTATGATCCTCTTGATGTATTTTTGAATTCTGTTTGCTAATATTTTGTTGAGTATTTTTGCATCTACGTTCATCAGGTATATTGGTCTATAAATTTATTTTTTGGTGAGGTCTTTACCTGGTTTTGGTATTAGAGTGATGCTGGCTTCATAGAAAGAGTTTGGAAGTATTCCCTCCTCTTCTATTTTTTGGAAAACTTTAAGGAGAATGGGTGTTATTTCTTCTCTATATGTCTGGTAGAATTCAGAGGTGAATCCATCTGGTCCAGGGGTTTTGTTCTTGGGTAGTTTTTTGATTACCGATTCAATTTCGTTGCTGGTGATTGGTCTGTTTAGTTTTTCTGTTTCTTGCTTGGTCAGTCTTGGAAGGTTGTATTTTTCTAAGAAGTTGTCCATTTCTTCTGTGTTTTACAACTTGTTAGCATAGAGTTTCTCATAATATTCTCTTATAATTCTTTGTATTTCTGTGGGGTCCGTCATTATTTTTCCTTTCTCATTTCTGATTCTGTTTATGTGTGTAGATTATCTTTTTCTCTTAATGAGTCTGGCTAGGGGTTTATCTATTTTGTTTATTTTTTCAAAGAACCAGCTCTTTGTTTCATTGATTTTTTCTATTGTTTTATTCTTCTCAATTTTATTTATTTCTTCTCTGATCTTTATTATGTTCCTCCTTCTGGTGACTTTGGGCCTCCTTTGTTCTTCTTTTTCCAATTTCAATAATTGTGTCTTTAGACTGTTCATTTGGGAATGTTCTTCCTTCTTTAAATAGGCCTGGATTGCAATATACTTTCCTCTTAGAACTGCCTTTGCTGCGTCCCACAGAAGTTGTGGCTTTGTGTTGTTGTTGTCATTAGTCTCCATATATTCTTTGATTTCTGTTTTGATTTAGTCGTTAACCCATTGATTCATTAGGAGAATGTTGCTAAGTCTCCATGTATTTGTGAGTCTTTTTGATTTCTTTCTAAAATTTATTTCTAGTTTTATACCTTTGTGATCTGAGAAGTTGGTTGGTAGGATTTCAATATTTTTGAAATTACTGAGGTTCTTTTTGTGGCCTAGTATGTGGTCTATTCTGGAAAATGTTCCATGTGCACTTGAGAAGAATGTGTATCCTGTTGCTTTTGGGTGCAGAGTTCTGTAGATATCTGTTGGGTCCATCTTTTCTAGTGTGTTGTTCAGTGCCTCTGTGTCTTTACTTTTTCTCTGTCTGGTTGATCTATTCTTTGGAGTGAGTGGTGTGTTGAAGTCTCCTAAAATGAATGCATTGTTGTCTATTTCCTCCTTCAATTCTGTTAGTATTTGTTTCACATATGTTGGCGCTCCTGTGTTGGGTGCATATATGTTTATAATGGTTATATCTTCTTGTTGGACTGACCCCTTTATCATTATGTAATGTCCTTCTTTATCTCTTGCTACTTTCTTCGTTTTGAAGTCTATTTTGTCTGACAGAAGTACTGCAACACCTGCTTTTTTCTCTTTGTTGTTTACATGAAATATCTATTTCCATCCCTTCACTTTTAGTCTGTGTATATCTTTGGGTTTGAGGTGAGTCTCTTGTAAGCAGCGTATAGATGGGTCTTGCTTTTTTATCCACTCTGTTACTCTGTGTATTTTGATTGGTGCATTCAGTCCATTTACATTTAGGGTGATTATTGATAGATATGTACTTATTGCCATTGCTGGCTTTAGATTTGTGGTTACCAAAGGTTCAAGGGTTGCTTCTTTACTATCTAAGAATCTTACTTAACTTTCTTGTTAAGTTATTGTGAATGCCATCTGATGTTTCTTTATTTCTCCCTTCCTATTCTTCCTCCTCCATTCTTTATATATTGGGTGTTTTATTCTTTGCCTTTAGTTAGTATTTGGAAGGTCTGCTTTCTTTGCTATGATTTTATTTTCTCTGGTGACATCTTTT
>JAQQAC010006904.1:17783205-17874265 GCA_029783875.1 Phataginus tricuspis | reverse complement strand
CCTCCTTCTGGTGACTTTGGGCCTCCTTTGTTCTTCTTTTTCCAATTTCAATAATTGTGTCTTTAGACTGTTCATTTGGGAATGTTCTTCCTTCTTTAAATAGGCCTGGATTGCAATATACTTTCCTCTTAGAACTGCCTTTGCTGCGTCCCACAGAAGTTGTGGCTTTGTGTTGTTGTTGTCATTAGTCTCCATATATTCTTTGATTTCTGTTTTGATTTAGTCGTTAACCCATTGATTCATTAGGAGAATGTTGCTAAGTCTCCATGTATTTGTGAGTCTTTTTGATTTCTTTCTAAAATTTATTTCTAGTTTTATACCTTTGTGATCTGAGAAGTTGGTTGGTAGGATTTCAATATTTTTGAAATTACTGAGGTTCTTTTTGTGGCCTAGTATGTGGTCTATTCTGGAAAATGTTCCATGTGCACTTGAGAAGAATGTGTATCCTGTTGCTTTTGGGTGCAGAGTTCTGTAGATATCTGTTGGGTCCATCTTTTCTAGTGTGTTGTTCAGTGCCTCTGTGTCTTTACTTTTTCTCTGTCTGGTTGATCTATTCTTTGGAGTGAGTGGTGTGTTGAAGTCTCCTAAAATGAATGCATTGTTGTCTATTTCCTCCTTCAATTCTGTTAGTATTTGTTTCACATATGTTGGCGCTCCTGTGTTGGGTGCATATATGTTTATAATGGTTATATCTTCTTGTTGGACTGACCCCTTTATCATTATGTAATGTCCTTCTTTATCTCTTGCTACTTTCTTCGTTTTGAAGTCTATTTTGTCTGACAGAAGTACTGCAACACCTGCTTTTTTCTCTTTGTTGTTTACATGAAATATCTATTTCCATCCCTTCACTTTTAGTCTGTGTATATCTTTGGGTTTGAGGTGAGTCTCTTGTAAGCAGCGTATAGATGGGTCTTGCTTTTTTATCCACTCTGTTACTCTGTGTATTTTGATTGGTGCATTCAGTCCATTTACATTTAGGGTGATTATTGATAGATATGTACTTATTGCCATTGCTGGCTTTAGATTTGTGGTTACCAAAGGTTCAAGGGTTGCTTCTTTACTATCTAAGAATCTTACTTAACTTTCTTGTTAAGTTATTGTGAATGCCATCTGATGTTTCTTTATTTCTCCCTTCCTATTCTTCCTCCTCCATTCTTTATATATTGGGTGTTTTATTCTTTGCCTTTAGTTAGTATTTGGAAGGTCTGCTTTCTTTGCTATGATTTTATTTTCTCTGGTGACATCTTTTTAGCCTTAGGGGTGCTTCCCTCTAGAGCAGTCAATTTAAGATATCCTGTAGTGGTGGTTTATGAGAGGCAAACTCTTTCAACTTTCCTTTGTCTGGAAATTGTTTAATCCCTCCATCATATTTAAATGATAATCGTGCTGGATACAATATTCTTGGTTCGAGGTCCTTCTGTTTCTTTACGTTAAATATATCATGCCATTCTCTTCTGGCCTGTAAGGTTTCTGTTGAGAAGTCTGCTGATAGTCTGATGGGTTTTCCTTTGTAGGTGATCTTTTTTCTCTCTCTAGCTGCCTTTAATACTCTGTCTTTATCTTTGACATCTTAATTATTATGTGTCTTGGTGTTGTCTTCCTTGGGTCCCTTGTGTTGGGAGTTCTGTGGGCTTCTGTGGACTGCGAGACTATTTCCTTCCCCAGTGTGGGAAAGTTTTCAGCAATTATTTCTTCAAAGACACTTTCTATCCCTTTTTCTCTCTCTTCTTCCTCTGGTACTCCTATAATGCGAATATTGTTCCGTTTGGATTGGTCACACAGTTCTCTCAATATTCTTTCATTCCTAGAGATCCTTTTTTCTCTCAGTACCTCAGCTTCTTTGTATTCCTCTTCTCTCGTTTTTATTTCATTTATCGTCTTCTCCACTGTATCCAGTCTGCTTTTAACACCGTCCATTGTGTTCCTCAAGGATTGGATCTCTGACTGGAATTCATTCCTGAGTTCTTGAATATCTTTCCGTACCTCCATGAGCATGTTCATGATTTTTATTTTGAACTCCCTTTCAGGGAGAGTCATAAGGTCCATATCATTAAAACGTTTCTCAGGAGTTGTATTCATAATTTTACTCTGGACCTGGTTCCTTTTGCCTTTCATATTTGTGTATGGAGCCCTCTAGTGCCCAGAAGCTCTACTCTCTGGAGCTTCTCAGCCCCTGAAGCAATGTCAGGGATTGTAGGGGAGTGGTATTTGTGCTTCAGTGGAGGAAAGGGCTGTTTCCTGGTTCCTGGCTGTTATGCCTGTCTCCACTGTCTGAACCGGTGGGCTGAGCACATAGGTATAAGCCTCTGTGCTTTGCCTTTTAAGTTGCTGTAGACAGATGCTCCCTCCGGCTGGCCCAACACCAGGGAAGGGCTTCCAGGTTTGCAAGCCCGGTGGGGCTGGCCAGGCGAAAGATGCACTAGTCTGCCTGTCACAGAAGGGGTTCCTGGAGCCATGCAGGCAGCCAGGGAGCTGGCACACCTGAAGATCAGAAAACCCCCAATCTGATGGACAGAGTACACCCGGATAATCCTGTCCACCGGTCCTTTCTCCTGAGCAGCAAGCTCCGTGCAGTCCTTGCCCCTTCAGCAGGCCTCCTTCCAAGGTCCTCCCTGCCAGGAAGTCTCTCAGACTGCCTGCCCCTCCCCTGTCCCAGAGCATCTGGGTATGGATCCCTGATCTCACAAGCAGCCGGAATCTTAGTCTCTCCAGGAACTCCGCCTGTCTTAGCTTTCCAAGCTCCTAATTACAAGAGTATCATGCAAGCACCATGAAATGTAGGTTTGTGCTCCCAGAGTAGATCTCCAGAGTTAGGTATTCAGCAGTCCCAGTTCTCCACTCCCTCTCTGCTCTGTTCCTGTTCCTCCTGCCTGTGAGCTGGGGTGGGGGAAGGGCTTGGATCCTGCAGGACCACAGCTTTAGTACATTACCATTTTCTGTGAGGGCTACTCTTGTCTCCAGGTGTATGCAGTTTATTGTAGTTCTCTTTCCCATTTCTCTTTCTATAGTAGTTGTAGTAGCTTTATTTTCATATTATATGCGGTTTTAGGAGGAAGCCTCTGTCTCACCTCTCACGCCGCCATCTTTAATCTCAGGCTAACTTCTTTTTAAAATCATTGTTACATGATTAAAGATACTTCTGTGGTAATGAACTGATTGCAAATACAAGATGTTTTTGCTTTCTCAAAATGTATACAAATATAACAAAGATTATATGAAACAAAACAAGACAATCACATATATGTAGCTTGAATCAAACCCAATATTCCCATCACCAGAAATTTTGAGAGTAATTATGTAAACATTGGTATTTATTACCATATTCTCTAGCTGTCTCTAGAGAATATGGAAGGCTGGAGAAAAACACTTTTGAATTACTCTAATTCAGGTAGTCCATGAGTACTTAATGCTGTAATATGCCTCTTAGAGTTATCAGATTAAAAAATTAGAACAGAAAATTAAAAGATAATTATCAAGGAATCTAGATGAGTATGCAGAGACCAGTGACACTAAGTGAGAAAACACTGAAGTGGGAGAGAAAACAGGAATGAGGGAACAAAATGTCATAAATGCACCTGCATTATTTTTAGAACAGGAAGGCCATTTTTGTAGCATCAGGATGGAATCAATGGAAATCTTGAAGATATATAAGGTTATATTTCCTTCAACGTCTATGTATTTTTTTTCGAAACTCAAAAATTCTTGTGGCAATTCAGTGAAGGCTGCCTTTATGATCTTTAGTTTGAATATCATAACTATTGAAGTATTAGCATCTCTGTTTGAATTCATCTGATCTTTCATTATAAATTTTAGTGTTACATTTATATTCAATGTATTAGTACCATGAAAAAGCACTGATTTGCGGATTGATGGAACTGTGAGAGACACATGTCTTCTACAACCATGTAGAATAGTCATCTACCTAACCCTAAACTTAATTCCAGTTCTGCTACTCAGGATCAACATTAAAACCTAACTCATCACGCACAAGCTGCATAACCTCAAACACATTCCTTAACTTGTATATGCTTCAGTTTCCTGTGTGAAATATGGGGTTATTGTTTTACAATTTGTGGTGCTCCTCGATGATCTAAACTAATATATTTGACTGTTTAGCACAATGCCTGCCATGTGGTAAATGTTATATAAATGTTATATAACTGTTATATAAATTATCATCAGCGCTAGTATATTTTTGTTATTATTCTTTCGTATTTTTCCAACAGTAATCATGCTGTTGGCTGAAGGAAATCAGAGTCCTGGAGACACATTCACCCTCTTGGGTTTCTCAGAATATCTGGACCTCCAGGTTCCCTTGTTCCTGGTACTGCTGACCATCTACAGAGTCCCTGTGGTCATGATCATCATAACCAGTCCCAAACTCCACACCCCCGTGTACTTTTTTCTCAGCCACTTGTCCTTTGTTGATTTCTGTTATTCCACTACAGTTACAACCAAACTGTTGGAGAACTTAGTTATGGAAGACAGAACCATCTCTTTCAAAGGATCCATCATGTAATTCTTCTTGGTTTTGCAGTTTTGTGGTGGCAGAAACATTCATGTTGGCAGTGATGGCCTTTGGCTGATTTGCGGCAGTTTGTAACCCCTGCTCTACACCGTAGTCATGCCCCCAGAGCTGTGGGCATCACTAGTGGCCGACCTACACATGGCGAAGGGTCTCTTCCCTGACACTCACATATTTTCTCCTCACATTATCCTTCTTTGGGTCTAACATCATAAATAATTTTGTCTGTGAGCACTCTCTGCTCTGACCCCTACATCAGCCAAGTGCTGTGTCTTGTCCTTGCCAAATTCAATGAGGCGAGCAGCCTTGTAATGATCCTTACCACATATATTTTCATTTTTGTCACTGTCATAAAAATACCTTCTGCCGGGGGGCACCAAAAAGCCTTCTCTACTTGTACCTCCCACCTGACAGCCATCTCCATTTTCCACGGGACTGTTCTGTTCCTTTATTGTGTACCCAGCTCCAAAAACTCATGGCTCATAGTCAAAGTAGGTTCTGTGTTTTATACAGTTGTGATTCCCATGCTGAACTCTCTGATCTACAGCCTCAGGAGCAAAGATGTTGAAAGAGGGCATCAGGAAATTAATGAATCACCCAATACAATTTTGTGGAAGATTTGTATTTTCGAAAGGAAATTGATTTATTACACTGAGGGTTATTTAATTCTTCTAGTAGAGATGATGATTCAAATGAGTTAGTCAATTCACCAGATTTTTGAGTCTCTTGTAACAAACCAGTTATTTCATCATTTGATTTTTGTCCACTTCAGTTCTATAAGAGACAGAAGGACACACGGAGACACTCAGGGAAGAAATATTTGAGAAGATGGAGGCAGAGTCTGGAGTTTGACTGCTACCAACCAAGAGGCTCCAGGAGCCACCGGAATCTGGAGGATTCCAGAGAGGATTCTCCCCTAGCATCTTCAGAGGGAGCATGGCCCTGCCAGCACCCTGATTTCAGGCATCTAATCCGGAGAACTATGAGGAAATAAATTTCCATTGTTTTAAGCCACCAAGTTTGTGGAAATTTACTGCAGCAACCTAGAAAGTTTATATAACAGTATATCAGATGGTGAAATCCAAATTTCTTGGCATATTGACATGGGAAATCAGTTTTTAAAACATTCTTCAATTCTATTTAAGCAATGAAAATGTTAGGGTTATAGAGGACGTTGGAAAAGCAGGCCGTCACTAGGAGTGTGAATATGGAAGAATTAGCACAGAGAGCTTACAGGCACCATCCCTCAGATCTGGCCAAATTCTTTGCTTCTTTCTCCCAAAGGGCCTCTTGTACTTTTATTATAGTATAAGAAGAGATGTTAAACGTGGTGACTCTGGATATCAAGTAAAAATGTTGATTTTATATGAATTTCCAGAAGGATTACCAAGGGGACCAAACATGAAACATTCATAGTTACCAACCTCGTGTATCTTATAATGTGTCACACTTGAGTTTGTAAATTCCATTTACTAACACAGTGAATATCATAATTCATTTCAAAAATAGTTTGTGTTGCTTGTGAAGGTTAATCTTTAGTTACACATTTCACCTGCAGAGCATAGCTTCATCTGCCAGACAAATGTGGCATGGGACTCACTGTTGTGATTGAAATGCCCTCTAAGTTGATTATTAAAATTGCTGGTCTTAACCCAGTGACTGACTGAGTCAGGAAAAAATTCGAAATGTCATCTTTGTTTATCTCTTGCTAATCACGGTTTGTATCACACAAGGTTCCGCATGATATGTACTGTGCAGATGCCTGCTATTTTTGCCCCAAGTCACCTTGGTGGTTAAATAATAATTATATCTCCAGAGCAAGTGTGTTGATCTCGAATAAGACCTTTTCACTTCATGTTATACTATAAAGTTATACCACAAAACCTTTCATTATATGTGTGAGCAAGTAGGCAATTAAAAAACATGAACAGATATTTTACTTCTACTTTTCCTTAGTTATAAACCTTAGGGATTCTACATATCCCACATATTACCATAATATTTTGACCAATTACTTACATACTACATCACACATTTTCCAGATAATGCTACTCAAGATTTATGCACTCTGGGAACTGAAAACTTCCCATTTAAATTCTTCCAGGGAGGATTATATGTTTCTCTCTTTCTGTGTGTGTGTGTGTTATGAAATAATGCAAAATGTATATACTTCCTCTTCCAACATGCTCAAAACAAAGTGAGTATTACCAATCATTACCCTTTATATGAAGCAAGGACGAATTCTCTTGGGACTTGGGCTTGTGTATAAAAGAGGAAAGAAGGTGATAAATGACAACCTAGAAAAAGGCAGGAAATACAACCTGAGTATGTTCATTTATTTATTTTTAAGTTAGCAGAATATCTAGCTAAACCACCAGAAATGCCATCAAACCAAAGGTTATCAAAAACAGTGATTTTCAAACCTTATTATTCAGGCACATCATCTGGGGCTGCTCTAAACATGCAGATTTTGATAAAGTGGGCCCTGGGGGTGCCCATGACTCTGAATTTCTAACAGACTTCCAAGTGACATGGTGTTGGCCATTTGACCAGACTCTGATAACTAAGAATCTAAAACCAACATACTTTTATTTTGGATAGAACCTTCAGCTGGTGTAGATTTGTCTAATTCTGTGTGGAGTCATTAGGGAGCCTGTAAAGTGAATTCCTTATTTCTCCTTCCTTCTACTGGCAGCAATTTGAATAATTATTAAATAATTTTAGTTGTTACTAAAATAAAAATTATGAAAATTTTATAATTGCAAACTTCACAAAAAGCCCAGTTAAAAAAAAAAGGAAACATTTAAATTAGAGAAATAAAGTTTTCATAATTCTGTGGTCCCTTTTAAATTTCTTTGTATTCAGATCATTGCAAAGTTTCTGCAAGAGTGAACCAGGTGGAGACTAGTAGGGCAGGAAATCAGAAGGGCAGGAAGGGGGATCCAGCAGGGCTTTGTCGTTCGTTTTAAGAACGTTGGCTTTTATTTTGAATGAAATGGGGAAACACTGCAGTGTTTTAGAAGAATGATATGATGTAATTTAAATCGTAAAAGAAAAAAAATGGCTATGTTGACAGTAAGCCAGAAGAGGAGAGAAAGGATAGAAATTGGAAGCCTGTTGGTGGGTCAGTAGACTGTCTAAGGGATGATAAATTCTACTGTTCTCTCTTGCCTCCGAAGCCACATGCAATTCTTTACGAGAGAATTCTTCACAGTGTTGGTCTGTAACCTACCTGGCTGTTTGTAGTCTCTGCTTTACACCTTTGCCGTGTGTGCCAGCAGCTGTGCGGCATCCTCTGGCCGGGTGCTCCCCGTGGGCGGGGTCCTTTCTCTTACACACACTCTCTTTGTATTGCCGACTGTGAGGCCATCCTAGCTAATACATTTTGTGAGAATAGTTCGTTTCCCTTTGGAGGTTGTTCACTTTACCCAGATAGTGTTTTTCACTTTAGCCAATTTTGATGAATTAAGAAAGCTCATGGTCATAAATTCCTAGCTTTCATTTTCATCCTGTCCTAAAGACACTTTCTGCCTGTGGGCATCACAGAGCCCTCTCCACCTGGGCCTTCCACCGCACATCCTGCTTTCTCTCTCTGGTGTATCCAGTTTCAAAGGCTCATGGGTAATTGTTGAAGTAAAGTTTGTGTTTAGTGCTGTGATAGTCCCCACATGGGAACTCACTGAATTACAGCTAGAGGTATGAAAACATGAAAAGGCCTGTGAGGAAATTAATGGGCTCCAAAATTGTCCTGGCCTGCGGGACATCAACGAGGACCTGGAGAGGGGGAGTGGGAGTTTGGATGGAGACAAGAGACACGGAGAATGGAGACAAGACAGATTCCTGATCAAGTCTTGTTTATTTGCGGAAACAGCAGAATATATATAGTATTCGTGGGGTGAGGTCTCTTCTGATTGGTTTCACCTTATGCTAATGAAGCGATCTTCAAATTCCAATTATGCACCAAGTTGTGTGCATGCGCAGTTGTCTCTGACATAAGCAGCGGACCTAAGTGAGAACACTCGGCAGGAAGCTGGCATGAAAGTAATCGAAACCGAAACCTGAACACATTTCTCGGAATGTGAAACCATTTGTGCACTTTCGAAACTTAGTCTCTAAGATGGAGTCCGGGAACCGAAGATGGAGTTACTATGGCTGTTGTATATCCTGCTCCCCACACAAAATATTTTAGCACTCAATCCAATCTTAATAAATATATTTCTCTGAAATTATTTATGAGTCTATTCAAATGTCCCCTTCCCAGAGAATCCTTCTCTGAAAACCTAATAAATGCGATAGTCACTCTTTACCCGTTTAACCTGATTTGTTTTTCATAGCAATAGATGATATTTTTAATACATGCAGTAATTTGTCTGTTATTTGATTCTCTCAGTAGAATATAAACTCTGAGGACAGAAATTTCTTGTATTATTCTTTTATCTTGAATCTCTGTGCCTAGAAAAGTGCTTAGAAAATACCTTTGGCCTTCAATGAGTACTTACTGGATGAATAAAAGAAGGAATGAAATACAAATTTCAGATTAAATTGATAATATTTAGCATTATGTCCTGCTTACCTCGGTATACTTTGGATGATTTCTTCAATGATTAGAGCTCCCACTTGAGATTCAAAATGCCAAAATAACAGAGATGTACTCAAGGAAGACTGTGCTTATTTACGTGAATGCTTATATGATTGTTGCACTGTGGAAAAATATTTGTTGGCTAATTTAAATATTTAATTTTAACTGGATATTCTATAACTGCTTGACTATTATACAGATGTCAGAACCAAAAAAGTGATGCTTCCATCATCAAAAATATCTCTCCCAGTTAGGCTTGATATTAATTTTTAACAATTGATCATGTTCAATTTAGACATTTTTTCCCTTTCAGAGCTTAATTCAGATCAGAAAAATTAAAGTGTTTATTCAGCTAATTATAGTAAATATTTCAGGCAATTATGGTTCATTTGGATTACCTAGTCTCAGCAACTCGAATCTGTAGGGTTCTGGATATAACTGATAAATGATATCCATAGATTAGAGTGATCCTGATTGACTATGATGGGAGAAAGTTATTTATAGCATGGATTAAGTGTCAGAATACTTCTAGATCATTCCACATATTTCTGGCTAAATTGCTTTTGGGCTCTGACCAAATGATGATTCTTGCTTATTGAAGATTGAATAATGTATCACTGCTAGTATTCCTGAAGTAAAGCACCTAAAAAAGATTTAGTTTTCAGGAATAATTATGCATGATTCACAAGAAAGAGTATCTGAAATACACAAATATGGCAAAATATCTGTGGAAATCTCTCTGTAAACAATGCATATTTGTTTGCAATCTTTATGTTTCTACTAAGAATTTTAATAAAAGTTGGCCTCTCAAGATATAAAGAATTCCTTTATGATTTCAGAGTAGGAAAACATTCAGAAGGCAGAATAAATGTTACTGCATTAAAAATTAAAGCATATTCCATTGGTACACATGGAATGTTGAAAAGAGAAGTCTGGAATGAAAGAAAACGTTTGTAACTTATTTAACTGGCTAAAGATCAATATCTACAACATAGAAATATCTATGTCAAACTAATTAGGAAAAAACAGTAAATGAAATGGTGATAAAATTTGAAAAATATGTGAGACAAATCATCTTCAGTTCATCCTTGTGTTTCCTACACATAATATTTTCTGTGTATACCATGACATGAAGAATTGTGACAAATTACTGCTCTGGAGAAACTCAAGCACATATGCACAAAATGAGATGCACAAAAAGTTCAGTTGCGTATTGCTTGTAATGACAAAAGTGGAAATAGCTTAGATATATATCAAAAGGGAGGCAATAGTCACACAACTGACTGCTGTACAAGTTGAAATGATTGCACTTCAAAAAAAATGTATCAGTTAGTTCTAAATCTCAGAAATGTTGTTCAATATCATTTATAAAGCTCAAAAGTGCAATGAATGCCATATATTGGTTATGGATATTCACAGAGACACAAAATAAATAATATCATGGAAATGAAAATCACCAAATTAAAGATGAAGCTTATCACCAAGGAGGGAGAGAGGTGATTGAGATGGCAGGCTATGAAAGAATCTAATTCAATCGTAATGGAAGGTTTACAAAGATAAGCAAATGCTTTATTTTTTCCAGTCAGCCTCTCTGTGCTTTAAAGCTGAAAATGTAACTTAGAGTGTATTTCATCCGCCTTTTGTGAGGGAAAAACACCCCAGAACTTAGTGGCTAAAAACAGCTTGGTATTTCTCACTATTCTGTGTGCTGTCTGCATGATTCTTCTGCAGTCCTACCTGGTCTGGTTATGAGGCTGCAGTCACTAAGGAGCTCTTCTGGGGTGCAGACTTCCAAAGTGATGTCACTCTTGTCAGGTGACCTGGTGCTGGCCACTGGGCGGGGTGCCTGAATTTCCCCCCATGGTCTCTCATCCGCTGGTAGGTTACACTGGCTTCCTTATGATCTCAGAAAACTGGAAGTGGCAGCTGTAAGGCATCCTGATGCTACTACTCCAGAATCTTTTTAAGAACACTCCCATTAGATTTTCTTGGTCAAACAGGTCACAGTTCCAGCTTAATGGAGCCATAACCATGTTCACTAGTGGAACCATCACTCCTCTAACCTTCCAGAGCTCATGGTTTCACTTGGGGAAGCAGAGATACAGCTGGTGGAGCATTAAGGAAAACAGGGAGAAGAGCCACTTCCATTTCCAACATGGATGCATAAATTCTGGGTCCTGTAAATTATTGGAGAAACAACAATACAGACAGGTTTCAGATTTAGGGAAGATAAAACATTCTGGATGGATTATTCCATTCCTCTAAAGTACTGCCAACATGGCTTGTTCCACAACTAGGTTTTTAAAAATGAATGTTCCAGGCATATTTTCTGAATTTCTGAATACTAGATGGATGCTCCTTCACCACTGCTTTTCAGGAGTACCCAGGGTAGGATTGAACTGCTGTAACCATCTACTGCTGTGTGGTGCCAGCATATCGTGCAGAAACATTTGAAAATAAGGCCTCAAAGCTTTTTTCCATATTTGGGTTATCATAGGCACACCTCACCTTCAAGCTCAGGCTTTGAAGGAGAAAGCTGTGCAAGCATATGGACAATGGTGTATGGACACCTGGGTCACTTGCTCATGCAACTTACTTCTATCTTCAGGAACAGGAGTGGGGTTGCCTGATGGGCATGCCGGTGTTATGCACTGGTGACATAGACCACACCCAGTTCATGATGGGAAGTGTAGCTTAGCTTGCATGGTAACTTGTAGCCGACTGTCAATCATTCAGTGTCTACTAGGGTCCATTACAGAGTCAGAAGCTGTTTCTCAAAGGTGAATAGTTATCTGCAGAAGAAGTTATCACCTTGCTTAAAATCCTGTAAGTCAGATCTCTAATTCATTATATGGATTTATCCCATGTTCTGAATAATCCTTATGTGAAAATATACTTCAAGGACAGTCATATCTGCTGGGTCATATGGCCCAATAGCACAGCAGCTGGCATGGCAGATGAGTCTTGTTAGGGTTTTGTCTTGTTTGGGAACCCACTCAAAATGGACAACCTTTTGGGTGGCTTTATAAATGGGTTGGAAGAACTCGACTAAAATTGTATATTGTTTGTAAAATCAAAAGAGGCTCATTGAATTTTGGTGTAGATGGGGCAGGATTTGAGAAATATTGCCTTACTTTGGTTTTATTCTGGTTTTATTAATTCCAGAGGGCATTTTAATTATGTGCAAACAAGCCTGGATAGTCAATTCCAAGTTGCATTTTTTTCTGTGTAATTTCAAGGAAATTCCAGTCATTAAAAATGGTACAAGAGACTGCTTTAATTAGGTGTTTTGATGCTTGTGAGGAATAAGTTGCTAGTGATTCTCCAGAGTTGGAGTCCCCAGGGCTACAGAGTTAGATGTGAAAGCCTTGGTGCTCCAGTTACACTCAGCTTACAGAGAAACAAGGAGGGTGCTATCCTGTCTCTCTGTAGCAGGTAAGTTTACTTAGGTTTTCTATGAAACTGTGAAATACTATTTTCCTAATATGGTAACTGGGGCCTTCTTTTAGTTTTATTTTTATGTTAAGTCACTGTAAATGCTTTCCAATTCTGAGTAAAATAACATTAAAGAAAGAAGTTAACATTTTTGGAAGTATTTGGCTTCAAGTCCATTGACAACCATTTCACAAAGAATAGAATAAACTTAGCACCTAGAAATGGGTATTTTTCCATATCCTCTTTACACACGCAAAATTGGCATATAAGCTTTCACAAGAATGAAAATATGTTAGCTCTGAGAGAACTCTTATCTGATAAATGTGAGACCCTTAAGAGATACCTATAGAATGTCTGCGCTGTAAGGGAGGCTCACCCTTAGGTATAAACCCTACTGAAGTGTACACTCCACTGAAGTCCAAAGGAGCCATTGCTCTCCCCAACCCCTCAGCAGCTTAACTATTCAACGACAGAAGTAGACTTAACTGAACAAAAGGCATTAAAATAGGATTGTTATACTCTTTTCCTAGATTTCTCCAATATACTACTTTATCCTTAGAATAGAAATATATCCTCTTGAAGTTTTTACTTGATTTGTGCACACAGCCATAAAAACAGCAGCAATATACGTTCATCCTTGAGGCAAACATTGCACATTTTTTCAGACTCTTTCATGGGTTTATGCATTTTTGTGCAAACATTTTCTATCAGTTATGCTACTAGCTAATGTGTGGATGTATATGCTGCAATATAATTATCTCTTATGGAAACACATACTGCAGTGGAAGTGCAGAGACGTTTAAGAGGCTCAGCTTGGACTGATATCCATAGCAGTTATCTGACTGAAGCATTTTCTAAACAGAAGAAACTAGGACCAGTAACTTTTCTCTTTAATTGTATTATTTTTTTGTTCTACCTTAGAAAGTCATGCCATGGTTGTCACTCACCTCCGCAAATCTCTTTGGCAGGAACAGCCTTCTCCCCTGACCCCCTCCTTTCAGAGGAATTGTAGTGATCGCTGCAAGAAATCTGAGTGTGGAGACAAGCTTTGCCCTCTTGGGTTTCACAGATTACCCATGGCTTCAGATTCCTCTCTTCCTCGTGTTTCTGATGATGTACATTATCACTGTGGCAGGAAATCTTGGCATGATAGTAATCATCAAGATTAACCCTAAATTTCACACTCCCATATACTTTTTCCTTAGCCACCTTTCTTTCGTTGATTTTTGTTACTCTTCCATCATTACTCCCAAGCTGCTTGAGAATTTGGTCATGGCTGATAAAAGCATCTTCTACTTCAGCTGCATGTTGCAGTACTTCCTGTCCTGCACGGCTGTAGTGACTGAGTCCTTCTTGCTGGCGGTGATGGCCTACGATCGCTTTGTGGCCATCTGTAACCCTCTGCTTTATACAATGGCCATGTCACAGAGGCTCTGTGCCCTGCTGGTGTCTGGGTCATACCTCTGGGGTATGTTTGGCCCCTTGGTACTCCTTTTCTGGGCTCTCCAACTAAACTTTTCTGGACGTAACATAATCAACCACTTTTTCTGTGAATATACGGCTCTCATTGCTGTCTCTAGCTCTGATACACGCACTCCCCATCTGCTGCTCTTTAGCTTTGCCACCTTCAACGAGGTGAGTACACTACTGATCATCCTTGCTTCATACATTTTTATTTTTGCGACTGTACTAAACATCCGTTCTGCGAGCGGGCGTCGCAAAGCCTTCTCCACCTGTGCCTCCCACCTGACGGCCATCACCATCTTCCACAGGACCATTCTTTCCCTCTACTGTGTGCCCAACTCCAAAAACTCTCGGCAAACTGTAAAAGTGGCCTCTGTATTTTACACAGTGGTCAACCCAATGCTGAACCCTCTGATCTACAGCCTGAGGAATAAAGATGTGAAGGATGCCTTCCGGGAATTAATAGACACAAAAGTCCCATTTCGGGGAACCCATCTCAAAAGATGTGTTCAATTCCAATGAACCATGGGAACAGTCTTCTAAAACCTATAACATACATTTGCATGAGATTTTTATATATTGTGGTGTTAATATATTGTGAATTGGTAAGTGCAAATCTCTTGAATATGCAAATACATTAAATCTAGGATGGATTCCACAGGATTCTGAACCATAACACATCTAGTTCTTCAAATTCTCTGAAAACAAACACTGAAAACACTTCAAAGCTCAATAGATGATTCAAATTGGGGAATCAAGTTAGTTAGAGGATGATGATAACTCACTTTGACAAGGCCTTTCTTATTTTTTTACTGCTTATGACAATGAATGACTTGTCTTTAAAGGTATTTGTGTTGTCTGTGACTGAAACATTGTAACTTCATTGGGAGATACACATGGATCTTCTCTGTGATGAAAGGGGGGATGACTCTTTTCTGGCAACTTCCTTCCTTCGGTTTTGTGAATTCTATGAATGGACAATCTTGCATTTTAAATAGTCAGCTTGTGTTAGAAGTTCAGAGGGCAAGTTATAACTATTGTGCAGATAATGATACAGAGTTTCAATAAACTAATTTAGATGTGACTGCAATGGTTGCTTTAAAACAGGAACTCAACTCTGTTAACTCTAAACCTAGTGTTTTTTTTGCTGGAGTACCTCTGTAGCTATTTTTCTGAGGGGTGACAGAGAAGTAGTCCATCTCCATATCAATATGTAATTATAAGGGGGAGCAAGAGTATTTCTGGACCGGAGAGGTTGGGTGGGGTCCCTTTTTGCAGCTGGGTGCCAAGAGACATGGGCAAGCAGAAGCAGATGACTGCCTATAAGCAATAAACGGGCTTCTCCCACTTTACTTCTCCCTTCAACTGATTTAAGTTTCGAAGGTAATTTGCCCTACGCTGGGGGAAAGTAAGTTCCCCCAGTTAGATTGTCCAGGAAAATCACTGGGGTCATTTCAACATAAAATTGCTAGATTACGCTTGAATATTATTGCTCAGAAGGCTACATTACCAATATTGTCAGGTCCAAAAGTCACTACAGGTATTATCTCATCTAGTTCGTATGTATTAGGACTAGTATGGATGTAATATACATTTTATCTATGTATACTAAGGAATCATATTCAAAATTTCCATTCTAATGTTTATTTGAGTGAGTAAACAAGCACAAATATTCAGTGGCAAATACCTTAAAAATTAGAACAAATTATAGTCAGAAGATTAACCCTATAAACTTCTAAAAAATTAAAGTTTTCGTAAGAACAGTATCATATTGGGACAAAAAGGTGGCCATAGGAGAAAAAGATAAAAGTAGATCTCTTCCTTATTTCACACACCAAAAGAGAATTTTAAAAGCAAGCTTAAAACTTGGGTTACATGAATATACAAAACTTCTTGGCAAAATAACTGAAAAGAAATTAAAATGACAAAGAGCTAAGAAAAAAGTCACCATTTATATCACATAGTGTAGAAAATGACAATGCTTTAGAAAAATGGACATAAAATATAATCAGCCCATATAAAAAGAATACAAATAGCCTTGATTAGGAAGAGTTGTTCTAAAGATATGCAAATGAAATCTGCCTTCAGCCATCATTTCTCACCTATGATAATGGCAGAAATCCAAAAGTTTCCAAAAGGTGAATGAGTGAATCTGCAAATATAATTATATTTTAAATGACTTGAATTTATAGACTTGGAAATCAGGAATTTACTGTCCCTAAAATGTCCCAATCCCTCAGGACAAAGATCACTCCCCATGGTGTTGTTTCCAGGCTGCACAAATGACTCTTGGCCAAAAATAAATTGGGGCAGGAAAAAAATCAGTGTAGCAGGCACTCCTTGTAGTTACTTGTCTTGAGTCTTGTAGCATTGGCTGAAGTACTTTTCGTTTCCTTGGATATCTTCAAAAGACATGAAAGTTTTAAAATTACACTAATAAAACTTTTATAGTTTTATCATCCCAGATTATTTCTACAGACCTGGAAATCACTTAATGAAAATGTATTGCAAAAGTGCGCTAGTAACATTAACCCATATTTCGTTATTCTTCTAAGAGATACCATTGTAGTGGCATAAATGCACTTTAAAGGACACCCATAGATACACCCAGGTAGGCTTCCTTCTTTTTCTTTATGTCATAAAGAGTGTCATCCTGAAATATCCAAGTTATACTTTTGGAAAAGGGACTTAGAAAGTACAAAATGTCACCACAAACTGCAAAATTGTTGAGATGCATGAAAAAGTTGTGTATCTGAAAATACATTGTATTTATTGCTCCTTTTGCCCCAAAATTCACACTCTTCTCAGTTATTTGCATAATTTGCTCACTCACTTCATAATGGTCCAGGCTCAAATAGTACCTCACTGTGGTCTTGTCTGACCTCCTTATTTAAAATGACACTTTCAATAATATATATATTTTAACATTTACAATTACCAGAAAATGATTACACATTTATTTGCATTTTATATTCGCCAGTAAATTGAAATTTGTTGACAAAGAGGTATTGCTTCTCTTCCCCCAATGCGGAAGATAGGACCTTTCTCAGAGTAAACTCCTCGTATTTTTGGTACACTTTGCTCTACTCCCAGTTCCTTGGAAGGTCATGTTTATCATTCAATTCGTTCATGACATGACGTGAGCGGGTCAGGAAGTATGGATCCGCAGGGCGGTGGAGTAATGAACCTAACACCCTTATGGTTGAACGAATCACACTGTTAATTTTGCAATTTCCTTTCACACAACACTCAAAGGGGGGTTTAACTATATCAAACATCGCACATATCACGGATCAATACATCTCATACCAGTCAAGATGGA
Organism: Phataginus tricuspis; assembly: GCA_029783875.1. Lineage (NCBI taxonomy): Eukaryota > Metazoa > Chordata > Mammalia > Pholidota > Manidae > Phataginus > Phataginus tricuspis. Next base: position 17,856,940 of record JAQQAC010006904.1, on the reverse strand, counting down.
TGGTTTGGGTCCAGGCTGTCCCAATCAGCCTCTTGTCTGTCCCAAGGGAAAACGATGCAGCGGAGACAGTTCCAGTGGAGTGGTGCGTCCACGACGGAGCAGGAGCACAGGCAGATGAGCAGGAGCAAGCCTCGGGGCACACATCTGTGGTCTGTTGTCAGGGACTCTGGGACAAGCTTGCCACAGGGGCTCTGTGTCCAGTCCCTCACATAGTCCAGTCCATCCACTCAGGGGTCGAAGATAAGAGGGACAGTCCACGTGTGCTGTTATCCAGCTCAGGTGTTCACCTGCATGCCTGACATATGGAGTTATCTTGTTTGGGCGTTCACCAGCATGCCTTTTAGGGTGGGGTATGTTTACAGAGGCAGTCAGCGCAAAAGCAGGCAAGCCTGACAATAAGCAACTCCACGTTGGAGACCTGACATATGCAACTCCGTAAAGGATGCTCACATCATGACGTACTTACAGTATGCTAGTCACTGACCTAGAAGCTAGCATGGAATATATCAGTAAACCAAGCAATGAGAAACGTCTCTGCTTTCCTGGAATTTTCATTTTAGCAAGGAGAAACAATAAATAAATGCAATAAATGAGGGTTAGAAATATATTTGAATCCTGTTAAGTACCTTAAACACTAAATTGGGTAGTAGGGTAGCCCCTACACGATGACCATGCAAGATTTCAAAAGGTGCATTTGAGCAAAAACTTAAGGGACAGAATCCCAGTGTAGAGTGAACAATATGTTTAGAGCAGACAATGGGAGGAAGAGCATTATGTTTTGCATATAGTAGTCAATCAAGTAATATTTGATAATGACTTTTATAATTACATGTTTTTGATAATTGTAGAAAGGTATGGAAATGAACAGGGAGCTAGGGGAAGTGACTTTAAGGTATACATTTTCATATGAAATGCCCCTAATGCTGCTCCAGGTTTCCTAGTGCACAAGAGTTACGTCAGAGAAAGATGATTAATTTTAATTGTTTACTTCATAACCTCAAGAGAATGGAGCAATAGATTGTCTCCAGAGTTCATGTCCCGAAGGTTGTAACTCTAGATATAAGAGTATATGCATCACTGCCAACCAGGAGAGGTCTTACCTTTGCCATATGCAGGTTTGTTCTATGATTCTAAAGACAGATATTAATTTCAATACAGAGTATCTGGAAAGCAAGGTGGGAGGGCAGAACTTACCCTTTCTGTCTGGACAGGTATTGAGAAATATTTAATCAACGCAAAAGTGACATATCTAAATGTGGTAGGGAAGAGGAAGTGAGCTTATTCTACAGAGCTCTGTCTTAGAGGGCCTGGCTCAGTTGGGCTCCTAACAGCTCCATGAAGAACAGGTACCTGGACTGAGGGAACAGAGGAGCTCTGAGAACTTTGGAAATGGGTATTGTCTTGCTTCTGTAAGTTTTTGGAGGAACAGTTAAGGTAGCATTGACAGGTATTTAAATAAAGTGAAATAAACAGATTGAATAGATTTTAGTGAAAAAAAAAAAAGAAGGACCCCCCCTACTTTAAATAAGATATTAAAGCTGGAAATACATGTGTCCCCTGAGAGCAAAAATTACAACAAAATGGGGAAAAATGTAGGTAAGAAGATTTCAGCTGATATATTTCCTGGGCCATATCTTTTATATATATATATAAATTTTTACCAGCAATTTAATAATAGCATTTGGGACACAAGCACCAATACATTAACTATGACATTAGTTTAAAATGAATTCTTAAATGTCTTAGATTAATTAAACATTGTATTAAGGAAAAAATGTGATAATTAGAATGGTTAGCTCTGGGGTGGATTGTAAGAGTGGAGGTTGTATGTAAGACTCAGATTTATGAGTGTAGGAACAGACAGGGCCACTGAGTGACTCAGTCGCCCATAGGACCTGACGTCTTTAATGATGGGCCATCTGAAACTATTTCTTGGGTTGTGAGGCCAAAGATAACCTTAACAGAGAAATTTTAGAGAAAGAGTTCCCGGTATGGTAGGATTTTAGAGATTGGGCATCAATGAGAGAAATAAGATCAATCTTTTGTTTTACTATTTTCTCATGAAGTGTCTTCATAGGGCAGTCAAGGTTATTCATCCTCCTCCTTCACAGGTAATATAGGGACAGAATGAAGATCATATGTCTTAAAGGGAGAGAAGAGAGAGAGGAGAGAAAAGACGCCAGGAAAGGGAAATTTCTGTCAACCTTTACTCTAGTTATTTCCAGGAAAGGAAATTTCCTTAAATCCTGTTCTCATTTCATCTTGATACTACTTTCTAGTATAGCTCTCTGGCATGTACACTGTCATTAGACTTATTGTCCATAGGTTTGGTCATAAATTGAAAGTATGATCATTATTAAAGGCAATATCTCAGTATCTACACCTAGAAAACGGATCACAGTCTGGTGCAGAGAAATGGACACATGGCTGGGAGTCTGGGGATCAGGGCTCTAGATCAGTCCTTATTTGCATGTCATTGGGGAAGTCCTAAGATTTCTCCAGCTTCTGTTTTGTTAAGCTCTAGAATGAGGAAGTATACTAGGTTATCTTTATCTTTTGTTCTGATTTTATTATTCTTTAAGCAATAAGGAAGGATTGAGAATAAGGATTCCATGAGCTAAGGAGAATACCCTCTGAAAAAAACTAAGATTTATTTTGATATTAGATTTACTGGCTTAGAAAGAAAAAAATTAAAGTGCTGTATGGAGTTAATAATGAACATACACATTTAATGTACAAGGAGTATCCATTCTTAATGTCACAGTGTGAACATGTCATGTAAAAATTAATTTGGACATTTCTCGTTTTTGTTACTAATTATAGAGCTGACCAAATCAGTCATTATATTTTCTATGATTATCTTTTATGAACTTACAATGTTAAAAGATTGCTGAAAGTGTTGAGAAGCTTTAATTTAAAATAAGCATAAATCCTGTGATCCCATATTCTTATTTTTAAATAGTAGAAATTATAATTGAGAACTTTAATAATTAATTTAATAATTTATATTGCTTGTGCTTAAAGAAAAAATTTTAAATGGCTATCATGTTTAAAATATTAGACATTCATGATAGCTTGCATAATAAACACAGAGAAATCATGAAAATATACTTTGTTTTGTTTCCCCCTTTCCTACTGGTAAAGGGCAGTTGGCCAAGCTTCTAATATTCTCACCATCACTAACATTTGTGTTTTCAGGACTGATTCAGATTCTGACAAACTGAAACCATGTTACCATCAGAGAGAAATAAAAGTGGGACCACATTCACTCTCCTGGGCTTCTCAGATTATCCAGAGCTTCAAGTCCCTCTCTTCTTGATTTTTCTGGTCATCTACAGTGTCACTATTGTAGGGAATATTGGGATGATTGTAATAATTAAAATTAACCCCAAACTGCACACCCCCATGTACTTTTTCCTCAGCCACCTCTCATTTGTAGATTTCTGCTACTCCTCCACTGTTGCTCCCAAGATCTTGGTGAACCTAGTTGTAGAAGACAGAACCATTTCATTTCTAGGATGTGTAGTACAGTTCTTTTTTTTTTGTGCCTTTGTGGTAACGGAATCCTTTTTATTGGCTGTGATGGCCTATGACCGCTTTGTGGCCATTTGCAACCCTCTGCTCTACACAGTTGCCATGTCCCAGAAGCTCTGTGCCATGCTACTGGTCAGCTCGTATGCGTGGGGCATAGCATGTTCCTTGATACTCACATGTTCTGCTATCAAATTATCGTTTCGGGGGCTCAACACAATCAATCACTTCTGTGAGTTCTCCTCATTGCTGTCCCTCTCTTGCTCTGATACTTACATCAGCCAGTTGCTGCTTTTCACGTTTGCCACCTTTAATGAGGTCAGCACACTACTCATCATTCTTATGTCTTATGTATTCATCATTGTCACCATACTCAAGATGCGTTCAGCCAGCAGTCGCTGCAAAGCCTTCTCCACCTGTGCCTCCCACCTGGTGGCCATCACCATTTTCCACGGGACCATCCTCTTCCTCTACTGTGTGCCCAGCTCCCAGAACTCTAGGCACACTGTCAAAGTGGCATCTGTGTTTTACACAGTGGTGATCCCTCTGTTGAATCCCCTGATCTACAGCCTGAGGAATAAGGACGTCAAGGATTCAGTCCGCAAGATAGTGGACACTAAAATCTTCTCTTTTTGAGCAAATTATTTTAGTAGAGTTTGTCCCTGATATGTAAAATAAAGTGTGTCCATAAAAGTTGATTTTAAAGATAACTTTAATGAAGAGTTAATGTTGTACAATGGAAAAGATGTGGATTTTGACTCAGAAACTAAAGCGGACTCTATCTCTTAGCAGAAAAAAATTGGCAATCTCTCTTATCTTTAATTTTTCATTTACAAGTTGGGATAACATAAACCAGCTCCTAACCTGACTTGGAAGATCATGTAGATATCATGTGGAATACCTTGTATAATCTCAGTAAACATTAATTTCATCCTCCTTTCATATGACATGCCTGGAGTGGATGAGGCTCGCAATAACACGGGTATTTCTTTTAAGAAGGTACAAATAGCAGTTAAGGTAAGACATAGTCTTCATTCTTTAAGGAATGCAAAATTCAGGATTGACAGTAAAGGAACTGAAGAAAGTGGTCATTGTCTGATGTAGAAAATAGTAAATATCATAAAAGGATTGAGAGAAAGAAAAGTTCAAATCCATTTAAGGATTCTAGAAACGTGCTTTCATAAAATAGGGATTATTTGAACTTGGCCTTGGATAATAGAATGCACAGAATTTTAGGAGACATATTTCAACAAGACAGGAGTTCTGTTCATGAAAATGAAGCATGACAAAATCAAGGAGGTAATAAGACAATCCTGAGTCAAGGATCCAACAGATTTTTTTGTTGAGCAAATACAGTATGACGTGTGTGTGCATTTGTGTGTCTTGCATTGTGTATACAGTTTACCTGGCTTCATTGGAAAGCTGGTAAGACATAGTCTGTACCCTGAATGTATTTTCGAAGTAACTGCCGTGGGGCAGTATGATTGTCTATGACAGGTGCTGCCAGAGGCTTCAAATGTAAGAGTAGATCTCATAAAATCTCATATGCAAAAGGTAAGCATACTGAATGACTGTCCAAAAAAAAAAAAAGTACTCAGAGTTTTTATAAGTGTTGTAAACTAATTGCCTACATAACCTTATTCAAAATGAAATGAAAACAAGTTAGTCATTAGCATCAAGACCTGTTTAATCTAGAAAATTAGAAATGTTAGACTTCTCTAACATTAACTCACTTTTGCTTGAATAACATACATCCCTCTCCTTCTCTCTCCTCAATATGCTTAGTTAAAATTCCAGAAGAATTCCAAGGAAACACATAGTAGAAGATATAAATTTCCAGGTTTTTTGGTAAGGAAGAACAAATAAACTGAGGAACAATTTTATATGGGTTCAATAAAGTTATTTGGAATGTTCACATCATTTTGAAATTATTTTATATAGAAAGATAAAACATGGAAGAAACAGTGCATAGATGTTGGATGTCCAATGAGGGAATGCTTTTCCCTTCTATTGAATTATGAGATGGATCAATGTTAGGAAGACACATGTAGGTGGTTGAGAATTTGGACTGATGACCCATAACTAATTACATCCATGGAGTTCTTCAAAGTTTTGGTATATCCGAGGTCTATGGTTTGTCTTCTCTTGGCTTAGGGAAGCATTATATAATCAGGAAAGGAGGAGACCTCAGAAGATCCTCGACGCCATCCCGTTTAGTGGCCTCTGGCGTTGCGTGGGCAGAATGCCATTGCAGGACCACGCAGAGGCTCTGCGATTCCTCACACCACCAGCAGGTGGCACAACCAAAAAGCAGCGTATGGCCTCTTTCCACCTGCCAGTTATTCTGAATTTGGCTTTGGGCAAGTTATACCTCAACCACCTCATTTGTAAAGGTGTATAACTGTACCAGCCTCACTTATTTTCATAAATATGAAATGCATTAATAGTTGTACGCAGAACAGTACTAAGGAACCACAGGGAGTGGTCTGTAAATGTGAGCAACTACTATTATTCTCAGGATAGGTGGTTCATTATTTCCACCCACTTTGGGTATTTGTCAGAATTTCAGATCCTACATTCTCCAGGAAGAAGCTTTTGAGTAAAAGGCAGGCAAAGTTTATGAGATGTAGTGGTATATTTCCTGATGGCAATGGGATCCCTGGTTCCCAGAGCAATGCTTGGACACAGCTTACAGCACTCGGCTTCATCAGGAACTCTGGAAGGGTTCTTGCTGAATTACAGTAACATGTACCAAGTAAGGATGGTTTTTCTCCCTAGTTATGTCTCATAGAAGTCTTTATTTGTTTGACTCCAAGGTGGTTTTGTTTTCTTGATATCTTGTTAATGTCCCACAGAGATCAATGACTGTTTTGGGAAGCATAAGAAACATGGGCCCCAGGGATACACATGCATAAAACAGAAAGCCTCTGACATTTTCCAGCATAGCATCTTCAGAGACAGGGGAAGCAATGTCTATCCCACAGGTCAGTTGGACTACACTCTGGTTTTGGGGAAATGGACAGAAATGGTATTTTCTGGGGTTGGAAGCTTTTCTTTTCTTGCTCATGAGGGTAATTTATTATAGGCATGAGTAAGAGAAGAGGAACTGTAAAGGAGGGCAGTACTATTGCACATATTTTGAGTGTTTATGAAAACACTTTTTCTCTGTGTATTGAGAAATAATCTCAGTGGGAAATGGGAAATGGAAGCAATTTAACCTGCTGAACCAAATACCTTGTAACAGCTACTAATGTCAGAGGGAAAAGAGGGGAAAGAAATTGAGAAGAAAGCTGACTGCTCTCCCCTTCCCTCTCCCTTGTCCCTCACCCCAACCCCACCTATGGTACTTGGTAAAGGAAACTTTACATGAAGATGATGTAAATCCAAACCCTGCGCATGTCTTTACATAACCTTCAGGCATAAAGACCCCGGTGGCCGTCTGGGAGCCCTCACACCATCTGTCCGTGGTGTCTGGGAGCCCTCACACCAGCTGTCCGTGGTGTCTGGGAGCCCTCACACCAGCTGTCCCAGGCCCTTACCTGGGGCTCCCAGAGCAGCAGCAGTGCAGCCAAGGCCCCCTGCCTGCCCCTAAAGCCCAGCTCCTTGCCTGCTCAGTGATGGTCTTACCTCCTGGGACTGTAGGCGGTGGGGGAAAATGCTCTGGGCTAGAATGGGGGGGACAGGCAGGGATACCCAACCTGCCTTGTTTTATCCAAGCTCTTCAGGCACATCCACACATGGAGGGTCCCTGACAGTCATCTGATGCAGAGAGTGGCAGTGAGGAGCCCTCAGGACTGCTCATGGAGGGACACTCAGGGGTGGCCCACCTCTAAGCAGAAAGGACAGGCACCACTTGGGCTTGTGCAACACACTGAACTGTGTCTCCACAGCAGGTTTCCCCACCTCGGGACTGCTGACAGTCCGGACCAGATCATCCTCTGGTGTTTGCATGTGTGGCTGGTGTGTGTGCGGGGAGGGGGGCTGTCATGTGCCTGGTGGAGTGTTTATCAGCGCCCCTGGGCTCTGCCCACCTGTCAGCAGTTCCTCTCCCTGTGCACGACCAAAAATGTCTGCAGACAGTGTCAAATGTCCCATGGGAATCCAAATCACTCCTGGTTAAGAACTTCTGTTCTTTAAGCAATCAACAGCCCGATTTTTCATCTTTAGACTTGTAAACAGGAAAAGGTTTTCAAGATTATTTACTACCTTGAATTCAGAAAAATACAACTCACTCTTACTGGCCATTGGGAAAACAAAACCATGTTTTCAGGGTAAGCATTTGTTTTCAAACTAGGATTCCTTAATGCACATGCACTTCACTTCTTTGAATTCACTTGAAGTTTGGGGAAAATACCTGGCTGGGTTGGATTTTAGGCTGGATTCTCCTTCCTCCAGGAATAATCAACTGGTGCCCCACGTCATGTCTAGATCTACCAAGGGTCAGCAGGGGAGAAAAATTAGGGTGTTCTCATTGTTTGTTGGTGTTTTCTATATGTGAAAGGCCTTGAATATATCTATCATTAAAAAATAACACCTTCCTTTACCACTCCCCTATAACACTTGTGTTTTGTGAGAATTTAGGCAACATTTTACATTGATTTTCTTTAAACAATTGGAATAAAATAATTCTACTTCATGGATGTTGTGGGGGTTAAATATGCAGTTAACTTTTGTATATATATGCAAGTTGACCCTTGCACAACATTGGGGCTGGGGACACCAAACCCTGCTCAGGTTAAAATCTGCTTACAACCATTGACTCCCCCAAAATTTATCTACTAAGAGCCTCTTGTTGACCAGAAGATTTACTTATAACAAAAAGTCTTTGAAACAATATTTTGTATGTTATATTAACTATATATTTTATTCTTAAAATTAGCTAGAAAAAAATCTGATATTATTAAGCATATCAGAAGGGAGAGAAATTACATTTCAGTACTGTACTGTGTTGATACAAAAAAATTTATGTATAAGTGGACCCACACATTTCAAACCCACATTGTTCAAGTGTCAACTGTAATATTCTGTATGCTCAATCTGGCTTACTATTTTTCAACTTACCATTTTATCATAGCCATTTTGCAGGTCATTAAGTGCTTTTCAAAAATATTTTAATAATGCATAGTTTTCCATAGTATATATGTACCGTAGCTTTGACTATTTCCCTGCAGTTTGACACTTTAGTTTGTAAGTTTTCGTATCATAAATAATGCTGCAATGGGCAGCAGGCATTTTTGTAATAATTTCACATGCACATTTTTAATTAGTTCTTTAAATAGATTCAAAGCAGAGAATTCACTTGTCAAATAGGTTCATTGTAAGGCTTCAGGTCATAGTTACAGGAAGTTTGAATCCGTGTACCAATTCTCTGAGCAATGGCCAATATTGAACAGCATGATTAACAAAATCACTATGGTAATTTTATAGAAAAATACTGATAGTAGAGTATAAAAATTACTTTATCGTTCTGAAACATATTGATAAAAAGGACACTTATGGGTTAACAGTCTCTTTTTTTGGTAACGAATTAAAAATTTTTTTTATGAAAGTATAGTTGATATACGATATTATACTGGTTTCAGGTATACAACACAGTGGTTCACCAGTAACCCACATTATGAAATCCTCACCCCAACCGGTGCAGTTACTGTCAACATAGAAAGACGTTACTGAATCATTGGCTATTTTCCCCATGCTGCATTTCCATCCCCTTGACCAACTTATATTATGACTGATATATTGTGCCCTTTTATCCCCCTCATTTTCCCCACTCACCACCCCAACTCCTTCCCTGTGGTAACCACAAGTCACTTAGTATCTATGAGTTGCTGCTGTTTTGTTCATTTTGTTTTGGTTTGTTTTTAGATTCCACTTGTAAGTGAAATCATATGGTATTTGTCTTCCTCTGCATCACTTATTTCACTGACATAATATCCTCTAGGTCCCATCCGTGTTGTTTCAAATGGCAGGATTTTTTTCTTATGGCTGTATAATTTTCTATTGTGTGTATGTACCACCTCTTCTTTATCCATTCATCCACTGATGGACATTTTGGTTGTTTCCATATCTCAGCTACTGTAGATAATGTGGGTATAAATGTAGTAGTGTATATATCTCTTTTTTAAATCTGCAAAGTATTTTCACAGAGCACATGTTTATAAGGAGGTGTAACACACTTTCAAGATGTGACATTTGTGCAGAAAAATATCAGAAACTCAATTGTTAGGATCATTGTCTCTGTCTTCTATTTAAAAGAACAAGCATATAAATATAAACATAGTTTTTAAGTCTAAGGCACCAAGTTCTAATTGATAATAAAGGTACGGTACTCTCAATAACAAAGAACTAGGGAACCAGAATGAATAATCACTTCCCTTTACTAATCCAGAACTGAGGGATTGAAAGGAACTAGGGCCTGCTCCAGAATGTTTGTGATTCACTGGAAAACTCTAGCATTAACACAACTAATGTGCATTCAAGTTTTAGTCAATGATTTAAAGCAGAATTCAATCATTTTCAGGAAACATATATAGTACGTTCAAGCACATGTGTGCATATATATTTTCTAATCAAAGATTTTGTATTTTTTGAGTAGATTCCCAGAAGTACAGTTTCTGGGTCATACGGAATTTCTATTTTTAGTTTTTGAGGAACCTCCATACTGCTTTTCATAGTGGCTGCACCAATTTACATTCCCACCAACAGTGTAGAAGTGTTACCTTTTCTCCACATCCTCACCAACACTTGTTATTTCTTGTCTTTTGGATAGTAGCCATTCTAACTGGTAGGAAGTGATATCCCACTGTGGTTTTGGTTTTCATTTTCCTAACGATTAGCAATGTGTGGAGCATCTTTTCATATGCCTGTTGGCCATATGTATTTTTTCTTTGGAAAAAGTCTGTTTGAGTCTTCCACCCATTTTCTAATCAAGTTGTTTGTTCTTTTGGTGTTGAGCTGCATGAGTTCTTCATATATTTTGGGTGTTAACCCCTTACAAATATACTCTGTCATACTGTATGTTGCCTTTTTATCCTGCTGATGGTGCCCTTTGCTGTACAGAAGTTTTGTAGTTTGATGTAGTCCCACTTGCTCATTTTTGATATTGCTCTGAGAGATGTGTCCAGGAAATAATTACTCATGCTTATATTCAAGAGATTTTTGCCTATGTTTTCTTGTAAGAGTTTTACTGTTTTACATCTTACATTTAGGTATTTAATCCATTTCGAGTTTATTTTTGTATATGGAATTCAACAGTTTTCCATGATCATTCTCTTGCATGTAGCTGTCAGTTTTCCCAACTCCAGTTATTGAAGAGACTTTCTTTTCTCTATTTCTCTATTCATGGCTCCTTTATCATATATTAATTGAGCATATATGTGAGAGTTTATATCTGGGCTCTTTATTCTGTTTCATTGATCTATGGGTCTGTCCTTGTGCCAGTACCACACTGTTATGATTACTGTAATTTTGTAGTATAGCTTGAAGGCAGGGCATGTAATATCCCCAGCTTTGTTTTTCTTTCTCAGGATTGCTTTGGCTATTAGGGTCTTTTGTGGTTCCTATGAATTTTAGAATTATTTTCTCTAGTTCATTGAAAAATGATGTTGGTATTTGATAGGGATTGCATTGAATCTGTAAATTGTTTTGGGTAGGAAGATCATTTTGGCAATATTAATTCTTATCCATGAGTATGGGATAGATTTCATTTGTGTTTTTTATAATTTCTCTCATCAGTGTCTTACAGTTGTCAGAATACAGGTCTTTCATTTCCTTCATTAGGTTTATTTCTAGGTTTTTTATTCTTTTTGATGCAGTTGTGAATGGAATTGTTTTCCTGATTTCTCCATCTGCTGTTTTGTTGTTTACATATAGAATGCAACTGATCTCTATATGTTGATTTGTATTCTGCAAATTTTCTGAATCTAGTTAGTTTTATAGTTTTCTGGTGGAGTCTTTAGGGTTTTCTATATATAGTATCATATTATATGCAAATAGTGAAGGTTTTACTTCTTCCTTATCAATCTGGATGCCTTTTACCTCTTTTTTATGTCTGATTTCCAGGGCTAGGAATTCCAGTACTATGTTGAATAGAAGTAGAGAGAGTGGGCATCCATGTATTGTTCCTGATCTTAAAAGTAATATTTTAAGCTTTTCACCATTGATTATGATGTTAGCTGTGGTTTGTCAGATGTGGTCTTTAATATGTGGAGGCATGTTTCCTCTATATGCATTTTGTTTGGAGTTTTTAAAAATAGATAGCTATTGAATTTGTTCAAATGCTTTTTCACATCTATTGAAATGATCATATATTTTTCATCCTTCCTTTGTTAATGTGGGGTATCACATTGATTGATTTAGGAATATTGTATAGTTTTTGCATTCCTGGATAAATCCCATTGGGTCATGATGGATAAATCTTTTGATGTATTTTTGAATTCAGTTTGCTAATATTTTGTTGTGGATTTTTACATATATCTTCATCTCAGATAATGGTCTATAAGCTTCTTTCTCTTGTGTTTTATTTGTCCAGGTTTGGTATTAGAGTGATGCTGGACCATAGAATGAGTTTGGCAGTACTTCCTACTCTTCTACTTTTTGGAATACTTAAAAAAAATGGGTATTAGCTCTTCATTAAAGGTTTGGAATTTCAGTTATAAAGCCATCTGGTCCTGGAATTTTGTTTGTTGCAAGTTTTTTTTATTACAGTCTTAAATAAACATACTTATTATCATTTTAGTGGAAAGCAGAGAAGGACACTATGCATTTAAAAAATTATTCCATGGATTCCCAATGTTTCCAGTACTGATTAAAGAGTCTCCCAGGAAAAAGGGATATGAATTTCATAAAACTGTTTAGCTAATTAAATAATATTTGATGTCTAACAAATGATTCAATTCCAAGCTCTAAATTGTGTAGAACTAGTTTAAGGATTCATATAGACTTCTATAATTTACAGATTCAATGCAACCCCAATACACAAATTACAGGCCTGTGTGTGATCTGTGGATTCAATGGTAAATTCTATGAATCTGGATGTACAATGTCGAGGTTTTCCTAAAGTTGAAAAAAATGTCCTGTTTTTTGCTGAAAAATTAACCATCTTGCTTATTCTTGTGATTTTTTTAGGAGACTACTAATGTATTTTTTGAAACCTAATAAAGTGGGGTCATGGGCAAGGGAAACTGCACCGGTGTGACAGAGTTCATTCTCATTGGATTAACAGATGCCCCTGAGCTGAGAGTCTTCCTGTTCCTGGTGTTCCTTCTGATCTATGGACTCACAGTTTTGGGCAACCTGGGCATGATTGTACTGATTCAGGTCAGCTCTCGACTTCACACCCCCATGTACTTTTTCCTCAGCCACTTGTCCTTTGTGGATTTTTGCTATTCCACAATCATCGTGCCAAAGATGTTGTCCAGTATCTTCAGTGAGGACAAAACCATCTCCTTTCTGGGATGTATGGTGCAGTTCTACTTATTTTGTTCCTATGCCATCACTGAGGTCTTCCTGCTGGCTGTGATGGCCTATGACCGTTTTGTGGCCATTTGTAACCCACTGCTCTACATGGTCACCATGTCCTGCCATCTCTGTGTGGGGCTGGTGTTTGGTTGTTACCTGTGTGGGATGGTGTGTTCTCTGATTCACTTGTGCTTAGCACTTGAGGTCCCATCCTATAGATCAAATGTGATTAACCACTTCTTTTGTGATCTACCGCCTCTCTTGTCTCTTGCTTGCTCTGATGTCACTATGAATGAGCTGCTGCTATACATTGTGGTCACTTGCAATGAGATCACTACCATCGTGATCATTCTCACGTCCTATTTGTTTATTCTTATCACCATCCTGAGGATGCGGTCTGCCCAGGGAAGGCGCAAAGCCTTCTCCACCTGTGCCTCCCATTTCATGGCCATCACTGTCTTCCATGGAACAATTCTTTTCATTTATTCCCAGCCCAGTTCTGGCAACACTGTGGACATTAACAAAGTGGCCACTGTGTTCTACACTGTAGTGATTCCCATGCTGAATCCCCTGATCTATAGCCTGAGGAACAAAGATGTGAAAGAAGCCCTTAAGAAAGTGGTGCACTCCAAAATATTTTTGTAGGGAATATTTTCTTAGCAGGATTCAAGGGCCCAAAGTGGAGTCTGGTGCAGGGGTGAGTTGGTAAACTGCAGTGTTGGAGTAGAGAAAATAGCCAGGAAGTAGGCAGTAATGAATGATTCCTTTTGATTCATTTATTCTGGTGCCTCTTCAATTTATAGGAGTATGATTGAGCATATTTGAAAACTTCAAGGCTTCTTTGCTTTTCTTCAATCTATAATGTCTTAAATGGATATGAGTATGAACTCTTAAAACACACACATTTAGTTTGCTACTAAAACCTTCATAGTTAAATGAAGAAATGGTAAGAATCATACTTTCTTTCAGTATCTATTGTGGAAACTTGGAATCTTTTCAAAATTGAATTCCTATAATTTAATAACAAAGAACACATTTTTGTCAAGTTATTTGCATACAGTATGAGATTTCTACATATGTATGTATCTTTTTTATCTTTTTGTGCTTTTGTTGTTTTAAGCTTATTGTTTATTTCTTCTTTCCTTTATTATTTTTGTTGTTTCAGTATCCTATGGTTTAGGGAACTCAGATAATATGTTTTGTGAAAAAAATGGAGGAAATAATAATAATAATTACTTCACATAAAAGTTAGGAAATTAAATGACATGTCATGTGCAAAGAGGTTAGAATAATCCCTGGCACATGAAGAATCCCTTATTCTTTCTCACTTTCTCTTTCTCTCTCCTCTTCCTTATAGTGTACTCATATTACAAGTATACTCTCTGTCCTGTTATATGTATATGTCATATGTATATATATTTATCCATACACATATGCTTGAAATCAGTGAATAACCATTATTATGAGTAGTATCATTTCTGACTTAAGTCACGTGTCTTACTTTAGTTTTAACTTTTTGTCTTTATACTAACTCTCCATTGTGGATAAAATGCTGACACATACATGGAATGCTGCAAGTTACTTGTAGAAGACATAAACATTTCATTTTCAGAGTGTATGGTGCAATTCTTTCTCTTTCAAAAAGTAAACACCTTTGTGGTTACTAAATTAATTCACTTTGTTATGATGGCCTCTGCAGCTTTGTGGCCATTCGCAACCCTCTGTTCTACACAGATACCATGTCCCAGGAGCTCTGTGCCATGCTAGGAGTTGTATGTTATGCATGTGGAGTAGCATGTACCTTGATATTCACAAGCTCTTCTTTCAAACTATCTTTTTGGGGCCCAAAATGATCAATCACTTCTGTGAGTTCTCCACTGATTTCTTTCTTTCTATGATTCCTCTCTTAATTTCTTTTTCCAGAGCTGCCACCATTAATGAGGTGATTGTTGTTTTAAATTGTCAGTTTTAGTTATAGTCTGAACGAAGAATTGCTCAAATCTAGAGTATTGTGTAGATGGGGAGGATTAGTTTTCCTTTAAGAGTAATAATATTAATGTATGTTGCCCTCATAGACAAAGGTTTCTCTTTTTCAAAATTTTATATCATATTTATCTTTCTTCTGTCACCACTTTTGCTTGAATACTTATATATCCTTGTTTTATAATATACTTTTTGTGTTTGGATGAAAATCCAAATTCAGAAAATTATCAAGGATGATGTTCTAGCTATTTTTGTGAGGGTAAAATGACAACTAGATGCCAATATTACTTGGCTCATGAGTAAGTGTTCAATGTGCATGGGATTTTAAGTTTTAAATGAATTGAAATCAGCTTTTATAAAAAATTTAGCTATGTAATGATAACCAACAATATTTTATGTATTCTGAAATGTACTGTTGTCCTTTGTACATTGTCACTTAATTTGATCTACCCTGAAATAATTGTGGACAAGTAGCGGAGATGTTATGCTGCTCTTGATTGGAGTCAATGATGAATAATCCATTTCAGTATGTAAGTCCTCATGTTTTCCCCCATCCTGGTAAAGGATGATTACATTTTTGTGAAATTATAGATTCAAACCTTAATTTTTATTTTGAAATGAAAATACATACTGTTTATGTTCTCTTATCAATGTTTTAAAATTAGTGAGTTACAAAATGAAGACAGTAAATTGGTAGTTAAACCACACAGGCACTCTATTTTCCATAAATAGTGATGTAGCATGTCATATTTTTCCATTCTGTAATTTTAGACTTCAAAATCGTATTTTGGTAACTTCTATAGCTACTATGTAGAATATAAAATACATTAGTGTTATTCAATTTTTTTATTCATGTGCCTCTTAAATGAATTCATTTAAAAATTCTACATATGTTAGAATTTTCAGCTGACTTTAAAAATTTAAATTGAAAAACAAAAACATATCATTTCTAGTGCATAAGATGAATATCTTATGCCAATATCATGATTAATTTGAAACACTTGGATCTTTAGATTTTATATTATTTTTTTGTCCCTGAAATCACACTTAATTTCAATTATCCTCTATAATTATATCTTATTAATCATATAAATATTTATATGTTATAAAAATGTACGTGACCTGAAAAAAATGTATGACATGGCTTTTTATTAACATGTTCAATGTTACTAAAACTCTGTGAACTTTTGTCTGTGCTGAATTATTACAACTCTCATTACCTGACTTATGTTCAGTATCTTAAATATATTACAAATTTTCAAAGAGAAACTTTAAAATTGCAACAGAAATGCATCTCTTAATAATATTAATTGGGATGGATTTTATTTTTACTTTTTTCAATTGGTAAAATTATCCATTAATTAATATTTTTATAGTAGATTAATAAAGATTTCTGCATAATTAACTTGTTCTTATTAAAAAGGTGGGAATAGAATTGTGTTTTTTTTTTTGTAATAGTGAGGTCACTAAATATTTTTTCAGTTTTACTGAAGTATCACTGACAATAAAAGGTTTATATATTCAAGGTGTACAACATAATGATTTGATGTATATGAAGTATAAATATTGTGAAATATTTACCACAACAAAGTAATAAACATATCCATCACCTCATGCTGTTAGTCTGTTGTTTATGTGAGAGAACAGTTAAGATCTACTCTCTTAGCAAATTTCTAGTATACAATACAGCATTATTAACTATAGTCACCATGCTGAACATTAGATCTGTAAGTCTTTTTTCTGCATAACTGGAACCTTGTACGCTTGACCAATATCGGTCCATTCTATCCACACCCTAGCCCCAAGCAACCACCATTCTACTCTCTGCTTGCATGAGTTTGATTTATTTAAATTCCACATATAAGTGAGATCATACAGAATTAGTCTTTCTGCATCTGGTTTATTTTACTGAGCATAACATCCTCCAGGTTCATTCATGTTGTTGGAAATGGGAGGACTTTTTTCTTTGTAAAGACTGAACAAAGTTACATTATATCACATTTTCTATTTTCTATATACATTCATTCATCAACAGACCTGCATTTTCACATCTTGGGTATTGTGAATAATGCTGCAATGAACACAGCAGTGCAGATATCTCTTTGAAACACTGATTTCAATTCCAGTGGACACCCAGAAGTGAGATTGCTGGATTTTATGCTAGTTCTCTTGTTAGTGTTTTGAGAAAACTCCATATTCTTTTCCTGTGTGACTATATCAACTTACATTCCAACAAGCAGTGTACTAGGCTTCCTTTCTCTCCATGTTCTCACCAACATGTGCTATATCTGGTCTTTTTGATAAGAGCCATTCTAACAGGTGGGAGATAATATCTCACTGTGGTTTTGATTTGCATTTCTGTGATGATTAGTGATGTTGGGAATTTTTTCATATACCTGATGGTCATTTATTTATGTTCTTTGGAGAAATATCTATTTGGTCCTTGCCTATTTTTTAATTGAGTTATTTTATTTTTTGCTATTCAGCTATACAAATTCTGTCTATATTGTGGATATTAACCCCCTTAATCAAATATATGGTTTTAAATATTTTCTCCTATTCCTTAGACTGTCTCTTTACTCTGTTGATTGTGTTTCTCGCTGT
Organism: Phataginus tricuspis; assembly: GCA_029783875.1. Taxonomy (NCBI): domain Eukaryota; kingdom Metazoa; phylum Chordata; class Mammalia; order Pholidota; family Manidae; genus Phataginus; species Phataginus tricuspis. The sequence continues at coordinate 17,839,363 of JAQQAC010006904.1, read as the reverse complement.
GCAGAAGCTTTTCTGTTTGGGTACATATGCAAAGGGAAAACCTGAAGTTTAAGATAGATTAGATATTGAGAATCTCTGGCAAACCAGCCCCCACTGTAAATATAAGGTAACAAAAGACAAATTTGAAGTTAGTGGTACACTGAGGTAATCATATTATCAACAAAACTGAGGCCAGCTTCATTCCCTGTACTTAATGTCAAGCAGAAGATATGAATCATTTTCAGGCAAAATGCCATTTACTTCTCTCTCTAATGGACTTCAAATAATGTACATTAAAAATATAGATGTCACACAAATATCCAGGAAAAAATGACTGATTGTAAGGAAACGAAGGCATTAGCAGACTCAGATTCACATAATGGCTTAAATGTTAAAAGGTATCAGACAGGCTACCTAAAATAATTATAATCCTATCGGTACTGCTGGAAAAGGTGACAGCATGTATTAACAGATGGGGAATTTCAGCAAGTCATGGAAACTAATGCTAAAATGAACTTGCTAGAAATAATGAAAACAGAGCATGTGCATGAGCACAGCAGTAACCTCAAGATAGTCAAGTAAAGAATTAGTGACCATAAAGATAATTCAGTAGAAAATACCCAAAATGATAAACAAGAGAAGAAAAGTGTTGATAATATGATGAAAACAGGGGAACATATTTAAGCCACATGATTCCAAATAATTATATTTGGAACCTCACAAGTAATAAAGAAGGAAGTCAGGCCAGAGGAAGTATGTGTAGAGATAATGGCTTAGAGTTTCCTGAAATTAAAAAAACATACACCTAACCACAGGTCCATAGAACACCCAACAGAGTGAGCACACACACACGTCACAGAAGGACAAATAAAAGTAAGAGAGAAAGTACTGAACACTTGTAAAGCCAGTGATACAAAGAAACAAATAGGAATACTGTGGCCTAGACTGACAATATAAATCAGAAGGACACACCTAGAACAGAACATTGACATGGCCCCATTGGATGGTTTCTAGAATATGACACACCTTAGGAAAACACAAACTCAGAAGTCTCTCTACATCTGCACTTTTCTCCATACATTCCTATGGGTGGGAAAAACAGAGAACTTCCTAGGCCTTCACGTGTAATTTATTTTTAGTTTGTCCAAGTTACAACTCTCTGTGACTGCACCATCTCCTTTGTAAGGTAGGCATAAAAACAGTATTTTTCTCTTGTCTGGATACTGTGGATATAAAATAAGTTAATACTTAACAATATCTGAGACATAATAAGCACCTAATAAGTGTGAACTATTTGATTGTTTTTAGACCAGCAGGTTTATTGCTTCTGTGGTATTTAAAAGAATTCCGAAGTGGCTTTAGTCACTGTGCCCTGTAGGAATTTAGGGAACTTTGTAATATCATAAGAAAGGGAGATTTCATAAGAAGAATTGTGTTATTTTATTAAGGCAAAATGAACTGTGACCCACATATATGACATTAAGGTGTGATATCATAAAGGATCATGAAATCTGGAGGGAGGTGGGTTTGGTTTTAAACAGTTGTTTCCCAAATTGGGATAATTCAAACAATAAATTTCCAGATGATATTCCATGGAGATTAATTATTATTTGTGTTGAAATCACAGGTAGTCATTGTTTAATTTTTATAGATTTTACTATACCATAGAGATTAATTATTGTTATGGAACTTAAGGGGCCCATTTCTCAGGAGTTTAAATTTCAGTGTAAGTCCCTAACAGTCAGCTCTGCACATCTTAACATCTACAGCACCAGGGAGGAAATGTCTGTCACTCAGGTTTGTTAGCTAGAACCAGGCTCTGGTTGCTTGAAAATGGAAATGAATTTATTATCCCAGAAATTGTTTTAAAAATATACCTAACTCATCTCTCTTCTAAGTTAGAGAATCTCTTAACAGAACCCATATTCTTGTGTACTTACTGTTTACGATGCTTTTGTGTGTTAGTATTCAAGGGCAGTTGAGGGTGAAATTAGAACAACTTCCTCTGTAACATCAAACACTGATGTGTATGAAAAATAGAAAATAATAGATGGTCAAACTTCTCTTTCTCTCTCTCATTCTGTCTCTTTTCTTACCACCTTTTTTCAGACCAACTTCTGCCATTGAAGATAGAATTTATGACCATGGAGGGCTCCCTAATTGTCCCACCAGTTCTGAGGGTTGAATGTATGTGCTGTCCAGCCGGTCATGGAGAGCAGAATGTGTGAACTCTCTTCTCTCTCTCAGTAAATGTAGTGAATTCTTTTGGATTTGTTTTGGGTTTATGGTAAACTATTTTCTGATTGTCAGTCTAGAACAGTGTGAAGAAGATTTCCAAGGAGATTTTCCTGCTTTAACTCAGAAATAGGCAAAAAATCTCTGATGTTTTTATTTTTGTTTTATTTTTGGTCAAGTAATGAATAACCATGACTTCAGGAATGTGTTATTCCCACTTTGTTAAAACTAGGTTGAGATGTAGAGAAGAAAGCAGGTTACCTTCCTAGTCCAGAATCTCTTCACTCAATTTTCATAAAATATATGTACATGAAGTCATGGGTATGCATCCCCTCATGTCTCAAAGGGAGGACATAGGATAAAATTCCTCAACTTCCATATGCCTTTTCTTTAAGGAAAAGTCTCAGTGGTAAATCCCCTATAGAATACAAAACATAACGACTTTTTACAACAAACTATTTGAGAGGACTTGGAAAATTTTTCACTTACATCTTTTCTAATGTGGGTAAAGGATTAAACTTTCACTTACAGCTAAATCAAAGTGATTAATCATATGTGTTCATACCTCTGCACGTACATCATGATTTACAATGACATATAATCACCCAGTGTACTATTTGGTATCCTTTTTGTTTTAAATTTTGGTACCATTAATGTACAATCACTTGAACAACAATATGGTTACTATGCTCCGTATTATCAAGTCCCCCCCACATACCCCATTACAGTCACTCTCCATCAGGGTAGTGAGATGCTATAGAATCATTACTTGTCTTCTCTGTAAATACTGCCTTTCCGTGTCACCCCTCTGCTACATTACATCGCTAATCGTAATGCCCCTTTTCTCCCTTATCCCTCCCTTCCCTCCCATCTTCCCCAGTCCCTTTCCCTTTGGTAACTATTAGTCCGTTCTTGGGTTCTGTGAGTCTGCTGCTGTTTTGTTCCTTCAGTTTTTTTCTTTGTTCTTATACTCCACATATGAGTGAAATCATTTGATACTTGTCTTTTTCCACCTGGCTTATTTCACTGAGCATAATACCCTATGGTTCCATCCATGTTGCTGCAAATGGTAGGATTTGTTTTCTTCTTATGGCTGAATAATATTCCATTGTGTATATATACCACATCTTCTTTATCCATTCATCTACTGATGGACACTTAGGTTGCTTCCATTTCTTGGCTATTGTAAATAGTGCTGTGATAAACAGGGGTGCATATGTCTTTTTCAAACTGCACTGCTGCATTCTTAGGGTAAATTCCTAGGAGTGGAATTCCTGGGTCAAACGGTATTTCTATTTTGAGTTTTTTGAGGAACCTCCATACTGCTTTCCACAATGGTTGAACTATTACATTCCCACCACAGTGTAGGAGGGTTCCACTTTCTCCACATCCTCGACAACATTTGTTGTTGTTTGTGTTTTGGATGGTGGACATTCTAACTGGTGTGAGGTGATATCACATTGTGGTTTTAACTTGCATTTCTCTGATGATTAGGGCTGTGGAGCATCTTTTCATGTGCCTGCTGACCATCTGAATTTCTTCTTTGGAGAAGTGCCTGTTCAGCTCCTCTGCCCATTTTTTAACTGGCTTATTTGCTTTTTATTTGTTGAGGTGCATGAGCTCCTTGTATATTTTGGATGTCAACCCCTTATCAGATATGTCATTTATGAATATATTCTCCCATACTGTAGGATGTCTTTTTGTTCTACTGATGGTGTCCTTTGCTGTAGAGAAGCTTTTGAGTTTGATACAGTGCCACTTGTTCATTTTTGCTTTTGTTTCCCTTGCCCAGGGAGATATGTTCATGAAGAAGTTGCTCATGTTTATGTCCAAGAGATTTTTGCCTATGTTTTTTTCTAAGAGTTTTATGGTTTCATGACTTACATTCAGGTCTTTGATCCATTTGGAGTTTACTTTTATGAATGGGGTTAGACAATAATCCAGTTTCATTCTCTTACATAAAGCTGTCCAGTTTTGCCAACACCAACTGTTGAAGAGGCTGTCATTTCCCCATTGTATATCCATGGCTACTTTATCATATATTAATTGACCATATATGGTTGGGTTTATATCTGGGCTCTCTATTCTGTTCCACTGGTCTATGAGTCTGAGTGTTTGTTTCACATATGTAGGTGATCCTGTGTTGGGTGCATAGATATTTATAACAGTTACATCCTCTTGTTGGACTGACCCCTTTATCATTATGTAATGTCCTTCTTTGTCTCTTGTGACTTTCTTTGTTTTGAAGTCTATTTTGTCTGATACAAGTACTGCAACTCCTGCTTTTTTCTCACTATTAATTGCATGAAATATCTCTTTTCATCCCTTTACTTTCAGTCTGTGTATGTCTTTGGGTTTGAAGTGAGTCTCCTGCAGGCAGCATATAGATGGGTCTTGTTTTTTTTATCCATTCAATAACTCTATGTCTTTTGATTGGTGCATTCAGGCCATTTAAAGTTAGGGTGATTCTCAATAGGTATATACTTATTGCCATTGCAGGCTTTAGATTCGTAGTTACCAAAGGTTCAAGGGAAATTCCCTTACTATCTAACAGTTTAATTTAACTCATTTCATATGTTATTGAAATACAAACACAACCTAAAAGTTCTTTTTTTTCCTCCTTTTTCTTCCTCCTCTCTTCTTTTTATGTTATGAATCATATTCTGTACTATTTGTCTACCCCTTGGGTGATATCTATTTAGCCTTAGGAATACTTCCATATATAGGAGTCCCTCCAAAATGCACTGTAGTGGGAGTTAAATACTCTCAGATTTTGCTTATCTGAAAATTGTTTAATCCCTCCTTCAAATTTAAATGATGTTGGGTAGAGTATTCTTGGTTCAAGGCCCTTCTGCTTCATTGCATTAAATATATCATGCCACTCCCTTCTGGCCTGTAAGGTGTCTGCTGAGAAGTCTGATGATAGCCTGATGGGCTTTCCTTTGTATGTGATCATTTTTCTCTCTCTAGCTGCTTTTAAATGTGTGTCTTTGTCCTTGATCTTTGCCATTTTAATTATTATATGTCTTGATGTTGTCTTCCTTGGGTCCCTTGTGTTGGGAGTTCTGTGCATCTCGACGGCTTGAGAGACTATCTCCTTCCCCAGATTGGGGAAGTTTTCAGCACTTACCTCCTCAATGACACTTTCTATCCCTTTTTCTCTCTCTTCCTCTTCTGGTACTCCTATAATGTGGATATTTTTCCGTTTGGATTGGTCACACAGTTCTCTCAATATTCACTCATTCTTAGAGATTCTTTTTTCTCTCTGTGCCTCACTTCTTTGTATTCCTTTTCTCTAATTTCTATTCCATTTACCATCTCTTCTACTACATCTAATCTGCTTTTAAATCCCTCCACTGTATGTTTCATTTCAGATATGGAATTTCTTAATGATTGAATCTCTGACTTAAATTCATTCCTGAGTTTTGAATATTTTTCTGTACCTACACAAGCATGTTTATAATTTTTATTTTGAACTCTCTTTCAGGAAGATTGGTGTGTTCAGTTTATTTTGGTCCTTTTTCTCGGGTTTGTGAGATTTTGGTCTGAATCATGTTCTTTTGTCGTTTCATATTTCTGTGTGGTGCCCTCTAGTATGCAGAAACTCCCATCTCTGGGACTGTTCAGCCCCTAGAGTGAGGTTGGGGGTCATAGGGGAGGGGAGCTGGTGCCTGGGGGGAGGAAGGATCTGTATCCTGATTCTTGTCTGTGGTGCCTGTCTGCAGTGTCAGAGCCAGTGGGCCAAGCACACATGTGTAAGCCTGTGCTTTGCATCTCTAGCTGTTGTAGACGTGGCCTCCCTCTGGCTGGCCTGATGCCAGCACAGTGACTGCCATTTTGCGAACTGGTGCCGGCAGGTTAGGAGTAAGGTGCAACAGGCTGCATGTCACAGTGGAGGCCCTCAGTGCTGAGTAGGCAGCAAAGGGGATGGAGCACCTGAAGCTCCTCAAAGTTCCCAACCAGCTGGGCAGAGCGTGCCCAGACAACCTTGTCCAGCTCTCCCTTCTCCCGTGTAACAAGCTCCGTGCAAACCCCGCCCCTTCAGCAGCCCTCTTGCTGCTAGGAAGCCTCTCAGACTGCTGCCCCTCCTCTGATAAAGAGCGGCCAGATGTGGATCCTGTCCTCCACAAACAGCCAGAATGTCAGTCTCCCAAGCACTCTGCCTTCCCGAGCTCCCCAAAGCCCAGAGCACCACACAATATAAGATTCTGCTCACAAAGCAGATGTCCAAGGCTAGGTGTCCAGCAGTCCCAGACTTTCACCTCCTACTGCACTCCATTTCTCTTTCTCCCGCTAGTGAGCTGGGTGGAGGAAGGGCCTGGGTCCCACCAGATTAAGGCTTTCCTACATTATCCTGTTTCATGAGATCTGCTCTGTTCATGAGGTCTGTATGCAGTCTGGTTCAGCCTTCTTTCTTGTTGGTGTTTTAGGGTTAGTTGCATTAATTAACTATATTTTGGTCTATTTGTTGTTTTGGGAGGAGTTCTCCATATCACCTCTCATGCTGCCATCTTGAATTTCCTGATATCCTTTTTTTTTAAATTAAGCATTTCTAAAACCTAATATCAAATAGCATGATAATTTTCTATCTCAGATATGATGCAGCATATTTAATAATTCTTTATTGTAGACAAATAAATTTTCCTTTTCTCAATCTTATAAACAATGCTGCAGCATAACTCTGGACAAAGGTTTTCGCAGTTTTGTCAGTGTAATTAATATTTTTATAACACCTTTTTAAGAGTAAATTATCTCATAAAGAATGTCATATAGTTTCATCATTGTCAGGATGAAGATTTTGGATATAGCTGCTAATTGCATTCCAGAAAAATGTATCTAAGTTCTATCTTTTTGAGCCTTTATTAGCATAGGCCATTATTATTATAATTGATTAAGCCACTTTGTGAGTGTGATATCTAAAATTACCATTTTCAGTGAATTTTTTATTTCTCATTTTCCAAATTCCAAATGTGAAGGGTTTACGTGAGCTACAAACCTCAAAAAATTTGTCACACTCTCCAAAAGTAGAATTGCAGAGAGCTTCACTTCAAATTTATGTTCCTTATACATTCAATGAAAAAAAGAGTATTTATTTTGTAAAATCACAGTAGGGGTTACCCTGGTGGACAGATGTTTCTAAACTTTTTCAGAGAACAGGTGTTAAATTTTGAAACTATTTGTAAAAACTATCAAACTATAGAACATAGTTGATCATCTCAGTGCATTATGAGAGATAAAGGTTGGAGTCATTTAAGGTTTCTGCAGATGCTTAAGTGAGTTTGATCTGTAGGACCCACTGAGACTTTTGACAATGGTGTTCTATCTCATTTATGACAACTATTGTTATATCTCATAAATACACAGATGGCAATTTTACATTTTCTGAAGTCCATATTCATCTATTTTTATCTCCATTTTTCTGTTTTTAGAAGAAGCACAAAACTTATCATTTGTTTTCCTAAGCCTGACCTACGGCAGGAATGGGCATGGAGAACTGCTCTTCTGTGGCAGAGTTCATTCTTCTTGGACTAACTGATGGCCCTGAGCTGAGACTCTTTCTTTTCGTGGCGTTCCTTCTGATCTACGGAGTCACAGTTTTGGGCAACCTGGGCATGATTGTGCTGATTCAGGTCAGCTCTGCATTTCACACCCCCATGTACTTTTTCCTCAGCCACTTGTCCTTTGTGGATTTTTGCTACTCCACAATCATTGTGCCAAAGATGTTGTCCAATATCATCACTAAGGACAAAACCATCTCCTTCCTGGGTTGTTTGGTTCAATTCTACTTATTTTGTACCTGTGCCATCACTGAGGTCTTCCTGCTGGCTGTAATGGCCTATGATCGCTTTGTGGCCATCTACAGCCCACTGTTGTACATGGTCACCATGTCCTGGCAGCTCTGTGTAGAGATGGTATCTTGCTGCTACCTCTGTGGGATGGTCTGTTCTCTGATTCACTTGTGCTTAGCTCTTCAGATCCCATCCTATCATTCAAATGTGATTAACCACTTCTTTTGTGATCTACTCCCCCTCTTGTCTCTTGCTTGCTCCGATGTAACTATGAATGAACTGCTGCTATACACTGTGGCCACTAGCAATGAGATCATCACCATCACGATCATCCTCACGTCCTACTTGTTTATTCTCATCACCATCCTGAGGATGCGCTCTGCCCAGGGAAGGCGCAAAGCCTTCTCCACCTGTGCCTCCCACTTCACAGCCATCGCTGTCCTCCATGGAACAATCCTTTTCATGTATTGCCGGCCCAGTTCTGGCAACAGTACGGATACTGACAAAGTGGCCATGGTGTTCTACACGATCGTGATTCCCATGCTGAACCCCCTGATCTACAGCCTGAGGAACAAAGATGTGAAAGAAGCCCTCAAGAAAGTGTTGAGATCAAAATTACCTTTTGAAAAACTATTTTCTTAACTAGATATAAAGAATCTAAAAGAAAGGTTTATTTAGAATATATGTGAATTGAAAGTTAAATAAGGAAGGATTTTATGACTTGCGGACTCTACATGCTTTTTTATTTTCCATTTGCCTATCTTATTAATTCATACTTTATCCCTTTTATTGATAGTTCAAATGCATCATCTTCCTTTGCTGTTCTTCTCCAACCTCTATTTGCTTTGAATCAGTTTTGGGAGCTCTGCTGTTAGACATAGTTCTCAGTGTATATACATTAATATATTTCTAACAAAGTGCATACAAAAAGCCATGTCTTTTTATCATTCCTTCAGCATGAAGCCTTTTGTATTAAATTGACTTCCTTCTCTTTATATGGAGTAACTATATTTTTTCTATATTCTATGTTTTTCATGAAAATTTGGAGTGAATCTCCTGCATTTAAAACTGCATTTTTCTTAGTTATTTTGGTTATTTTCTTTTTTATTCCTTTTCTACTGCAAGCTTATGATTTTAGGACTTTTAAAATCTCTTCTGTAAATTGGAGGTAAAAATAGTCTAATTTTCTAATAAAATTTCCATGAATACTGAATGATGTATCTTTAGTTCTTAGCATTACATATAGTATATTATAGCTGATTAATAAATTATCTTCTGTTATTGCTATTGTTTTTTCACTTTTACCTTTCCTCTATTCTTCCTTAATTCTTGATTAGACAAGTCAATCTGTATGTGATGCCATAACTTTTTAAGTTTCCATTTCTTTGTTAACTTTTTGCTCTTTCCTATGATTTTTAAAGGATTCAAAATTTTTTTATTAAAGTATAGGTGATGTACAATCTTATATTAGTTTCAAGTATATAACACAGCAGTTCAGCAGTTACCCACATTATTAAATATTCACCCCAACTAGTGCAGTTACTATTTGTCAATATAGAAAGATGTTATAGAATCACTGGCTCTATTCTCCATGCTTCACTTCCATCCCTGAACCATCTTATATTGTTATGAGAATTGCTGTGCCCCTTTATCATCCCACATTCTCCTCGCACCCATCTGAACCTCTCTGCCATGATGACCACCAATCTCTTCTCGGTGTCTAAGAGTCGACTGATCTTTTATTCATTTTGTTTTGTTTTGGTTTTAGAATCCACAAGAAAGTGAAATCATAAGGTGTTTGTCTTTCTCTGCCTGGCTTATTTCACTTAGCATAATATCCTCTAGGTCCATCCATGTTGTCAAAAATGGCTGGATTTCTTTCTTTTATAAGGCTGAAAAGTATTTCATTGTGTATATGCACCACATCTTCTTTATCCATTCATCTATTGATGGACACACTGGTTGCTTCTATATCTAGGTTATTATACATAATGTGGCAATTAACATAAGGGTGCATATATCTTTTTGAATCTGGGATTTTGTTTCCTTTGGGCAAATTCCCAAAAAATCAGTTTCTGGGTCATATGGTATTTCTATTTTTACTTCTTTGAGGCACCGTCATACTGTTTTCCACAGTGGCTGCACCAGTTTACATTCCCTCCAACAGTGTAGGGGGGTTCCCTTTTCTCCACATCCTCACCACCACTAGTTATTACTTGTCTTTTGGATAGTGGCTATTCTAACTGGTGTGAGGTGATATTCCATTGTGGTTTTGATTTACATTTCCCTGATGATTAGTGATGTGGAACATCTTTTCATGTGCCTCTTGGCCATTTGCATTTCTTCTTTGGAAAAAATTCTCTTCAGGTCCTTAGTCCATTTACCAACCGGGTTGTTTGTTTTTTTTTGGTGTTGAGTTGCACGAGCTCTTTATATATTTTGTATGTTAACACCTTATTGGATAAATCATTTATGAATATATCCTCCCCCAAATTATATTGCCTTTCTGTTTTGCTGATAGCGTTCTTTTCTCTACAGAAGCTTTAGTTTGAGGTAGTCCCACTTGTTCTTTTTTGATTTTGTTTCCCTTGATCTTGGAGATGCATTCAGGAAATGCTCATACTTGTGTTCAAGAGATTTTTGTCTATGTTTTCTTCTAAGAGTTTTGTGGTTGCTGTCATACATTTAGGTGTTTGATCCATTTGAGTTTATTTTTAGTATGGAGTTAGTCCATAACCCAGTTTCATTCTCTTGTATGTAGGTGTTCAGTTTTCCCAACACCAGTTGTTGACTGCGTTTTCCCTATTGTATATTCATGGCTCTTTTATTGTATATTAATTGACCATATATGTGTGGGTTTATGTCTGAACTCTTTATTCTGTTCTATTGATTTATAGGTCTGTTATTGTGACACTATTATACCATAATGTTTTGATTACTATAACTTTGTAAGTATAACTTGAAGTCATTGAACACAATACACCCAGCTTCTTTTTTTTCTTTTTTAGGATGCTTTGGCTATTTAGGGCATTTTGTGATTCCCTGTGAATTTTAGGATTATTTGCCCTTGTTTAATGAAAAATGTCTTTGCTGTTTTGATAGGGATTCCATTAATTCTATAAATTGTTTTGGGCTGGATTTCTATTTTGAAATATTAATTTCTCCTGTTCATGGACATGAGATAGATTTCCATTTATTTGTGTTTTCTTTCATTTCTATCATCAGTGCCTTATATTTTTCAGAGTACAGGTCTTTGACTTTAATGCTTAGGTTTATTCCTAGGTATTTTATTCTTTCTGATGCAATTGTAAATGGAATTGTTTTCCTGATTTCTCTTTCTGCTGGTTTGTTGTTAGTATATAGAAATGCAACAGATTTCTTTGTTAATTTGGTATCCTGCAACTTTGTATAATCCAATTATTAGTTCTAATAGTTTTTTGAAAGTGTTTTTAATGTTTTCTATATATAATATCATGTCATCTGTAGATAATGACAGTTTAATGTTTCCCTTACCAATTTGGAGGTATTTTTTCTCTTTATCTTGTCTTACTGAAGTGACTAGGACCTCCACTTATATGTGGAATAAAAGTGGTGAGAGCAGACATCCCTGTCTTCTTCATGATTTTAGAGGAAAAGCTTTCAGCTTTTCACCACTGAGGATAATGTTAGCTGTGAGTTTGTCATTCAAGGCCTTTATTATGTTGAGGTACATTTGCTTTATGCCCAATTAACTGAGTTTTTATCATGAATGCGTGTTGAATTTTATCAAATGCTTTTCAGCATCAATTGAGATGATCATGTGGTTTTTATCCTTCATTTTGTTAATGTGGTGTATCACACTGATTGATTTATGAATATTGTACCATCCTTGCATTCCTGGAATAAACCCCACTTGGTTGTGATGGATAGTCCTATTAATGTATTTTTGAATTTGGTTTGCTACTATTTTTTGGAGGATTTTTACATCTATGTTCATCAGTGATATTTGTCTATGAGTTTCTTTTTTGTAGTGTCTCTGTGGCTTTTGGTATTAGAGTGATGCTGGCCTCATAAAATGAATTTGGAAGTATTCTTTCTTCTACTTTTTGGAATACTTTAAGAAGGATAGGTATTAATTCTTTAAATGTTTGGTAGAATTCGTTTGTGGAGCCATCTGTACCTGGAATTTTGTTTTTCTAGATTTTTTTGATACCCGTTCAGTTTGGTTACTGGTAATTGGTCTCTTCAGATTTCTATTTCTTCCTGGGTCAGTGTTGGAATATTGTACTTTTCTACAAATTTGTCCATTTCTTATAGATTGTTCAATTTATTGGCATATAATTTTTCATAGAATTCACTAATAATTCTTTGTATTTCTGTGTTGTCAATTTTGACCATTCCTTTTTCATTTCTTAATTTGTTTTTGTTGTGTCCTCTCTTTGTTTCTTAATAAGTCTGGCTAGGGATTTGTCAATTTTGTTTATCTTCTCAAAGAATCAGCTCTTGGTTTCATTAATTTTTTTCTATTTTTCTATTCTTCTCTATTTTATTTATTTCTGCTCTGATCTTTATTATGTAGCTCTTTCTACTAACTTTGGGCTTCACTTATTCTCCTTTTTCTAGTTTTAGTTGTGAGTTAAGACTGTTTATTTGGGGTTGTTCTTGTTTCTTGAGGTAGGTCTGTTTTGCTATGTACTTGCCTCTTAGAACCACTCTTGCAGCATCCCACATATTTTGTATTTTTGTTTTCATCTGTGTCCATGTAGTGATTGAATTTTCTTTGATTTGTTCATTGATCCATTGATTATACAGGCATGCTGTTTAGCCTACATGCTTTTGTGAATTTTTTTTGCTTGCTTTGTGTAACTTACTTCTAGTTTCATACCAGTTTATTTGAAAAATGCTTGATACAATTTCAATCTTTTTGAATTTACTGAGGCTCTTTTGTGTCCTATTATGTGATCTATTCTGGAGAACATTCCATATGCACTTTAGAAAAATGTATATGCTGCTGGTTTTTGGTGGAATGTTCTGTATATATCTCTTAGTTCATCTGATCTAGTGTGTTGTTCAATGCCTCTATTTCATTATTTATTTTCTGTCTAGATGCTCTGTTCACTGATATGTTATGTGTTCAAGTCCTCTAATTTGTCTGAGTTGCAGTCTGTTTCTCACTTTAGCTCTTTTAATATTTGCTTTACATATTTAGGTGCTCCTAAGTTAAATGCATAGTTATTTATAATAGTTATATCCTCTTGTTGGACTGATCCCTTTATCATTATGTAATGTCCTTCTTTGTCTTTTGTTACTTTCATCTGATACAAGTACTCCTACTCTCCCTATTATTTACATGAAATATCTTTTTCCATCCTTTCACTTTCAGTCTATGTATGTCTTTAGGTCTGCAATGAGTCTCTTATAGATAGCATATATATGCGTCTTGTTTCTTTATCCATTCTGCCTACCTTATGTCTTTTGATTTTTGCAGACTATTTACATTTAAGGTAATTTTTTAAAGGTATGTACTTATTTCCATTTTATTAATAGTATTCTTTGTACTTCTCTCTGATCTTTTCTTTCTCTCTTATACTATTCTTTTGTTATTTGATGGTTTTCTTTAGTGTTGTGATTGGATTTCTTTTTTTAAATCTTTTGTGTATCTATTATTGGCTTTGGGTTTGTAATTACCATAAGGTTCATAGCTAGTTTCCTATATATGTATATAACAGTCTATATTTAGTTGTTTATTTCAAACACAGACTAAAAGTACTTATTTTTTATCCTTTGTCCTCCACATTTTATGTATTAGATGTCATAATCTGCATTTTTTTGTATTTCTTTACTTGATTTTGTATATAGTTGATTTTAGTGCTTTCCTTTTAACTTCATATTTGCTTAGTAAGTAATTCATCCACTAATTTTACTGTGGTTTTATTTTCACTGAAGAAAAATATTTAGGCTTAAAAGCATTTCCATCTATAGAAGTCCCATTAACATATTCTGTAAGGCTAGTTTAGTGGTGATGAATTCTTTTAAGTTGCTTGTATCTGTGAACTTTTAATCTCTCTTTCAATTCTGAATGATAACATTTCTGTGTAGAGGATTCTTGTTTGAAAGTCCTTCTATTGCAATCCATTAAATATTTCATGCCACTCCCTTCTATCCTGTAAATTTTTTGCTGAGACATCTGCTGATAGCCTGATGGGGTTTCCCTTATAAGTAATTTTTTGACTCTCTTTAGCTGCTTTCAGTACCCTCTCTTTATTCTTTAATATTTGTCATTTTAATTTTTATATGTCTTGGTGTTGTCTTCTTGGGGTTCCTTTTGTTAGAGACTCTCTGCTTCCAGGATCTGGCTGTCTTTTTCCTTTTCCAAATTGGGGAAGTTTTCAGCAATTATTTCTTCAAAGAGACTTTTGACTCCTTTGTCTCTCTTCTCATTCTGGTATCCCAATATGTGAATATTGTTTCATTTGGAGTGTCACAAAGCTGTCTTAACATCCTTTAATTTCTAAGAGATTCTTTTCTCTTTCTGTTCCTTAGCTTAATTGTTTTCCTGTTCTCTAATTTCCATCTCATTGTCTCCTCTATTTGCAGCAATCTATTATTCATCCCATCTATTGTATTTTTCATTTCGGTTACTGTATTCTTACCCTCTGAGTGACTCTTTTTCAGCTCTTATATCTCTTGTTGAATTCTCCTTGAGATCATCAATGCTTTTATGCAGATTAGTGAGCATATTTATGACTATTACTTTGAAATCTTTGTCAATAAGACTGGTGATCTCTGTTTCATTTAGTCCTCTTCCTGGGAGCTTATCCTGTTCTTTTGTTTGCAATGTATTCCTCTGCCTCCTCATTTTGACTGTGTTTCCTTTATGTTGGATAGATCCACTATGCCTCCTAGTCTAGAGAGGCTGGACTTTATGAAGAGGCATCCTGTGGTGCCTAGAAGAGCAAGAGTCTTTGCTCACCTATGCCTGGTTCTCATTTTCAATGTACATTCAGTTGCTGGCAGGCTGTGGGTGGGACCACCTTTTCCCTGTCTGCTTGAAGTTGGACATCTCAGTCTACCTTGGCTGGCAGCTCACCTCAGTTGGCCCTTTGTGAGCCTTGCTGTTGAGCTTGTGCTGAGATTGTTGTGGGTGGGGCTGTCCTCTGCCTGCCCTGCAGCAAAGCCAGTGGTATTGGACCAGCTGACTGAGTGGGGTGGGTGTGCAGGTGAGTGCAGTGGGGTTGGGCCACCAGGAGAGGGGAAGGAGTATTTGGAGGTGACTCTGGCAGGTGCCTCCCTAGTTAGGCTGACAGAAGGCCAGGGAAGCTGAGAAAGCCACTGTCTGCCCACCGGGCAAAAAAGTCTTATCACTGCTGTGCTGAGCAGGCTGGGTGGGAGGGGCAGGTGCACAGGGAAGTGCACCAGGTTGAGCCACTAGCATGAGGGTGGAGTATATGGGACTAGATTTGCAGGTGCCTGATCAGCGGGGCTGAAGAAGGGCTGGGCTAGTGTCACCCACCTACTCTTTCCTCTCCATAGACAACTCCATCTAACCCCCAACCCTCTGGTATCCTTTCCACTGCTGGTCAATCTTTCAAACTGATGCCTCTGTGTTGGGTTTTGGTGGGGCCAAAGGATGATGCCTATCTCCCACACGCGGCAGAAGTCTCAGCCTCCCAGAGTGCTTCTAGTCTCTCTGGTGTTCAGCCCCATAATTACCAAAGCGCAGTGGGATGTGGACTTTAGTTCTCAGAGGAGATCTCCAAGGCTAGGTGTGCAAAGTTCCTGAGCACTTATCCCCTCCCTGCTCTGTTTCTCTTCCTCCCTCTTGTGGGGTGGGATGGTGGAAGGGTTTGGGTCCCATTTGATCATGGCTCTACCAAATTACTGTTCTCCATGTGGTCTCCTCTTCTTCACCAGGTGTATATGGTATGTCCTGCAGCCTTCAGGTCATTTTCAGGGCTATTGTTTTGCTGTAGCTGCTTCTTTGGTGTGTATGTGGGACAAGGTTTCCACTTTGCCTTTCAACTCTGCCATCTTTTTTGCTGACAATATACAGATTTGAAATCAGGTCCATCTCACTTCAAAGTCCAGTTCTTATCTTAAACTCTTTCCCATTTTTAAACATTTCCTTAAAACAAATATAAAATAAGAACAACAACAACAACAAAAAAAAACCTTGGTATCCTAACCATCAGTAAAGGCTATTATGTCAGTCTTTAAAGGAAAAGTTAGAGGAAAAAAAAGGAACATCTCTTTTCCTTTCACATATATGTGAAAGCTGACCAGTGAAACTAATTTTACATAACTTGAATGTGTTTAATTTTTGTAGATATGAATATATTTAATACACTTTTAATAATTACATTAAGTTAGGTTTGGATAGTGACTGAGAGGTCCTGTTAGGTGATTTATTCTATGAATGATAAATGAATTTGAGATTATAAAGGAAGTATTTACGGAAAAGTAAAATAAGTTTTTCTTAAAATTCTATTCACTGACTAATGTAAGACAAGCTATAGAAAATTACTTGTGCTTAGTGTGTTTTTTCATTCTTATGATTTTTGGAGTACATAATACTCAGCACATTTTACACACTAAAGAGATCTTAAAAATAGGGAAGAAGAACTGAACAAAAAAACCTCGCATAGTCAAAAATTCTACTATCCTGGCCCAAAAGAGTGCTTCAATCTTCCTTTCTTGTAAATCACCAAAACAAAATAAAAACGTGTGAGAACCTGAAGTTGTGTTATATTTTTCATAACTGGACAAATGTTAATTAATTAGTTAAGAGTATATATCTTCATCATGCTATTGAAATAAATTTTAGTATTACCTAACATCCAGATACTCTGTGAAATAGCTATTAAAATTGTGTTCCCAATATGGTTCCAGTTTATTTCAGGTACAGAGACCAATATAAATTGTTACAAATGGAATACTAATGTAGATATTACTTTGTTCTTTGTTTTATCCCTATTGAAAATATATTTGTTAGTAGCTGTTTCTTTACAACTTAAATTGTAAAAACTGAACATATTAGTTTTGTTTTCTTTTGATTTTAACTAGTATAATGCCATGAACACAGGAAGAAAGAAGGAATCCTCTTTTCCACTGGCCTTTGGAGAACATCTACATCCTTATCTCCAGCACGCCAAGGTGAAGTTTCTATGTGGTCACTAGTGCCATAAACGTTCCCCAGAGCGAAGGCAGGAAGGGCCGATGTGAATAAATTGAGAGGCTCTGATCATGGGATGTCTGCTGATATATTAGGGCAGAATGATGAGGAATTGAAGATGGGACAAGTTCTGTATGAAATGATCCCTGGCCTGAGACTTACTCAGGTATGCCAAAGAGGGGAGCCCAGGAGGATTTCAGCAAGGAGGAACATACTAGAATAAAATAAAGTTCTCCTTTTTGATGTACTTACAAAGGTTCTTTTTTTGCATCATTTTTGCAGGGGACACTCATTCTTAATTTCAGAAGTGTTTTTGAATGGCACGGTGGAGCTGAGCATTGTAAATAGAAAAGTAGCAATATTGGTGGATGAGACAGGAAATGGCCTTGAATTTTTATAATTCTTAGGCTTTAAATTTTTCTTATTTCTACTGTATACCTGTATACTTCTAAGTCTTATGATGGAACTTTATAGGGTAATATTAATTCATAGGAAGCACAGGTACACAACCTAAATTAACCCTCTAACATTCCCTCTGGCTGAGCATGTTTATGAAAGTTAGTGTTAAAAAAGAATCAGAACCATTATGAGGGTAAGTTGAGTTGACCTGGGAGGGGTTATTCTGCTCATCACATCTCATTGGACACATCCATGAACAGGGAAGGAAGGTATAAAATGACCTTTCACAAAACAGCAGAGTGAACCATTTACTATGATTTCTTAGCTTAGATAGAAGATTAAGATCAACATTGCTCCCTACACTCCATGTAGGCACAAAGCATAAGAAATATCCAGAAGGTTGTGTTGGTTAGACTAAGGGACCAAGGTAATAGGACCTGAACTTTACCTCTCAGAACCTTTACATAAGTACTTTTAAGTGGAAAACACTGTTATCACCTAGGACAAAATTTAGGGCTGATTGCTTTTTTTCAGGGTAACTTTAACATCCTTATTCCTCAAGTTGTAGATCAGTGGGTTCCACGTAGGGATGACAACTGTGTAGAAAGCAGGGGCCACTTTGTCTGTATCCATGGAGTAACTGGAGCTGGGTCAGAAATACATGAACAGCAGCGTGCCATGAAATATAGCCACAGTGGTTAAGTGGGAGGCACAGGTAGAGAAGGCTTGCGTCTCCCCTCAGCTGAGTTCATTCTCAGGATGGTAGTTAGGATGCAGCTTAAGAGAGGAGGACAGTCATTACGCTGAGCCCCACAGTGCAGCTACTGAAAATGAACAACAGTATCTCATTGTTGGAGGTATCTGAGGAAGAGAGGGCTAGCAAGGGTGGGATGTCACAGAAAAAGTGGTAGATAATGTTGGAATTGTAGAATGACAATCGAAATGTTCAACAGGTGTGGACTGCCAATGCTTCCATGTACACAATGTCTCTTGGGCATGGCCACTGTATAAAGAAGTGTGTTACAAATGGCTACATAACAGTCATAAGCCATGACCGCCAAAAGGAGACATTCCACAACTGCAAAGGCACAAAAGAAATACATCTGAATGGCGCATAAGTTATGTGGAATCCTCTTCTTCACAGGTAAGAAATCAGCCAGCATCTTGGAAGAGACAGTGGAGGAGTAGCAGACATCACAGAAGGACAGATTGCTGAGGAAAAAGTACATGGGTGAGTGGAGTCTGGGGTCCACCTGGACCAGCAGGATCATCCCCAGGTTGGCAACCACGGTTATGCCATAAACCAGCAGGAAGAGCACAAAAGGCCCGTGCTGCACGTCCTGCCTGCCAGAGAGTCCCAGGAATATGAAGTCAGTGACCCCAGTGCAGTTGTCAGCAGCCATCGCTCAGGTCCATAAATCCCTGGTTGTGAAAGATGGAAAAGGAAGGGCTGGATTGACACCATCTAGTTAAACTTCTATACATTTCTGTATGTAGTAATTAGATGAAGAGATGAACAAGCCAGGGTGGCTTTAAGTAAACTGACTCTCCTGGAAATACATGCCATTTAATGTAAATAGATAAAACGATAATGATGATAATACTCCTTACATTTGTAAAGCACTGTACAGAGGTTGTAGGGTACTTTCATCCAAATTAAATCATGCTATTTCCCTACTACCATGTAGTTACAAAAATATTTACTTCTATGTAATAAAGAAATTGATGTTCACAGCATTTAATGCAATTGTTCTCATAATTAGTTGGTCTATAAAAGACACCTTTTTCACAGGGTGTTCGTTTTAACTTTGCAGAAATGTGTTTTGTTCTGTATACTTAAGAGAAGCATATTTAAGTGAGAAATTCAGGTAATGAAGATATTTTTTTGTTTTTACCTCATCAATCAAAATAGTGGAATAGTCAGCAGAGTGATGGCAATTTCCTGGATCTGTCCTGACCCCACTTCCCATTAACCCTCAGGTCCTATCCAGCCTCGATGAGCAAGGCAGAGAGATAGTCTGTGATTCAGGACCCACGGCAGCATGGAGGTGGTGGTTGCTGGATAATAGGGTGGATGGGTCTCTGTGAGCCATATATCGATCATGCTCCCCTATGACAGTTACTGTTGCTTAGGAGAGATTAGGAGGAACAACTCGGACCTAATTTTGAGGATACTGGCAACACAGGAGACAGAGAGGCATGAATGGCAGTATGGTTCATTGTGCAAGTCCCTATGCCCTAACCTCCTAGAGTCCACATGCTCTTTTCACCAACAGACCAGGTGTGTAAGACACATGATGAAAGCATGTCTCACACCTCAAGGACAGTCGTGACTCAGCTGGGCCCCCACCCCAATTACCTAGAAACTGTAATATTGTCTCATAGATTTCTTTGATCCTGACTTCCCTTGAATATCTCTGAATTATGCCTCCCTTTGTTTTAAGAGTTGGTGGTGCTTGTGTGGCCAATTGAATTCTATTTCCCACTACTGTATTTTACCCAATTATATTGTATATAGTATACATGCTCTCTGCTGTTCTTTGAAAATATAAATGGATTAAAAGATAAATAAAAAAAGAAAACCTGAATAATAATCTAGTGATTGATTTGCATGCCTCCAAACTCTTGACTAGAACTCAGTTAATTATATGTCTATGTACACATATTTAAAAAAATATTGTAAAAACTATAATAATACAATGCTTAATAATTAAAACAATAAGAAATGTTCAACCACTTCCATAGTCCATGCTGGCTCTTCCTTTTTATTCCTTCTTATCTTGGGTATAAGTATTTTTAAAAACTGGATTGAAAAAAATAATTAAAATTAATTTTTGTATAATATTTCATACCCTCCCTTATTGTTATAACAGCTATTCAGTCAAAAAGTAAAAGATAAAGAAATCTAAAATATAAATCAGAAACACAACAAAGAATATCTGAACCCCAGTTACGGCTTTTGCTGCACGCAGTTCTGTCTGCCGGAGACTCAGCCCTCTCCTGGCTGCCCTGCCTTATATAACCATCTCTGCACCTGGTGTTGAACACATGTTCTCTCAGGCATGAGCAACAGCTCTAATGATGTTGTTTATCATCTGGAATTTCATGCAGGTAGAGTGATGGAGAGAGAAAACAGACCCTTCTTAAAAATCTTTCTTTTGTCCTTCTGTCTTTCACTGCCAATATTATATAGATCTTCCTCCATTTATGATGATGTTAGGTCTGTATCAACCCATTGTAAGATGAAAATGTCCTAACTGAAAATTCATTAAATCCACCTGTCCTACCAACTGTCATAGCTCAGCCTAGTCTAATGTAGCCTAACTTAACCATGTTCAGAGCATGAACATGAGCCTACAGTTGGGTAAAATCAGCTAACACAAAGCCTATTTTATAATAAAGCATTGGCTTTTTCATGTGGTTTACTTATCTGTCGTGAAAGTGAAAAACAGAATGGTGTGTGGATACAGAAGAGGAGTAAGTGCGTTGCCTTTTTAACCTTGTGACCACACAGCTGACTGGGAGCTGACATCATACTGTATTGCGAGCCTGGGAAAAGTTCTACATTCATAATGGGAAGTATAGCTTTACTAAATGAAATACGTATTACTTTCACATCACTATGAAGTGGAGAAGTCCTAAAAATCCTGTGCATTTTTAGCAAATGACTCCAGTCAATGAACCTTTCTTCTTTCCAGTTCCCCTATCCCTACCCAGGCATTTCATTTTAATTCCATAATTTGCACACAAATACAAACCACTCATGCTCACACAAACTGATACACCTACATAAACACATACATAAACATAATCACATTGAACACATTCACAAAGTTAAGATTTTTGTAAAAACAGCAAAATCCTGACCATAATCACACTGCCTAGATGACACTCAATTTTATTGTCTATATTATTATATTTTTAATGTTTAAACAAATATGATGTCACAATAAACACATCATATATATATGTATATAGAAATATTATGAATGAAGATAATGCATTGTCTTCTATATCTGTACATTAATTTTTTCAGTGTATCCTCTAATAATGGCCACATGGCTTATATACAATCCTACATGTCATAAAATCTCTACTAGGAGTAACATTATACAGACATAATTTATCACAACCAGGTGTTTCTTTAAAATTTTCATAAGAGCTGGCCTTTAAGTGCAAAGAGGTATTACTTTAAATAAAGGCAATTTTGGCCTTTACCACAGTCAGATATTTCAGATCATTAGCACATATTATCATACATTTCATAAGCTACATGACCTGAGCTGTCTCTAACAATGCCATTGTATGAGACAGAAATTGAAACCTGGAGATGTAGTTTCCAGAGTTTCATTGACATTACATTTCACTGACTCCCTTGAAATTGTTCTTAATAAGTTCTTTAATATATTGAAATGGGATTTTTCTTAGAAGATAACTCTCTTCATACTCTCAAAGAATGTTGTGGTGGGTTTATGGTGAGATGACATTAGAAAATTCACCTTTAATGACCTGTAGACTCCTGCAATCGTGAGAGAGCTGGGAAACCAGTTGAGCCCCACTTCTCAACCCAGGCAGGATCCCACATGACTGAGGGCACAA
This sequence comes from Phataginus tricuspis, assembly GCA_029783875.1. Lineage (NCBI taxonomy): Eukaryota > Metazoa > Chordata > Mammalia > Pholidota > Manidae > Phataginus > Phataginus tricuspis. Next base: position 17,817,211 of record JAQQAC010006904.1, on the reverse strand, counting down.
GGTTACCACATTTGGAGGGAATTGGTTTTACTTATACCAGGTGGGCACATGGACGTAATTAACACAGGAGTGAAGAGAAGCGACAAGGAGGGTGGCTACAGTGCACAGCTCCAGGAAGCCAACAGAAAATAAGGAAATTAGCATCCTTTGACATTGGGCAACCTGGAAGCTTTGGGGGATGTTCTCAGTATTGTTCATTTATGGAGCAATATTTCATTGTGTGTGTGAATCATTGGTGTAGACTTACAAGCCTAAGCTACTATGTGGATGAATGTCCCAAGAAAATGTACAATATTATGCATGCTACCTGTATATCTTGAGTCTCAAGGAGTTCAATTTAATGGCCAGAAAACCTATAAATGCAAAATTTGTGTAAGTAAAAACTAAAAAGATAAATGTGTGAGGTGTATACAGGTTCATGAATTCCAGGACTTCAGGTAGTTTTGCATTTCTTCTAAACCTGGCCTAGAATAAACAGAAACATAGGTTTTTGCAGTTATTTTTGTCTATAAAACATAGGTTCTGTCAGTTATTTTTGTTTACTTGTTTGTTCTTATGAAGTTTTTACTTGCCTCTATTAATCTAGATGACTCTTCAGGCAAAATTCAATGAAATTGAAAATAATTTAAACTTTTAGAACAGTGATTTGGTGCCAATGGTTGATGCCTTTTTCTAATGTTTTAGTCTCTGTGATGATCCCAAGACTAATTATTCCAGATGTCCTCTGATGACAGATACTGTTGAGATGCATTTCAACCCAACTAAGTAACTGCCAACAATTTTCCATCAGGTCATCACAAGAAAGTGATGAAAGAACCTGAGGGTTTTATTACCATTCTCTGCTTCCCTGGTGCTTAAATGAGGGAGGCAGAGTCATCCTTGTCCATTTCTTATGCTTCTTCTCCATCCTATTTTCCCTCAGGTGCCCCCTGCCTCCGGGGATGCCAGATCTCCTCAGGCTACACTCTGTTTAGGCAGTATTCACACTTTACCCCGAGTAAACCCTGTAGTTGAATCCCACTGGCCATTAAATGTGGAGCGTGGGTGACAAGATGCTGCTCAAGGGATGATGATCTAATTCCTGAAGGGGTTTGTGTTTCAATAGGGAATGGCTTTTATAATCATGGTGGGTCAGGGAAAGGTGAGGCAGAATGTAAGATGTCAGAGACAAACAAGTGAGAAAAAATCCTCTATCTGCTGGGTTTCCCCAGTGTCACTGGTGCCCTAAAACACGGTATCATGTAGGTTTCTGTCTACTTCTGAACTCCTTCCTTCAGGAAATAGTTGTCTGGCTCTGAGGCATGTGCCATCATCAAATAAGTTCACTTTATAATACTGGTACCAAGAAATTTTGGTTTACTAACTCATCCTGTTGCAGGAAACAAAGAGGAGGGCCTTTGGATTGCTAACAATGCCTGTATTCTGTAAGCAGGCAGCATGTTTTTAGTGACATAAAGTATGATCTTTTCATGAAAGATTCTATGAATATTGTGTCCTGTATTATTTTTAAGAGACTATCTTGGAAACATATGATGCAGATTAAATTTGTAGAGATTTAAAAAGGAGTAGCGAAATTGTACAGTTTTCAACACTGATAATAGTTTTTGTTTTTAGAACACTTTCTGTGTATGTGTGTATACTTATTTGCATTTATTTATTCATTTGCTTATCAGTAAAGCACAGATAGTGAATTTTCAAAAATGAAACACACTTTCACACAGAAGTCAGTCAAAAACACAGAACAATGGTATTTCAGACACTGTTCATGAGCAATAGCTCGAAATATCATAGATGATTTTATGTGTTTTTTTTAAAACTATATAAAAGTGAAATCATTCAGTCTGTATCCTTATGTCTAGATCTGGCGCTCATTGTCATGTATGTGAGATTCCTTTCTGCTGTTGCACGGGGCAATAGTTCATTCTGTCTGCTGTGTAACAGTCCAGTGAACAAACACACCATAGGTTATTGTCAGATTCTGGTAATGCTACTGTGATCATCTTTGAACAAACTTCAGGTGTACAAGTTCATTCAAACTGACAGGGTACAGAACTTGGATCAGATTTTATGGGCCCAAAATCAGAGATACTGCGAAGTGCTATGTGTAGAAGTCTTCGGTCCTCTGGAACCCACACTCTCCATCTGCCACCGTCACTGCCATTCAGGTCATGTCAGCCTGGAGACAAGGCAGGTCTTTTGGATGATGATTAAGCCACTATTTGGTATAACTGCTGGTTTTTAATTATCTTCAAATGCTCAGATATTTACACAACAGCATAATTATACATGTATATAGGCAGACAGAGGCAACCATGAAGGACTTTAGAGATCACCTAGTGTGAGGCCCGTGTTTCCGGGGTGGGGACTGAGGTCTAGCAAGGAGGAGTGATCTGTAAACCACCACAGCGCTGAGAGCAGAAGAGAGACCTTCCACAGATGTTAAAATGTGCTGAGTCTTTACACACAGTCTCTGATTTATCACATAATTGAGCTTGACTCCTATTTATTCTAATATATCATCAAAGTCATTAATTGTTTGAGTCCCAAGGTAGTGTTTTCTTGGTATCTTGTTGATGTCCCACCGAGATGAATGATTGTTTTCGGAGGCTTAGAAACATGAACCCCAGGGATACACATGCATAAAACAGAAAGCCTCTGACATTTTCCATCATAGCATCTTCAGAGACAGGGGAAGCAATGTCTATCCCACAGGTCAGTTGGACTACACTCTGGTTTTGGGGAAATGGACAGAAATGGTATTTTCTGGGGTTGGAAGCTTTTCTTTTCTTGCTCATGAGGGTAATTTTTTATAGGCATGAGTAAGAGAAGAGGAATTATAAAGGAGGACAGTAGTATTAGACATATTTTGAGTGTTTATGAAAACACTTTTTCTCTCTGTATTGAGAAACAATCTCAGTGGGAAATGGGAAATGGAAGCAATTTAACCTGCTGAACCAAATACCTTGTAACAGCTACTAATGTCAGAGGGAAAAGAGGGGAAAGAAATTGAGAAGAAAGCTGACTGCTCTCCCCTTCCCTCTCCCTCGTCCCTCACCCCAACCCCACCTATGGTACTTGGTAAAGGAAACTTTACATGAAGATGATGTAAATCCAAACCCTGCGCATGTCTTTACATAACCTTCAGGCATAAAGACCCCGGTGGCCGTCTGGGAGCCCTCACACCAGCTGTCCGTGGTGTCTGGGAGCCCTCACACCAGCTGTCTCAGGCCCTTACCTGGGGCTCCCAGAGCAGCAGCAGTGCAGCCAAGGCCCCCTGCCTGCCCCTAAAGCCCAGCTCCTTGCCTGCTCAGTGACGGTCTTACCTCCTGGGACTGTAGGCGGTGGGGGAAAATGCTCTGGGCTAGAATGGGAGGGACAGGAAGGGACATCCAACCTGCCTTGTTTTATCCAAGCTCTTCAGGCACATCCACACATGGAGGGTCCCTGACAGTCATCTGATGCAGAGAGTGGCAGTGAGGAGCCCACAGGACTCTTCATGGAGGGACACTCAGGGGTGGCCCACCTCTAAGCAGAAAGGACAGGGACTACTTGGGCTTGTGCAATACACTGAACTGTGTCTCCACTGCAGGTTTCCCCACCTCGGGACTGCTGACAGTCCGGACCAGATCATCCTCTGGTGTTTGCATGTGTGGCTGGTGTGTGTGCGGGGAGGGGGGCTGTCATGTGCCTGGTGGAGTGTTTATCAGCACTGCTGGGCTCTGCCCACCTGATGTCAGAGGTTCCTCTCCCTGTGCACGACCAAAAATGTCTCCAGACATTGTCAAATGTCCCATGGGAATCCAAATCCTCCTGGTTAAGAACTTCTGTTCTGTAAGTAATCAACAGCTCTAATTTTATCTTTAGACTTGAAAACAGGAAAAGGTTTTCAAAATCATGCACTACTTTGAAGTTAGAAAAATACAACTCATGTTTACTGACCCTTGGAGAAAGAAAGCCATGTTTTCAGAACACCTGCTTGTTTTCAAACTGGGATTCCTTAATGCACATATGCTTCACCTCTTTAAAATCACTTGGAGGCTGGGGAAAATCCTTGGCTGGGTTGGGTTTTAGTCCAGATTCTCCTTCCTCCAGGAATAATCAACTGGTGCCTTTACTTCGCATATAGATCTACCAAGGGTTAGGAGGGGGAGAAAAATTAGGGTATTCTCATTCTTTGTTGGTGTTTTCTAAATGTGAAAGACCTTAAATATACCCATCATTAAAAAAATCACACCCTCCTTTTTTTCCGCCATAACACTGTGTTTTGTGAGAATTCATGCAAATTTATACATTGATTTTTTAAAAATAATGGGAATAAAGTATTTCTATTTCATGGATGTTGTGGGGGTTAAATAAACAGTTAGCTTTGGTATGCAGACATACAGTTGACCCCTGAACAACACTTGGGTTGGGGGCACCAACCTCTGCTCAGGTGAAAATCTTCTTGCAACTTTTCTCTCTCCACAACTTAACTACTCACAGCCTCCTGTGGACCCAAAATCTTACCTATAAAAAAAGCAGTCTATTAACACTTATTTCGTATGTTATATTAATTATATGCTGTGTTCTTAAATACAATAACTAGAAAACTAAAATTTTATTAAGCAATTCACAAAGGAGAGAAAATACACTTCAGTACTGAACTGTATTGATACAAAAAAATCACGTGTAAGTGGACACACACTTCAAACCCATGTAATATTTTATGTGTGCAATCTGGCTTACTATTTGTCAACATACCATTTTATCATAGCCATTTTCAGGTCATTACATGTTCTTCAAAAATATCATGTTAATAGTGCACAGTTTTCCATAACGTATATGTACCATAGCTTGACCATTTCCCTGTCATTTGACACTTTACTTTGTAAGTTTTAGTATCATAAATAATGCCGCAATGTGTAGTAGGCATTTAAAAAAATAATTTCACATGCACATCTTTAGTTTTTCAAATAAATTCAAAGCAAAGAATTAACTTTTCAAGTAGGTCATTGTAAGGTTTCAGGTCATAGTTATAGGAAGTTTGAATTCATGTACGAATTCCCTGAGCAATGGCCAATATTGAGTAGCATGATGAACAAAATCACTATGGTAGTTTTATAGAAAAATGCTGATAGGAGACTATGAAAGCTACTTTATCCTTGAGAAACATATTGATAAAAATGAACACTTTCAGGTAAACTGTCTTTTTTTTGCTGATGAATATTTATTTTACTGAAGTAGAGGTGATATATGATATTATGTTGGTTTTGAATATATAACACAGTGGTTCTCCAGTTACCCACATTACGAAATCCTCACCCCCCAAATAGCGCAGTTCCTATCTGTCAACATAGAAAGATGTTACAGAATCATTGGCTATATTCTCCACACTGTACTTCCATCCCTGTGGCCAACTTATATTATGATTGATATTTCTGTGCCCCTTTATTCCCCTCACACTCCCCAGTCACCACTCCACCCCCTCCTCCATGGTAATCGCCAGGCATTTCCATGTCTATGAGTCGCTGCTCTTTTGTTCATTTTGTTTTGTTTTGTTTTCAGATTCCACATGTAAGTGAAATGGTATGGTATTTGTCTTTCTCTATCTGGCTTATTTCACTTAGCATAATACCCTCTAGGTCCATCCATATTGTTTCAAAGAAAAGGATTTCTTTCTTTTTTCATGGCTAATTAGTATTCTATTGTGTATATGTATCACATCTTTATCCATTCATCTACTGATGAACACTTTGGTCCCTTCTTTGTCTTGGCTATCACAAACAATGTGGGTATAAATACAGAGGTACATATATCTTTTTTTTAATCTGCAAAGTATTTTCACAGAGCACATGTTTATAAGGAGGGGTAGCACAGTGTTTCAAGATGTGACATTTGTGCAGAAAAATATAAGAAACTCATTTGTTAGGGTGATTGTCTCTGTCTTCTATATAAAAGAATGTGTAAAAACATAGTTTAAATTTGATAATAAAGGTACAGTACTCTCAATAGCAAAGAACTAGGAACTGGAATGAATAATCACTTTTATTAATCCCAGACTGGTGGGTTGAAAGGAACATGGGCCTACCCCAAAATGTTTGTGATTCACTAGAAAACTCTAGCATTAGGACATCTAATGTGCATTCAAGTTTTAGTCAATGATTTAAGGCAGAATTCAATCAATTTCAAGGAACATATATGGTGTGTGCACACCCATGTGTGCATAGTGGTGCATATATATTTTCAATGAAAGATTTGTTTCCTTTGGGTAAATTCCCAGAAGTACAGTTTCTGGGTCATATGGTATTTCTGTTTTTTGTTTTTGAGGAACCTCCATACTGCTTTCCACAGTGGCTGCACCAATTTACATTCTCACCAACAGTGTAGGAGCATTCCCTTTCTTCACATCCTCACCAACACTTTATATTTCTTGTCTTTTGTATGGTGGCCATTCTTATGGGTGTGAAGTGATACTTCACTGTGGTTTTGATTTGCATTTCCCTGATGATTAGCGATGTGGAACATATTTTCATGTGCCTGCTAGCCATCCATATTTTTTCTTTGGAAAAATGTCTGTTCAGGTCCTCTGGCCATTTTCTAATTGGGTTGTTTGTTATGTTGATATTGAGTCGCATAAGTTCTTTATATTTTTTGGATGTTATTCCCTTATTGTATAAAACATTTACGAATATATTCTCCCATACTGTAGGTTGGCTTTTTGTTTTGCTGATGGTGTCCTTTGCTGTACAAAAGTTTTTAAGTTTGATGTAGTAATACTTGTTCATTTTTGATTGTTTCCCTTGCCAAGGGAGGTGTACCTGGAAAAAAATTGTTCATATTTGTTTTTGAGATATTTTTGCCTAGGTTTTCTTATAAGAGTTTTATGGTTTCATGTCTTACAGTCAGGTCTTTGATCCATTTTGAGTTTACTATTGACTATGGAGTTAGACAGTAATCCTGTTTCATTCTCTTGCGTGTAGCTGTCCAGTTTTCCCAACACCATTTACTGAATAGACTGTTTCCCCCATTGTATATTAATGGCTAGCTTATCATATATTAATTGACCAAATATGTGTGGGTTTATATCTGGGCTCTCTGTTCTATTCCTTTGACCTTTGGGTGTGTTCTTGTGCCAGTACCATAGTATTTTGATTACTGAGGCTTTGTAGTATAACTTGAAGTCAGGGAGCATAATACCCCCAGCTTAACTCTTCTTTTTCCTGATTGTTTTGGCTATTCCTGGACGTCTGTGATTCCATATGAATTTTAGGATGATTTTCTCTTGCTCACTGAAAAATGCCATTGATATTTTGATAGGGATTGCATTGAATCTGTAAATTGTTTTTGGTGGAATAGTTATTTTGACAATATTAATTCTGCCTATCCATGAACATGGGATAGGTTTCCATTTATTTGTCCTTTTTTAAAAAAATTCTCTCATCAGTGTTTTATAGTTTTCAGAGTCTTTCATCTCCTTTGAAGGTTTATTCCTAGGTATGTTTTTCTTTTTGATGCAGTTGTGTTTGGAATTGTTTCCTGATTTCTCCTTCTGCTGGTTTGTTAATATATAGAATGCAACCAATTTCTGTGTATTGATTTTGTATCCTGCAACTTTACTGAATCCAGTTATTACTTCTTATAATTTTCTGGTGTAGTCTTTAGGGTTTTCTATATACAGTATCATGTCATATGCAAATAGTAACAGTTTTACTTCACTTACCAATTTGGATAACTTTTATCTCTTTATGTTCTCTGATTTCCTTAGCTAGGAGTTCCAGTAGTATGTTGAATAAAAGAAGTGAGAGTGGGCATCTTTGTCTCGTTCCTGAATTTAGAGGAAAAGCTTTCTTTTTTCACCACTAAGTGTGATGTTAGTTGTGGGATTGTCATATGTGGGCTTTTTTATGTTGAGGCATGTTCCTTCTTACTCATTTTGTTTGGAGTTTTAAACATGAATGGATGTTGAATTTGGTCAATTTTTTTTACATATCTGTTGAGATGATCATATGGTTTTCATCCTTCCTTTGTTAATGTGGTGTGTCACATTAATGGATTTATGAATATCGTACCATCCTTGCTTCGACAGAATAAATCCCACTTGGTTGTGATTTATGATCCTTTTGATGTATTTTTGAATTTGGGTTGCTAATATTTTGATGAGGATTTTTGCTCCTGTATTCATCACAGATATTGGTCTATAATTTTCCTTGTATTGTATTGTCTTAGTCTGGTTTTGGTTATTAGAGTGAAGCTGGCTTCATAGCATGAGTTTGGAAGTATTCCCTGCTCTTATACTTTTTGAAATACTTTGAGGATGAGTACTAGCTCATTTTTAAATGTTCAGCTGTGAAGCCATCTGGACCTGGAGTTTTATTTGTTGCAAGTTTTTTGATTCCATGTTTAAACAAGCACACTTCTCATCATTTCAGGGGAAAACAGAGAAAGGTACCATGTATATAAACAATTATTCCATGGGATCCCAATGTTTCCAGTACTGATTAAAGAGTCTTCCTGGAAAATGGATATGAATTTCATAAAACTTTATAGTTAATTAAATATTTGCTATCTAGGTATGTTCAATTCTTAGCTCTAAATTGTGTAGAACTAGTTTAAAGAATTATATTGGCTTCTACAGTTTGAATGCTTTTCTCTGATCTGAAGATGCACTTGTGAGCTCTATGCATCTGGATGTACAAAATCTGAAGTTTTCTTAACCTTTACAAAAGCAATTTCCTGTTTCTTCACTGACAAAATTAACTATTCTGCTTATTCTCATAACATTTTAGGAGACAGTGAAAAATTAATTTGAGATCACATAATGGCAAGTAACTACTAATATATTTTTGAATCTTAATAAAGGAGGGTCATGGGCAAGGGAAACTGCACCAGTGTGACAGAGTTCATTCTCCTCGGATTAGTTGATGCCCCTGAGTTGAGAGTCTTCCTCTTCCTGATGTTCCTTCTGATCTACGGAGTCACAGTTTTGGGCAACCTGGGCATGATTGTACTGATTCAGGTCAGCTCTCGACTTCACACCCCCATGTACTTTTTCCTCAGCCACTTGTCCTTTGTGGATTTCTGTTACTCTACAGTCATCCTACCAAAGATGCTCACTAGTGTGTTAAATGAAGACAAAACCATTTCTTTGCTGGGATGCACTGTGCAATTCTACTTGTTTTGCACATGTGTGGTAACTGAGGTCTTCCTGCTGGCTGTGATGGCCTATGACCGCTTTGTGGCCATCTGCAACCCACTGCTATATATAGTCACCATGTCCTGGCATCTCTGTGTGGAGCTGGTGTTTGGTTGTTACCTGTGTGGGATGGTGTGTTCTCTGATTCACTTGTGCTTAGCTCTTCAGATCCCATCCTATCAATCAAATGTGATTAACCACTTCTTTTGTGATCTACCCCCTCTGTTGTCTCTTGCTTGCTCTGATGTCACTCTGAATGAGCTGCTGCTATATATTGTGACCACTTGCAATGAGATAATCACCATCGTGATCATCCTCACGTCCTACTTGTTTATTCTTATCACCATCCTGAGGATGCAGTCTGCCCAGGGAAGGCGCAAAGCCTTCTCCACCTGTGCCTCCCACTTCACAGCCATCGCCGTCTTCCATGGAACAATCCTTTTCATGTATTGCCAGCCCAGTTCTGGCAACAGTACGGATACTGACAAAGTGGCCACTGTGTTCTACACGATCGTGATTCCCATGCTGAACCCCCTGATCTACAGCCTGAGGAACAAGGATGTGAAAGAAGCTCTTAAAAAAATGGTGAGCTCCAGAATATTTACCTTGAGAATATTTTCTTAGCAGGGTCCTGAGTCCCAAAATGGAGTCTGGTGCAGGGGTGGATTGGTAAACTGCAGTGTTGAAGTAGAGAGAATAGCCAGGAGGCAGGCTATTTTGACTGATTCATTTTGATTAATTTATATTTGTGCCTCTTCAATTTAGAAGGACAGGATTGAGCATATTTCAAAATTTCATCCCCCTTTTGCTCTTCTTCTTTCATATCTTAAGTGGATATGAGTATGGACTTGTAAGACAAACACATTTAGCTTGGTACTATAACCTTCATAGTTTAATGAAGAAATCTTGAGAACCATACTTTCTTTCAGTATCTATTGTGGCAAGTTGGAATCTTTTCAAAATTGAATTGATATAATTTAATAACAAAAAACACATCTTTGTCATATGATTTACATATAGTATGAAATTTCTACATGTGTATGTTTCCTTTTTATCCTTTTGCTATTTTGATGGTTTAAGCTTATTGCTTATTTCTTGTTTCCTTTATTATGTTTTGTTGTTGCAGTGTCCAATGGCTTTTCAAGGTTAGATACTACCTCATTCAAAAAATGGAGAAAATAATAATAACAATACTTCACATAAATGTTAGGTAAATTAAATTACATGTCATGGGTAAAGAGCCTAGAATAATCCCTGGTACATGAAAAAATCCCTGATTCTTTCTTTCTCACTTCTCTCTCTCTCTTCTCTTTCTTATAGTGTACTTATATTACAGATACACTGTCTGCCCTGTCCTATGTATATGTCATATATATGTATATCCATACACCTATACTTCAATCAGTGAATAACCATTATTATGAACATTATACTTATATACTTAAGTCACATGTATAATTTTTTTTTTTTACTTTTGTCTTCATTCTAACCATCCATTGTGGATAAAATACTGACATGTGTAAGTGGAAATGTAACTTACTTGTAGAAGACAGACACATTTCATTTTTAGGGTGTATGGTACAGCTGTTTCTTTTTTGCACCTTTGTAGTTGCCAAATTCATTCACTTTGTCATGATGGCCTCTGCAGTTTTGTGGCCATTTGTAACCCTCTGTTCCACACAGAAACCATGTCCCAGGAACTCTCTGCCATGCTAAAAGCTGTATCTTATGCATGAGTAGCATGTGCCTTGATACTCACATGCATGCTTTCCAATTATCTTCTTGGGTTCAACACAATCTATCACTTCTATAAGTTCTCCTCACTGTTCTCTTTCTTGCTCTGATCCCTCTCTTAGCCAGTTGCTTCTTCTCAGTGTTGTCACCATAGTGGGGTGATTGTCATTTTAAGTTGTTAGTTTTAGTTATAATCTAAATAAAGAATTACTCAAACCTAGAGTGTTGTGTAGATGGGGAACACTAATAATAGTATAATATTTATCCTATGTTGTCCTCATAGGCACAGGTTTCTCAGTTTGAAAATTTTATAACATCATATTTATTTTTCTTCTGTTTTCACTTTTTCTTGAATAATTTATGTACCTTTGTTCTGCTATGTACTATTTTTGTTTGGATAACACTCCAAATTAGCTAGAAAATAATTGAGAGAAGAAATTCTAGCTGTTCTTGTGAGGGTAAAATTATAAACGGATGGCAATCTTACTTGGCTCATGAGATAATTTTGAGTGGTTATAGGGTTTTAAGCTTAAAAATATGAATTGAAATCAACTTTTCCCCCTAAATTTAGATACGTAATACAACCAATAATATTTTATATATTCGCAAGTGACCTGCCTTCCTTTGCACATTTTCACTTACTTCATTTGATCTTACCTGGAACAGTTGTGGAGAAGTAGCAGAGATCTTAGATTGCTCCTGATTGTATCAGATAATGAATAATTCATTTCAATATGTAAATCTTTAAGTTTCCCATCTTGGTAAAGGCTGATTATATTTTTGTGAAGTTAGACATACAAACCTTAATTTTTATTTTGAAATGGAAATACATACTGTTTAAGTGCTCTGATCAGTGTTTTAAAATTAAGAGTGACAAAAATGAAGACCATAAATTGAGATTTCAACCACACAGGCACTGCTCTTTTCTATAAATAATGTTGTAGCATGTGATATTTTTCCATTCTGTAACTTTAAACTTCAAATTGTCTTTGGTAACTTCGGTAACTACTATGTAGAATATGAATTACATTAGTGTTATTCAATTCTTTTATTCATGTGCCCCTTAAATGAATTAATTTTAGAATTCTATATATCTGTTAAAATATTCCACTGTTTCCAAAAACTTAATTGAAAAATGAAAACATAGCATTTTTAGTGCATAAGATAGCTATCTTATGCCCATGATGATAATTGAAATACATGGATCATTATATAATATATTTGTTTTGTCCCTGAAATCACACTTAATTCCACTTACTCTCCAGAATTGTATCCCTATTAATCATGTATGTCATAGTATATGGCTTTGTCATAAAAATGTATGTGATGTGGCCATTTATGTTCTATGTTAATAAAGCTCTGATAATTTTTGTCTGTACCTAATTATTATTACAACTCTCATTACGTTAATTCAGTAACTTAAATTCATAACAGATTATTGTAACATTTTCAAAGAGGAACAATAAAATTCCACCAGAGATGCATCTCTTGGCAGGATTTTCTTCTTTGTAAAGACTGAACAAAGTTGTATTACATCATATTTTCTTTAATCACCCATCAATGGACTTGCACCGTTTCCACATCTTAGGTATTATGAATAATTCTGCAATGAACACAGGAGTGCAGATATTTCTTTGAAACACTGATTTCAATTCCAGTGGACACCCAGAAGTGATATTGCTGGTTTTATACTAGTTCTGTTGTTAGTTTTTGGACAAAACTCTGTAGTCTTTTTTGAAATGACTGTATCAAGTTACAGTCCATCAACAGTGTGCTAGGCTTCTTTTTTCGCCATGTTCTCACCAACACTTGCTGTCTCTGGGGTTTTTGATGAGAGCCATTCTAACAAGTGTGAGGTGATACCTCATTGTGGTTTTGATTTGCACTTTACTGATGACTAGTGACATTGAAAATTTTTTCATATAGCTGGTGATCATATGTGTATCTTTGGAGAAATATCTATTCTGGTCCTTGCCTATTTTTTAATTGGGTTATGTTATTCTTTTTTTTTCTTGCTATTTAGTTGTACAAATTCTCTCTATATTTTGGATATTGACCCTTTATTAACTATCACTTGCAGTATTTTCTCAGTTCCTTAGACTCTCTCTTCACTTTATTGATTGTTCTCTACTGTGTAGAAGCTTTTTTGTTTGGGTACCTATGCTAAGGAAGACCTAAAGTTTAGGATGGATTAGATATTGAGAATATCTGGCAAACCATGCCAAACTGTAAATATATGATAACAAGAGACAAATTTGAAGTTTGTGGTATGCTGAGATAATCGTATTATTAGCAAAAATGAAGCCCAGCTTTACTTCCTGTATTTAATGTCAAGCAAAAGACATGAATCATTTTCAGGCAAAATGCCATTTACTTCAATTTCTAATGACCTTCAAAAATATACATTAAAAATACAGATGTCACATAAATACACAGGAGAAAATAATTCACTGTAAGAAAATAAAGGCATTAACAGCCTCAGATTCAGATAATGGCTTAGATGTTAGAAATGTCAGACAGGCTGCCTAAAATAACTATAATTCTATTGATACTAGTGGAAAAGATGGTAGCAAGCATTAATAGAGGGAATTTTAACAAAGTCAGGGAAACTAATGCTGAATAAGTAAACTTGCTAGAAATGATGATGAAAATAGAGAGATAAAGCGTATATTCTTGGGCATGGCATTAGCCTCAACATAGTCAAGTAAAAATTAGTGAACATAAAGATAAATCAATAGAAAATAGCCAAAATGACATACAAAGAGAAGAAATGAGTAATGAAAACAAGGGAAAATATTTAAGCCATATGATTCAAAATAACAATATTTGGAACCTTGTAAGTAAAGAAGAAGGAAGTCAGACCAGGGGAAATGAGTGTCTAGATAATGGCTTAGAATTTTCTGAAATTAAAAAAGCACACACCTAACCACAGGTCCAGAGAACACCACAGAGAGGGAACACACACACACACGCTTGCCACAGAAGGAAAAATAAAAGTAAGAGAGAAAGAACTAAATAGTTGTACAGCCAGTGATACACAGACACAAATAGAATACAGTGGCCTATATTGACAAGATAAGTAGGAAAGACACACCTAAAAAAGAAATCATTGACATGGTCCCATTTGATGGTTTCTGGCATAGGACACGCCTTAGGAAAAACAGAAGTCTCTCTCGGTCTGATCTTTCTCTGTACATTCTTATGGGTGGAAAAAACCAGACAGCCTCCTAGGCCTCCACATGCAATTTATTTTTAGTTTGTCCAAGTTACAAGTGTGTGTGTCTGCCTCATCTCCTTTGTTAGATTGGCCTAAAAACCAAGTTATTCTCTTGTCTGGTTATTGTAAAGATAAAATGAGTTAATACTTGCACAATTTTCTGAGATATAACAAGCATCCAATAAGTGTGAACTATTTGATAGTTTTCAGACCAGCAAGTTCATTACATTTATGGTATTTAAAGAAATCTTGAAGTGGTTTTAATCAATGTGCCCTATAGGAATTTAGGGGATTTTGTAATATTTTAAATAAGGGAGAAGTATTATAAGAAGTATTTGTGTTATTTCATTATGGCAATATGAGCTGTGACCCACATATATAACATTAGAATATGATATCATAAAGAAAGGAAGGTGTGTTTGGTTCTAAACAGTTTACCAAATTGGGATAATTTAAATAATAAATTTCCAGATGATATTCCATAGAGATGAATTATTATTTGTATTGTATCACAGGTAGTCATTGTTTAATTTTTATAGATTTTACTATACCATAGAGATTAATTATTGTTCTGGGTCTTAAGGGGCCCATTTCCCAGGAGTTCAAACTACAGTATAAGTCCCTGTCTACTATACACATCTTAACATCATCAGCTCCTGGGAGGAAATGTCTGTCACTCAGGTTTGTTAGCTAGAATTAAGCTCTGTTGTTTGAAGATGGAAATAGATATATTTTCCCAGCAAATAATTATTTTAAAGATATACCTAGTTCACCTCTTTTCTAATTTAGAGAATGTTTTAACAGAACCCATATTCCTGTGCATTTACTGTTTAAAATGCTTTTATGTGTTAGTATTCAAGGACAGTTGATGGTGAAATTAGAACAATTTCCTCTGTAACATCAAACATTGATGTGTATGAAAGAAGAGAGTGTAATAGATAGTAGACCTTCTCTTTCTCACTCTGTGTCTTCCCTTGTCTTTCATTCTCTGTCTCCTTTCATCGCTTTTTTCCAACCCACTTCTACAATAGAAGGTAGAATTTATGACATGGACAGCTCCCTAATTGTCGCACTAATTCTGAGGGTTGAATGTATGTACCTCCAGCTGGTCATGGAAAGTCAGGACCTGTGAACTCTCTCTTGTGGAAAATGAAGTGAATTCCTTTGGATTTGTTTTGGATTTATCATAAACTACCTTCTGATTGTTAGTCTAGAACACTGAGAAGAGCATTTCCAAGTAGATTTTCCTGTTTTAACTCTGAAATAGGCAAATCACTGAGGTGTTGTTGTTTTTGTTTTTTGGTCAGGTAATGAAAAACTGTGACTTCAGGAATGTGCTGTTCCCACTTTGTTAAAACCAGATTGCAATGTGGAGAAAATAGGTTATCTTTCTAGTCCAGAATCTCTTCACTCTATTTTCATTACATTTATGTATGTGAAATAATGAGTACTCATCCCCTGATGTCTCAAAGGGAGGACAGAGGATAAAATTCCTCAACCTTCATATGCCTTTTGTTTAAGGAAAAGTCTCAGTGGTAGATCCCATATGGAATACAAAATCTAACCACTTTCCCCAACCAACTATCTGAGAAGTATTGGGAAAATTTTCATTTGCCTCTTTTTCAATGTGGGTAAAGTATTTACCTTTCACTTATAGCTAAATCAAGTGATTACACATATGTCTATGATATGTATTCATACCTCTGCATGTACATCATCATTTATATTTACCTATATACACCAAGTGTACTATTTGGTAACCATTAAAAAAAATTTAACCATCTCTGAAAATTAATACCAAAGAGCATGACAATTTTCTATCTCTAATATGATACAGCATACTTAACAATTGCTTTATTTTTGACAACTAAATTTTACTTTTGTTAATATTATAAACATGTTGCAGTGTAACTCTGGACACAGTTTTTCACTATTGCAACAATGTAATTAATATTTCTCATAACAGCTTATTAATAATAAATGATCTCATAAAGAATGTCATATAGTTTTCATTATTATCTGGGTGAATGCTTTGGATGTATCCTGCTTATTTCCTTCCAGAAAAATTTATAGATGTTTCAACTTTCTGAGCCTTTTTAATATAGATCATTATTATTACAATTAAGCCACCTTGTTAGTTTGATATATAAAATTATTATTTTTAGCATGTATTTTATTGCTCTTTTATAATTCCAAATGTAAAGGGTTTACATGAGTCAGAACACTCAGAAGTATTTTTCACACTCTCCAAAATTGGAATTGTAAAGAACTTCAAATGTATTTGTCTGATAGACTCAACTAAAAAAAAAAAAGAGAACATTTATTTGTAGGATCACAGTAAGTATTACCCTGGTGGACAGATGTTATTAAGTTTCTCCAAGAACAGGAGTTAATTTCTGTTGGCTATGAATTACATTTTTTAACCTAGTTTTAAAAAACATCAAACCACAAAACCCAGATGATCATTTCAATGTGTTATGGGAGATAATGGTTGGAGTCATTTAAGGTTTCTGCTGGCGCTTAAGTCAGTGTTGATCAGTAGGATCCACTGAGAGTTCTTTGACGATCATGTTAGTTCTCATTTTTGACAATTTTTGTTATATCTCATAAATATTCTGTTTCATGGCAATTTTATATTTTTGAAGTTCATATTAATCTGTTTTTTTAATGCATTTTCTCTTTTTTTGGAAGACACACAGAACTTATCATTTGTCTTCCTATGGCAGGAATGGGCATGGAGAACTGCTCTTCTGTGGCAGAGTTCATTCTTCTTGGACTAACTGATGGCCCTGAGCTGAGACTCTTTCTTTTCGTGGTGTTCCTTCTGATCTACGGAGTCACAGTTTTGGGCAACCTGGGCATGATTGTACTGATTCAGGTCAGCTCTGGACTTCACACTCCCATGTACTTTTTCCTCAGCCACTTGTCCTTTGTGGATTTTTGCTGCTCGACGATTATCGTGCCAAAGATGTTGTCCAATATCATCAGTGAGGACAAAACCATTTCCTTCCTGGGATGCATGGTGCAGTTCTACTTATTTGGCACCTGTGCCATCACTGAGGTCTTCCTGCTGGCTGTGATGGCCTATGACCGCTTTGTGGCCATCTACAACCCACTGCTGTACATGGTCACCATGTCCTGGCAGCTCTGTGTAGAGATGGTATCTTGCTGCTTCCTCTGTGGGATGGTGTGTTCTCTGATTCACTTGTGCTTAGCTCTTCAGATCCAATTCTATCGATCAAATGTGATTGACCACTTCTTTTGTGATCTACCCCCTCTCTTGTCTCTTGCTTGCTCTGATGTCTCTCTGAATGAACTGGTCATATCCATTGTGGCCACTAGCAATGAGATCTTTACCATTGTGATCATCCTCATGTCCTACTTGTTTATTCTCATCACCATCCTGAGGATGCGCTCTGCCCAGGGAAGGTGCAAAGCCTTTTCCACCTGTGCCTCCCACTTCACAGCCATCGCTGTCCTCCATGGAACAATCCTTTTCATGTATTGCCGGCCCAGTTCTGGCAACAGTACGGATACTGACAAAGTGGCCATGGTGTTCTACACGATCGTGATTCCCATGCTGAACCCCCTGATCTACAGCCTGAGGAACAAGGATGTGAAAGAAGCCCTCAAGAAAGTGTTGAGATCAAAATTACCTTTTGAAAAACTATTTTCTTAACTAGATGTAAAGAACCTCAAAGAAAGGTTCATTTAGAATAGATGTGAATTGAAAGTTAAATAGGAAGGATTTTATGACTTGGGGACTCTACATGCTTTTTTACTTTCCACTTCCTACCTTATTAAGTCATACATTATTCCTTTTATTGACAGTTCAAATGCATCTGCTTCCTTTGCTGCTCTTCTCCAACCTCTAATTGTCTTGAGTGAGTTTTGGGAGCGGTACTGTTAGACTTGACTCTTGGTGTAGATACATCAACATATTTGTAACAAAGTACATATAAAGAGCCATGTCTTTTTGCTATTCTTTTAACATGCAGCCACTTGTATTAAACTGACGTCCTTCTCTTTATGTGGAGTATACTTTTGTCCATATTTTATGTTTTTCATGAAAATTTGTAGTGAATTTCCTACATGTTTAAAACTGTTTATTGTTTTTCTGTCATTTCAGTTATTTTCTTTTTTATTGCTTTTTCTGTTGCAAGGTTATGATTTTAGGACTTTTAAAACCTCTTCTGCAAATTGGAGATAACACTCTTATTTTCTAATCAAATTTCCATGAAAACTGTATCTTTAGTTTTTAACATTATATATGGTATATATTATATATATATATAATATATAAATGGTATATATTGTAGCTGATTAATAAATTATCTGCTGTTATTGCTACTGTATTTTCATTTTTACCTTTTGCTCTCTGCTCTCCCTTAATTCTTGATTAGTCATGTGGATCATGCATGTGATATCATAACTTTTTAAATTTCTATGTCTTTGTTAACTTTTTTGCTTTGCCCTATGTTTTTTTAAGCATTTACAATGTTTTTTAAATTGAAGTAGTTGATATACAATCTTATATTAGTTTCAAGTTGTTGCTGCAGGAGGAGGGTCCTCCCCCCAACCTGGGCAAGTCCCCAATGAATTTGATGAGACTGAAAAAATAGAGGGCAGAAGTTGAGAGTTTTAAAAGGGGTTCACACCAGATTTATTCTCACAGCCATCACCCAGCTATGTACAAGTGGCTGACAGCACTGCTATTTCCTGCTCCCCAGTACAGGCTTTATCCTTTCCTAACACCAGGGGTCCCTTGCTGCCCTCCACCAGCCACTATTTTCTCCTAGTTCTCCCTCCAGGCTTCCCTTCTCTGCTCTTCAAGCTCTCTGAACCCACGCTTACACTGCTCTTTCCCTGCTCTCCTGGTGCTCTGCTTCCCCACCCCTAGCACCACGAGGAACTCTGTGGGCAGGTCTCTGGTGACTCGTGGAAACCTGACCCACTATGTACCAGGGACTGAGGAGAGGAGAGAATGGGTGTTACCTCTCCACCTCTCCCCTAGGCTGGTACCCCCGTGACTGACCAGCTGCTCTGTCCCTGGTAAACATCCCGCAGATGTTATGTATACAATAGGTGCCAGTAAGGCAAGGCAGAAGTCCTGGGAAGAAATCTCCATTTTCTCCACACAAATATACAACACAGTGGTTCAACAGTTACCCACATAATTAAATCCTCATGCCAACTAGTGCAGTTACTGTCTGTCAGTAACTACAAATCTATCCACATTGTTGAAAATGGCAGGATTTCTTTCTTTTTTAAGGCTGAATAATATTTCATTGTGTTTATGTACTACATATTTATCCATTCATCTGTTGATGGACGCATGGATTCCTTCCATTTCTTGGCGGTTGTAAACAAAGTGCCAATAAACATAAGCCTGTAAATATCTTTTTGAATTTGGATTTTGTTTCCTTTGGGTAAATCCCCCCATAGAAGTTTCTGGATTGTATTGTCTTTCTATTTTTAGTTTTTTTGAGAAACCTCCATACTGTTTTCCATAGTGGCTGTACAAATTTACATTCCCACCAACAGTGTAGGGAGGTTTCCGTTTTCTCCACATCCTCACCAACAATTATTTCTTGTGTTTTGGATGTTGGCCATTCCAACTAGTATGAGGTGATACCTCAGTGTGGTTTTGATTTGCATTTCCCTGATGATTTGTGATGTGGAGCATCTTTTCATATGCCTGTTGGCCATCTGTATTTCTTCTTTGGAAATGTCTCGTCAGATCTTCAGCCCATTTTCTAAGGAGGTTGTTTGTTTTGGTGTTGAGTTAATGAGTTCTTTATATATTTTGGATGTTAAACCCTTATTGGATAAATCATTTGTGAATATATTTTTCCATAGAGTAGGTTGCCTTTTTGTCTTGCTGATGGTGTCTCTTGCTGTACAGAAGTTTTTAGTTTGATGTAGTCCCCCTTGTTCATTTTTTATTTTGTTTCCCTTCATCTGGGAGATGTGTCCAGGAAATACTTGCTCATGCTTATATTCAAGAGATTTTTGCCTACGTTTTCTTCAAAGAGTTCTATAGTTTCATGTCATATATTTAGGTATTTAATCCATTTTGAGTTTACTTTTGGGTATGGAGTTAGACAGTGATCCTATTTCATTCTCTTGCATGTTGTTGCCCAGTTATCCCAAAACCAGTTGTTGATTGTCTCTTCCCTATTGTATATTCATGGCTCCTTTACTGTATGTTAATTGACCATATTTATCATATATATGTGGGTTTATGTCTGGCCTCTTAATTCTGTTCCATTGATTTATGTGTTGTTCTTTTGACACTATCATACTGTTTTGATTAGTGTAGCTTTGAAATATAACTTGAAGTGAGGGAACATAATATACCCAGCTTTGTTCTTTTTCAGGATTGCTTTGGCTATTCAGCATTGTAAGTGGTTCCATATGAATTTTAGGATTATTTGCTCTAGTTCAGTGAATAGTGCCTTCAGTATTTTGTTAGGGATTGCATTGATTCTGTAAATTGCTTTAGACAGTATGGCCATTTAAAAATATCAATTCCTCCTGTTCATGGGCATGGGATAGACTTGCATTTATTTGTATTTCCTTTAACTTCTCTCATCAGTGTCATATGGTTTTCAGAGTACAGGTCTTTCACTTCCTTGGTTAGGTTTATTCCTAGGTATTTTATTCTTTCTGATGCAGTTGTGAATGGAACTGTTTTCCTGCTTTCTTTTTCTGCTGGTTTGTAGGACTATAACAGATTTCTGTGTATTCGTTTTATATCCAGCAATTTTGCTCAATACAATTATTAGTTCTAGTGTTTTTTTGGTGGAGTCTTTAGTGTTTTCTATGTATAGTATCATCATCTGCAAATAGTGACAGTTTAATGTCTCCCTTACCAACTTGGATGCTTTTTATCTCTTTATCTTGTTTGATTGCAGTGGCTAGGATCTCCAGTTCTGTATAGAATAAAAGTGATGAGAGTGGATATCCCTGTCTTGTTCATGATTTTAGAGGATAAACTTTCAGGTTTTTATCATTAAGGATAATGTTAGTTGTGAGTTTGTCATATAAAGCCTTTTTCATTTTGAGGTACATTTGTTTGATGCCCAGTTCCTTGTTTTCATCGTGAATGAATTTTGAATGTTGTCAAATGCTTTTTTCAGCATCTATTGAGATAATCATGTGTTTTTTATCCTTTTTGTTAATGTGCTATATCACATTGATTGATTTACAAACATTGTACCATCCTTGCATATCTGGAATAAATCCCACTTGGTTGAGATGAATGATCTTATTGATGTATTCTTGAATTTGGTTTGCTAATATTTTACTGAGAATTTTTGCATCTATGTTCATCAAGGATATTTGCCTGTGTTTATTGTTTTGTACCATCTTTGTATGCTTTTGGTGTTAGAGTGATGCTGGCCTTATAAAATGAGTTTAAAAGTATTCACTCTTCTACTGTCTCAAAAAAATTAAGAAAGATGGGTATTAGCTCTTCTTTAAATGGTTGGTAGAAGTCATCTGTGAAGTCATCTTGTCCTGTTCCTTTGTTTGTTGGGAGTTTTTGATTAACAGTTCAATCTGTTACTGGTAACTGCTCTGTTCATATTTTCTGTTTATTCCTCCATCCATCTTGAAAGGTTGTCTAAGACTTTCTTGGAATATTCCCCTTTATTTTAGGTTTTCCTAATTATTGGTATATTTTTCATAGACTTCTCTAATAATTCTTTTTATTTCTGTGGTGTCACTTGTGAATATTTATTTTCCATTTCTTATTATGTTTTTGTTTTTGTGTCCTCTCTTTTTTCCTTGATGAGTGTGGCCAGGGTTTTTTCTATTTGTTTATCTTCTTAAAGAAGGAGCTCTTTGTTTCTTTGACATTTTTTCTATCACTATATTCTTCTCTTATTTATTCCTGCTCTGAAATTTATTATGTCCATATGTTCTTTATATTCTCACTAACACTTGCTATCTCTGGTCTGTTTGATAAGAGCCATTCTAAAAGGTGTGAGATGACATCTCATTGTGGTTTTGATTTGCACTTCTGGGATGATTAGTGATGTTGGGAATTTTTTCATATGCTTGATGGTCATTTTTTTATCTTCTTTGGAGAAATACCTATTCTTGTCCTTGCCTATTTTTTAATTGGGTTAAGTTATTTTATTTTTGCTCTCTATACCTATAATATTAAATCTTTATCAAGTATATGGCTTGCAAATATTTTATCCCACTCTTTAGACTGCCTCTTCACTCTGTTGATTGTTTTCTTTGATGTGTGGCGGCTTTTTTATTTGGGTACATATACAGAGGAAAGCCCTAAAGTTTAAGATAGTGATAATCTCTGGCATACCAGCCCCCACTGTAAGTATAAGATAGCAACAGACAAATTTGAAGTTTGTGGCACACTGAGGTAATCATATTATCAACAAAACTTCCAGCTTCACTCCCTTTACTTAAGGTCAAGCAAAAAATATGAATCATTTTTAGGCAAAATGCCATTTGCTTCAATCTCTAATG
Source organism: Phataginus tricuspis (assembly GCA_029783875.1). NCBI lineage: Eukaryota > Metazoa > Chordata > Mammalia > Pholidota > Manidae > Phataginus > Phataginus tricuspis. The sequence continues at coordinate 17,794,589 of JAQQAC010006904.1, read as the reverse complement.
GCCTTCAAGTAATATACATTAAAATATAGATGTCACACAAATAAGCAGGAGAAAATGACTGTAAGAGAACAAACACATTTGCAGACTCATGTTCAGATAATGGCTTAGATGTTAGAAATATCAGACAGGTTGCCTAAAATAACTATACTCCTATGGTTACTAATGGAAAAGGTAACACCATGTATTAATAGAAGGGAGAATTTTAACAAAGTCATGGAAACTAATCCTGAATAAGTAAACTTGTTAGAAATAATGATGAAAATAGGGAGATAAGGTATGTGTTCTTGGGCATGGTGTTAGCATCAACATAGTCAAGTAAATAATTAGTGAACATAAAGATAGATCGACAGAAAACACCCAAAATGATATACAAAGAAAAAAAAAGAGTGCTGAAAACACAGGAAAATATTTCAGCCGTATGATTCAAAGTAACTATATTTGGAGCCTCAGAAATAAAAAAGAATGAAGTCAGGGCAGAGGAAGTGTGTGTAGAGATAAGTGCTTAGAATTTCCTGAAATTAAAAATCACACACCAAACCACAGATCCAAAAATTTCAGACAACAACAAACAGAATGAGCACACACACGTGCCCCAGATGGAAAAATAAAAGTAAAAGAGTAAGGATTGAACACGAGAGACACTAGATACAGAGGAGTGCTTTTCTACCTCAGCGCCCTAACCACTTGGCTCTAGGTGCCAGCTGCTCGGGGGCATTACCGGCTGTGCTCTCTGACGCTGAGCAGCATCCACGGCCTCTGCAAACTAGATGCAGCAGCACCCTTTCCAGCTACGACAGGCAAACTAGTCCGTGAATTAACTGTTAAGCGTCTCTGATATATGTGTACGTGGGTGGGGACAGGGCCACCTGCCCTTCAGAATAACTGACATCAAATAAAGGTAAACATTAGAGCATATTTCTTGCCTGAAACTATGAAAGAAAAAACTGGAATGAAAAGTGAAAATATTAGTGGAGAAAAACAAGAAAACTGTCACCACAGAATGATATATATCATGAAATAGCTTTCAAAAAATGCAAGACACACAAAATTCTTTCCAAAGTAATGAACACTAAGATAATTTATTAACAGCATAGATATACTACCAGAAACATTAATATGTTTTATGCAAGGAGAAGGAAAATCATTCCCAACAGAAACCTGCAGCCAACAAAGAAATAAAGAACACTGGCAATTGCATATTGAATGTTAAATTGAATTTAAGTTTTCTTATTATTCTTTTGGGGGGGTTTGAAAGCCCTTATTTCAGTAGGGCACCATCACAATTCAGAAGCTTTCCCTCATTTTTTTTCTATTTTGCTATTATTAATATACAGTTACATGAACAATATTATGGTTACTAGACTCCCCCTATTATCAAGTTATCAAGACCCCACCATATACCCCATTGCAGTCAATGTCCATCAGTATTGAAGGATATTATAGAATCACTACTTGTCTTCTCTGTGTTATACTGCCTTCCCCGTATCCCCCTCCCACACCCCCACACACGCTACATTATGTGTGCTAATTGTAATAGCCATTTCCCCCTTATAACTCCCTTCCAACCGATCTTCCCCAGTCCCTTTCCGTTTGGTAACTGTTAGTCCATTCTTGGGTTCTGTGAGTCTTCTGCTATTGTGTTCCTTCAGTTTTTCTTTGTTCTTATACTCCACATATGAGTGAAATCATTTTGTACTTGTCTTTCTCCGCCTGGCTTATTTCACTGAGCATAATACCCTCTAGCTCCATCCATGTTGTTGCAAATGATAAGATTTGTTTTCTTCTTATGGCTGAATAATATTCCATTGTGTATATATACCACATCTTCTTTATCTATTCATCTACTGATGGACACTTAGGTTGCTTCCATTTCTTGGCTATTGTAAATAGTGCTGCGATAAACATAGGGGTGCATCTGTCTTTTTGAAACTGGGCTGCTGCATTCTTAGGGTAAATTCCTAGGAGTGGAATTCCTGGGTCAAATGGTATTTCTATTTTGAGTTTTTTGAGGAACCTCCATACTGCTTTCCACAATGGTTGAACTAATTTGCATTCCCACCAGCAGTGTAGGAGGGTTCCCTTTTCTCCACATCCTCGCCAACATTTGTTGTTGTTTGTGTTTTGGATGTTGGCCATCCTTACTGGTGTGAGGTGATATCTCATTGTGGTTTTAATTTGCATTTCTCTGATGATTAGCGATGTGGAGCATCTTTTCATGTGCCTGTTGCCCATCTGAATTTCTTCTTTGGAGAAGTGTCTGTTCAGATCCTCTGCCCATTTTTTAATTGGCTTATTTACTTTTTGTTTGTTGAGGTGCGTGAGCTCTTTATATAATTTGGATGTCAACCCCTTGTCTGATATGTCATTTATGAATATATCCTCCCATACTGTAGGATGTCTTTTTGTTCTACTGATGGTATCCCTTGCTATACAAAAGCTTTTTAGTTTGATATAGTCCCATTTGTTCATTTTTGCTTTTGTTTCCCTTGCCCAGGGAGACATGTTCATGAAGAAGTTGTTCATGTTTATATCCAAGAGATTTTTGCCTATATTTTTTTCTAAGAGCTTTATGGTTTCATGACTTACATTCAGGTCTTTGATCCATTTTGAGTATACTTTTGTGTATGGGGTTAGCCAGTAATCCAGTTTCATTTTCTTACATGTGGCTGTACAGTTTTGCCAACACCAGCTGTTGAAGAGGCTATCATTTCCTCATGGTATATTCATGGCTTCTTTATCGTATATTAATTGACCATTTATGCTTGGGTTCATATCTGGGCTCTCTATTCTGTTCCACTGGTCTATGGGTCTGTTCTTGTGCCAGTACCAAATTGTCTTGATTACTGTAGCTTTGTAGTATAGCTCGAAGTCAGGGAGCATAATACCCCCTGCTTTATTCTTCCTTCTCAGGTTTGCTTTGGCTATTCAGGGTCTCTTGTGGTTCCATATGAATTTCAGAAATATTTGCTCTAGTTCATTGAAGAATGCTCTTGGTAATTTGATAGGGATTGCATTGAATTTGTAGATTGCTTTAGGCAGTAAGGCCATTTTGACAATATTAATTCTTCCTAGCCAAGAGCATGGGATGAATTTCCATTTATTAGTGCCCTCTTTAATTTCTCTTAAGAGTGTCTTGTAGTTTTCAGGGTATAGGTCTTTCACATCCTTAGTTAGGTTTATTCCTAGGTATTTTATTCTTTTTGATGCAATTGTGAATGAAATTGTTTTCCTGACTTCTCGTTCTTCTAGTTCATCATTAGTGTATAGGAATGGAACAGATTTCTGTGTATTAATTTTGAATCCTGCAACTTTGATGAATTCAGATATTAGATCTAATAGTTTTGGAGTGGATTCTTTAGGGTTTTTTATGTACAATATCATGTCATCTGCAAACAAGGACAGTTTGAGTTCTTCCTTGCCAATCTGGATGCCTTTTATTTCTTTATGTTGTCTGATGGCCATAGCTAGGACGTCCAATACTATGTTGAATAAAAGTGGGGAGAGTGGGCATCCTTGTCTTGTTCCTGATCTTAAAGGAAAAGCTTTCAGCTTCTAGCTGTCAAGTGTAATGTTGGCTGTGGGCTTGTCATATATGGCCTTTATTATGTTGAGGTCCTTGCCCTCTATACCCATTTTACTGAGAGTTTTTATCATGAATGGATGTTGAATTTTGTCAAACGCTTTTTCAGCATCTATGGAGATGATCATGTGGTTTTTGTCCTTCTGTTTGTTGATGTGGTGGATTATGTTGATGGATTTTCGAATGTTGTACCATCGTTGCATCTCTGGGATGAATCTCACTTGATCATGATGGATAGTCTTTTTGATGTATTTTTGTATTCAGTTTGCTAATATTTTGTTGAGTATTTTTGCTTCTATGTTCATCAGGGATATTGGTCTGTAATTTTCTTATTTTGTGGTGTCTTTGCCTGGTTTTGGTATTAGAGTGATGTTGGCCTCGTACAATGAGTTTGGGAGTATTCCTTCCTCTTCTAATTTTTGGAAAACTTTAAGGAGGATGGGTATTAGGTCTTCACTAAATGTTTGATAAAATTCAGCAGTGAAACCATCTGGTCCAGGTGTTTTGTTCTTAGGTAGTTTTTTGATTACCAATTCAATTTCTTTGCTGGGTCTATTCAGATTTTCTGTTTCTTCCTGGGTCAGCCTTGGTGGGTTGTATTTTTCTAGAAAGTTGTCCATTTCTTCTAGTTTACTCAGGTTGTTAGCATATAATTTTTCATAGTATTCTCTCCTAATTCTTTGTATTTCTGTGGTATCCATAATGACTTTTCCTTTCTCATTTCTGATTCTGTTTATGTGTGTAGACTCTCTTTTTTTCTTGATAAGTCTGACTAGGGGTTTACGTATTTTGTTTATTTTCTCATAGGACCAGCTCCTGCATTCATTGATTCTTTCTATTGTTTTATTCTTATCAATTTTATTTATTTCTGCTTTAATCTTTATTATGTCTCTCCTTCTATTTACTTTGGACCTCATCTGTTCTTCTTTTTCTAGATTCATTAATTGTGAGTTTAGACTATTCATTTGGGATTGTTCTTCTTTCCTGAGGTAGGCCTGTATTGCAATATATTTCCCTGTTAGCACAGCTGTCGCTGCATCCCACAGATTTTGTGGTGTTGAATTATTGTTGTCATTTGTCTCCATATATTGCTGGATCTCTGTTTTTATTTGGTCATTGATCCATTGATTATTTAGAAGCATGTTATTAAGCCTCCATGTGTTTGTGGGCTTTTCATTTTCTTTGTGTAATTTATTTCTAGTTTCATACCTTTGTGATCTGGGAAGGTGGTTAGTACAATTTCAATGTTTTTGAATTTACTGAGGCTGTTTTTGTGGACTAATATATGATCTATTATTGAAAATGTTCCATGTGCACTTGAGAAGAACGTGTACCCTGTTGCTTTTGGATGGAGTGTTCTGTAGATGTCTGTTATGTCCATCTGTTCTAATATGTTGTTCAGGGTCTGTCTGTTTACTTATTTTCTGTCTGGTGGATCTGTCCTTTGGAGTGAGTGGTGTGTTGAAGTCTCCTAAAATGAATGTATTACATTCTATTTCCCCCTTTAATTTTGTTAGTATTTGTTTCACATATGTAGGTAATCCTGTGTTGGGTGCATAGATATTTATAATAGTTATATGTTCTTGTTGGACTGACCCTTTTATCATTATGTAATGTCCTTCTTTGTCTCTTGTGACTTTCTTTGTTTTGAAGTCTATTTTGTCTGATACAAGTACTGCAACTCCTGCCTTTTTCTCACTATTAGTTGCATGAAATATCTTTTCCATACCTTCACTTTCAGTCTGTGTATGTCTTTGGGTTTGAAGTTAGTCTCTTGTAGGCAGCATATAGATGGGTCTTGTTTTCTTATCCATTCAGTAACTCTATGTCTTTTGATTGGTACATTCAGACCACTTACATTTAGGGTGATTATCGATAGGTATGTATTTACTGCCATTGCAGGCTTAAATTTGTGGTTATCCAAGTTTCAAGGGCAATTCCCTTACTATCTAGCAGTCTAATTTAACTCATTTTGTATACTATTACAAAGTCAAACTAAAGGATTTTTCCTCCTTTTTCTTCTTCCTCCATTCTTTGTATGTTATGAATCATATTCTGTACTCTTTGTCTTCCCTTGAATGAAATCTGTTTAGCCTTAGGAATACTTCCATCTATAAGAGTCCCTACAAAAATGCCCTGTAGAGGTGGTTTGTGGGAGGTAAATTTTCTCAGCTTTTGCTTATCTGAAAATTGTTTAATCCCTCCTTCAAATTTAAATGATAACCTTGCAGGGTAGAGTATTCTTGGTTCAAGGCCCTTCTGCTTCATTATTAAATATATCATGCCACTCTCTTCTGGCCTGTAAGGTTTCTGTTGAGAAGTCTGATGATAGCCTGATGGGTTTTCCTTTGTATGTGATTTTTTTTCTCTCTCTAGCCACTTTTAAAAGTCTTTCTTGATCTTTGCCATTTTAATTATTCTATGTCTTGATGTTTTCTTCCTTGGGTCCCTTGTGTTGGAAGATCTGTGCACCTCCATGGCCTGAGAGACTATCTCTTTCCCCATATTGGGGAGTTTTCAGCAATTACCTCATAAATGACACTTTCAATCCCTTTTTCTCTCTCTTCTTCTGGTACCCTTATAATGTAAATATTGTTCCATTTTCATAGGTCACTCAGTTCTCCCAATATTCTTTCATTCTTAGAGATCCTTTTTTCTTTCTGTGCCTCTGCTTCTTTGTATTCCTCTTCTCTAATTTCTATTCCACTTACCATCTCTTCTACTACATCTAATCTGCTTTTAAATCCCTCCATTGTATGTTGTATTTCAGATATGGTATTTCTTAATGATTGAATCTCCATCTTAAATTCATTCCTGGGGTCTTGAATATTTTTCTGTACCTCCATAAGTATGTTTATAATTTTTATTTTGAACTCTCTTTCTGGTAATTTTTTGAGTTCGGTTTCATTTGACCCTCTTTCGGTGTTTGTGAGATTTTGGTCTGTACCATGTTGTTTTGATGTTTCATATTTCTGTGTGGTGCCCACTAGTGTGCTTAAACTCCAGTCTCTAGAGCTGCTCAGCCCCTAAAGTGAGGTTGGTGGTTGTAGGGGAGCGGAGCTGGTGCCTGGGGGGAGGAAAGATATTTTTCATGCTTCCCGTCTGCGGTGCCTGTATCCAGTGTCAGAGGCAGTGGGCCAAAAACACACGGGTAATCTTCTGTGCTTTGCATCTTTAGCTTTTGTAGGCGGGGTCTCCATCTGGCTGGCCTGACACCCGCGCAGTGACTGCAGGTTTGTGAGCAGGTGCCTGTAGGCCAGTACAAGACTAAGCAGGCTGTGTCACAATGGGGGGCCTTGGAGCTGAGTAGGCAGTCAGAGGAATGGAGCACCTGAAGCTCCTCAAAGTTCCCAACCAGCTGGGCAGAGTGCGCCCAGGCAACCTTGTCCAGCTCTCCCTTCTCCCGCACAGCAAGCTTCGTGCAAGCTCGCCCCTTCAGCAGCGGAAGCCTCTCAGACTCCCTGTCTTTCCTCAGACACAGAGCGGCTGGATGTGGATCCCCTCCTCCACAAACGGCCGGAATGTCCATCTCTCAAGTGCTCCGCTTGGCTGTGCTCCCCAATGCCCAGGGCACCACACAATATAGGATTCTGCTCACAAAGCAGATGTCCGGGGCTATGTGTCCAGCAGTCCCAGGCTTTCACCCCTCCTGCGCTCTATTGTTTCTTCCTCCTGCTGGTGAGCTGGGGTCGGGGAAGGGCTTGGGTCCCGCCTGGTTAAGGCTTTCCTACGTTACCCTGTTTCTTGAGATCTGCTCTGTTCAAGAGGTCTGTATGTAGTCTGGTTCAGCCTTCTTTCTTGTTACTGTCTGAACGTTAGTTGTATTTATTAACTATATTTTTGTACTGTTTGTGGTTTTGGGAGGAGCTCTCTGTCTCACCTCTCATGCTGCCATCTAGAATCTTGTCTACTTTTCTTATTTTTAATTGTTCTAGAAGATATCCTCAAAAGGCAGGAGAGTGTGCAGTTACATAATCCAAGTATTGAAGGAATAAAACAAGAGAAAAAAATAGCATCTATAGAGTCTGTAAAAGTATAATCTACAATAATAATGTGATGGCTAAAAGAGTATTTAGAAATTTACTGTTTTTAGTGTAAACAAAAGGTTTTATTTTGATTTATTAAGTAATTTCATTGGTATCTCCTGAAAACCATTCCAATCTTATGAAAAGGTACAAGTAATGTCAACATGGATTCATAAAAAGTGAATGACAGAAAATGGCATGAAAGGAACAAAGAATATGGAAAAGAAATATAAAAATCAATATAAGGTATTTAAATACATATTTAATACTAATTATTAAATTATAAATATTTTAATATTAAATAAATGTATTAAGTTAAAACTTATATCTAATATTCAATTACATATTACTTGTTAATATTTAATCATAAAATTCTTAATATTTTAAGTCACTGTATCATCAAATTTATATTAATAATATTTTATTACAATTAATAATATTTAATTATGAAATTAATATGGTATTTAATTCAATGTTACTGATAATTTCATTAAATATAAATAGTATAGACACAACAATTAGAAGATATTGTCATATTGGATATAAAAGCAAAACAAAACCATGCTTTCTACCAATACTCCTTAATTATGCAGACATTAAGATAATATAAAAGGCTAGAACATCTTTCATGTGGGGATATATTAAAATAAAATAAGGACTTTAGAACAAGAAATATTACAAAGGGTAAAAAGGCTATAAGTGTGGAAACGGGTCAGGTCAGCATTACACATAACAACCTTAAACATCTTGATTGAACAACATATTCTTAAATACAAAGACTCCTTAAATTGATCAATAGATGCACTGAAATGCCATTTATAATCTGTCCATGATTTTATTTAATTGACAAAGTGACTCTAAGATGCATACAGGAAAAAAACTAAAAAATTCAGAAAATGTTGAAAGTTATAATAACACTACCTGCTTGCAAAATTCTCACTACCTGATTTCAATTCAGTTACCATAAAGATAAAGTAACTAAGACATGTGGTATTGAAGAAACTGTGGTATTGAGAAAGATAGAGACGTACAGATTAATGGAACAGAATAGAGGCTCCAAATACAGACACGCACATACATTGTCAAAGTATTGTCCACAAAGTTTCAAAGACTGCACAATGGAGAGAAAACAGTCTTTTCAACAAAAGTTCCTTGATCAACTGAATAGTCATATGCAAAAATGAACTTGAGTCCATAAATCATAGATCATGCAGTATTAACCTAAATGTTCCATAAAGCTAAATGTATAATAAAAATTTATGAAAATTTTAAAAGAAAACTTAGTCCTTATACAACATGTGGGTCACAGGAACTGACACCCACCCCATGCAGCTGAAAGCCACATATAGCACTTGACTTCCCCAAAACTTAACTACTAATAGTTTATTGTTGATTTTATGGTAGTGAATGATAATAGACTAGTATCTACATATATGTTATGAATTTATGACACATCTAACTTTCTCTTAAACTTTTCAATATATCTACTCTATGCAGTTTGGGAGTTATTTCAAATTGTTAAAAATCTCCAAAAGATTTTCCAATGTCTTTATTGAAAAAAATCTGTGTATAAGTGTATCTATGCAGCTCAAACCTGTGCTATTTAAAGGTCAACTGTATAAGAAAAATTTTTTGTGATCTTGCATTGGGAAAATATTCTTGCATATGAATTCCAAAGCATGATCAATAAAAGAAAAATCATAAGTAGGATGTCATCAAAATTAGTTTTTTCTTCTATATCAACTGTTGAAAGAATGAAAAGTGAGACATGTAGTAGAAGAAATTCTTTCCAAGAATTTCAGATAAATATTCATATCCGTAATACAGACAAGGCTCTCAAAATTAAACAACAAACTTCTAAATAAATCAAAAGTCAAAGGAAAAGCACCAGAAAAATTAGAAAATGTTACAAATTGAGTGAAAATGACAAGCAATCTTTGAAATTTTAAAAGCTGTTTCTAATTCCTTAGAGGGAAATTTAGTGCTTTAAATAACTGTATTAGAAAAGAAGAAAGGCCTCAAAACTAGAACCTTAGCTTCCACATTAAGAAACTAAAAGAAAGGAGAAAACTAAATTAAAAAACAAAAACAAAGGAAGTTTATAATAAAGACTAGCGCACATAACCAATAAAATAGGAAGATTAAAGACAATAGAAAAAAAACAGTAAGTTTGTCTTTTGAAAATACATAAAATTGACAAAATTTTAGCAGAATTAATAAAAAGGGAGACAAGAAACATATTAATATAATTAGGAGGGTTATTGACCCTTCAGAAATTAAAATGACAATGGTAAATAGTATAAACAAATTTTTGCCAACAATTTAGTCAACTGAAGGGATATAGAAAATTTTGAAAAGATATGTTTACCAAAATGGACAATAGAAAAAATAGAAAAGTTGAATAGACATATCAGCAAATTCAGTTTGTGACTAAAATATTGTCTCCCTGATTAATATGCAGACACAGATGGCTTTGCCAGTTATTTTTGCTAAATATCTACATAAAACACAGGGCTGATTGTTGAATATTTCATTTACAATATAAAGAAGGTGATGCTCTTTCCAACTCATGCTAGTAAGCCAGTATAATCCTGATACCAAAGCCAAAGACAATACAAGGGAAGAAAACATAAACCAATATCTACATGGATATAAACACAAATATATGGAACAAAATATTACATCCAGAAATGAATAAAATAAATTCAACAAAGCATATAAAAGGATTACGAACCATGACCAAGTGAGATCCATCCTAGGAATGCAAGGCTGGTTTAACATGTGAAGAACAAGTAATGTAATGAAGCATCACTTAGAATAGAACTCAAAAAACATATGGACACCTTGTAGATACAGAATTATTTGACACAGTCCAACACCCATTCAAGATAAAAATTACCAGTGAAGTAGAAATAATGGAAATTTCTTCAACCTAACAAACCTGTTATCATCACACTTAACGGTTAAGGAATGAGTGATTTTCATACAGTAAAAAGCAGAGCAGGATGTCTGCTCTCAGTACTCATAGACAGACTGAAAGATCAAAAGATTGGGAAACCTACATAGATAGATACATAGATTAATAAGCAGCCAGTCTACCAGTCAGTCATCCAGACTTGAAGTAATATTGATTTTATTCACCGTATACATGATCTTTTATGAATAAAATCCTAAAGAATCCAAACACAAACACAAACACACACATACCCTACTACAACTAATAGAACTAAAAATTGAGTTAATCACAGTTCCAAGATAAGAATCAATAGACAAAAATTACTTTAGGTCTATATAGTAGCAAAATAAAATATGAAAGTAAAACTAAACACAAGTAAAGTCATGAAAACATAAAAAGACTGCTTTATTTGGAAATAAATCTAACAAAAGGGCAACACTTTAAAACTGAAAATTACAAAACATTGTGAATGGTGGCGGTATAAGCCAGCCATATACATCAGTGTAATAGAATTGAAAGTCCATAAATCAATCTATTTATAGTTGATTGATTTTTCTTCTAATAAGCCATGAGATATGTTGATTATATATTTTCCAAAGTACTTTTCCAGCCATATCGCCCAACCCTTCCAAATGATTGATTTTTGACAACCTGCCAAGGAAATTCACTGGGGAATGATAATTTTCTCAATAATTGGATATTCCTATGCAAAACAGATGAATCTCAACCTCTACCTCAAACCATACACAGACCTTAACTCAAAATGGATCACAGAGTTTAACAAAAAATCCCAACTCCATAGATGGATTTGGTTTCAATAATA
>JAQQAC010006904.1:17735713-17783195 GCA_029783875.1 Phataginus tricuspis | reverse complement strand
AGTACAACAATGTTCATATTTATCCCTTTGTTTTGGCCCATAGATTTCTACTCTTAGGGTTAACTGAAAAGTATATAGGTTGGTGAGAACTTTTCATTTCTTAGTTGTGAAAGGTGATGTGGAGTTGGGGAACTACAATGTTTCTCAGTCTAGAGTGAAGTCTCTGGCTTTTGGAACATATTATCTGATGGTTCCTGGTAGAAAATTTTATTTATTTGAAACTACTTTTTGACAATATTCATTTTTAGAAGTTTATGGGTACAGCCAGTGTTACCCAGAAAAAAATAGAATACTGTGGTCTAGATTGATAATATAAGTCAGAAGGACACACCTTTAACAGAACATTAATGTGGTCCCATTGGATGGTTTCTGGAACAGGACATGCCTCAGAAAAAACACAAACTTTGAAGTCTCTCTGGGTCTGCTCTTTCTCCATACATTCCTATGGGTGGGAAAAACCAGACAGCCTCCTAGGCCTTCATATGCAATTATTTTTAGTTTATCCAAGTTATAACTGTGTGCGTCTGCATCCTCTCCTTTGTAAGATTGGCCTAAAAACTGAGTTGTTCTCTTGTCTGGTTACTGTAAAGATAAAATGAGTTAATACTTGCACAACTTTCTAAGACATAACAAGCACCCAATAAGTGTGAACTATTTGGTAGTCTTTGGACCAGCAAGTTCATTACATTTATGGTATTTAAAGGAATTCTGAAGTGGTTTTAGTCGCTGTGCCCTATAGGAATTTAGGGGAGTTGGTAATATCATAAGGAAGGAGACTTCATAAGAAGTATTTGTGTTATTTCATTATGGCAATATGAACTATGACCCACATATATAACAACATGATGTGATAAATAAAGGAACACAAAATCTGGAGGGAGGTGGGTTTGGCTTTAAATGGTTGTTTTCCAAATTGGGATAATTAAAAAAATTTTTCCAGATGATACTCCATAGAGATTAATTATTATTTGTGTTGCATCACAGGTAGTCATTATTTAATTTTTGTAGATTTTATTATACCATAGAGATTAATTATTGTTCTGGGAATTAAGGGGCCCATTTGCCAGGAGTTTACATTTCAGTATAAGTCCCTCACTGTCTACTATACACATCTTAATATCTTCAGCACCAGGGAGGAAATGTCTGTCACTCAGGTTTGTCAGCTAGAACTAGACTCTGTTGTTTGAAGATGGAAATGAATCTATATTCCTAGCAAACAATTATTTTAGAGATATACTTAACTCTTCTCTCTTCCAATTTAAAGAATATTTTAACAGAACCCATATTCCTGTGCACTTACTGTTTACAATGCTTTTGTGTGTTAGTATTCAAGGACAGTTGATGGTGAAATTAGAACAGTTTCTTCTGTAACATCAAACATTGATGTGGATGAAAGTATAGAGTAATAGATGGTAGACCTTCTCTTTTTCTCTTTCTCTCATTCTCTCTCTTCTCTTTCCACCTTCTTTTTTAGTACAAGTTCAGCCATAGAAGGTAGATTTTGTGACCATGGAGGGCTCCCTGATTGTCACAGTAATTCTGAGGGTTGAATGTATGAACCATCCAGTTGGTCATGGAGAGTCAGGACCTGTGAACTCTCTTTCTCAGTAAAGGAAGTGAATTCTTTTGGATTTGTTTTGGGTTTACCTTACACTAGTTTCTGATTGTCAGTCTAGAACACTGGAAAGAACATTTTTCAAGTTGACTTTCCTGTTTTCCTGTTTTAATCAGGAAATAGGAAAATCACTGAGGTGTTTTTGTTTTTATTTTTTGGTCAGGTAATGAGAAAGTGTGACTTCAGGAACGTGCAGTTCCCACCTCGTTAAAACTAGATGGAGATGTGGAGAAATAGTAGGTTACCTTTCTAGTCCTGAATCTCTTCACTCCATTTCCATTACATTTATGTATATGAAGTCCTGGTTATGCAGCCCCTGATGTCTAGAAGGGAGGATAGAGAATTAAATTCCTCAAAGTCCATATGCCATTTTAATAGTCTCAATGGTAGATTCCATACAGAATACAAAACCTAACCACTTTCCCCAACCAACTACTTGAAAGGTCTTGTGAAAATTTTCACTTGCCTCCTTTCTAATGTGGATGAAGGATTAATATTTCACTTATAGCCAAATCAAAGTGATTACGTAATATACACATATCCTATGTATTCATACATCTTCATGTACCTATCATTTACAGTTACATATATATACCAAGTGTGCTGTTTGATATCCTTTTAAAATATTTTTTCATCTCCAAAACATATCAAATATGATAATTTTCTATTTCCTATATGAAGCAGCATTTTTAACAATTCTCCATTTTTGATAAACAAATTTTCCTATTGTTAATATTATATACAATGCTGCATGTAACTCTGGACATAGTTTTTCACAGTTTTATCAGTGTAATTAAATATTTCTTATAACAACTTATTAAGAATAAATTATCTCTTAATGAATGTCATATAGTTTTCTTTATTATCTGGGTAAAGACTTTGGATATATGCTGCTAATTGCATTCCAGAAAAATTTATACAAGTTCCATATTGCTGAACTTTTACTAACATGTCCTCATTTTTATAACTGATTAAGCAATTTTCTCAGATATGTAAAATTATCATTATCAGTGTATATTTTATTTCTGTTTTCCTAATTCCAAATTTAAAGAGTTTATGTGAGCCACACCCCCCCCCAAAATTGTCAAACTCTCAATAGGGGAATTGTAGAGAACTGCACTTCAAATTTACAGTCCTGATAGAGTCCAGTAAAAAAGAAAAAAGAGTATTTATTTTGTAGAATCACAGCAGATGTTACCCTATAGAGAGATGTTATCAAAATTTTTCAGAGGAGTTAATTTCTGTGTGGCTGCAAAGTATGTTTTTGCAACCAGTTATAAAAACCATCAAACCACAAACTTAGTTGATCGTTTCAATGTGTTCTGAGAGATAAAGGTTGGAGTCATTTAAGGTTCCTGCTGAAGCTTAAGTCAGTATTGATCTGGAGGATCCACTGAGACATTTATTTGACAATGGTGTTCTATCTCATTCTTGACGATCTTTGTTATGACTCATAAATACACTCTTTGATACCAATTTAATATTTTTCTGAAGTCCATGTTAATCTGTTTTTATCTCCATTTTTCTGTTTTTAGAAGAAGCACAAAACTTATTTGTTTTCCTAAGCCTGACATATGGCAGGAATGGGCATGGACAACTGCTCTTCTGTGGCAGAGTTCATTCTTCTTGGACTAACAGATGCCCCTGAGCTGAAAGCTTTTCTTTTCGTGCTGTTCCTTCTGATCTATGGAGTCACAGTTTTGGGCAACCTGGGCATGATTGTACTGATTCAGGTCAGCTCTGCACTTCACACTCCCATGTACTTTTTCCTCGGCCACTTGTCCTTTGTGGATTTTTGCTATTCCACAATCATCATGCCAAAGTTGTTGTCCAATATCTTCAGTGAGGACAAAACCATCTCCTTTCTGGGATGCATGGTGCAATTCTACTTATTTTGTTCCTATGCCATCACTGAGGTCTTCCTGCTGGCTGTGATGGCCTATGACCGCTTTGTGGCCATCTGTAACCCACTGCTGTACATGGTCACCATGTCCCGCCATCTCTGTGTGGAGCTGGTGTTTGGTTGTTACCTCTGTGGGACGGTCTGTTCTCTGATTCACTTGTGCTTAGGCCTCCAGATCCCATCCTATCGATCAAATGTGATTAACCACTTCTTTTGTGATCTACTTCCCCTCTTGTCTCTTGCTTGCTCTGATGTAACTATGAATGAGCTGCTGCTATACATTGTGGCCACTAGCAATGAGATCTTTACCATCGTGATCATCCTCACCTCCTACATGTTTATTGTCATCACCATCCTTAGGATGCGCTCTGCCCAGGGAAGGCGCAAAGCCTTCGCCACCTGTGCCTCCCACTTCACCGCCATCGCTGTCCTTCATGGAACAATCCTTTTTATGTATTGCCGGCCCAGTTCTGGCAACAGTACGGATACTGACAAAGTGGCCACTGTGTTCTACACGATCGTGATTCCCATGCTGAACCCCCTGATCTACAGCCTGAGGAACAAGGATGTGAAAGGAGCCCTCAAGAAAGTGTTGAGATCAAAATTACCTTTTGAAAAACTACTTTCTTAACTAGACTCAGAGACCCTCAGTGAGAGGTTTGTTTTGAGTAGATGGGAATGAAAAGTTCATTGAGGAAAGATTTTAGAGCTGGGGACTATGCATGCTTTTTTATTTTCCACTTGCCTATCTTATTAAGTCATATGTTCTCCCTTTCATTGATAGTGAAAATGCATCTGCTTCCTTTGCTGCTCTTCTCCAACCTTTAGTTGCTTTGAATTGGTTTTGGGAGCTATGGTGTTAGACTTGATTCTTGGTGTAGATACATCAACATATTTCTAACAAAGTGCACACAAAAAGCCATGTCTTTTTATTCTCTCAGCATGCAGCCACTCATATTAAATTGAGTTCTTCTTCTTACATGGAGTAACAATATATTTGTTTATATTCTATGTTTCTCATGAAAATTTTGAGTGAATTTCCTGCATGTTTAAATCTGTGTATTGTTTCTTACTCATTTTGGTTTCCTTTTCTTTACATTATCTACTGAAGTTATGATTTTAGGACTTTTAAAACCTCTTCTGCAAATTGGAGGTAATAATATTCTAATTTTCTAATAAAATTTCCATGAAAACTGAATGATGGATCTTTAGCTCTTAGCATTATATATGGTATATTATAGCTGATTATTAAATTATCTGCTGTATTGCTAGTGTTTTTTTCACTTTTACCTTTTGTTTTCTTTTCTCCCCGAATTCTTGATTAGAAAAGTAGATAATGTATGTGATATCATAACTTCTTCAGTTTCTATGTCTTTTTAACTTTTTTGCTCTGCCTGATGTTTTTTAAGCATTCACTGTTCTCTAAATATATTGTATTCTAAATTTATTTTTTATTCTCCCATGGTTTCTGCAGGAAAGTACTATAAATTAGTGTCTTAAAACATTGTCTTACATTAGTAGACTTCAGAGATTTGAGATCAGTATCACTTGGCCAAGTTAAGGTGTCAGCAGGACCACACTTGCTCAAGTGTTTAGAGGACAATCAATCCTTCCTCATGTCTTCCCATTTCTGGTGACTGCAGGCATTCCTTGATTGTGGTGATGTGACTTTAGTCATCAAGATTAGCGTCTCAAACATCTCTCCATCTTTCCTACATGTTCTTGTGTGGGGACACGTGTATATGTGAAATAGCCTCCTCTCTCTTATAATAAAGCCCTCCTGATAATCCAGAATAACTTCCTCATCTCAGAGTCTTTAATCACCCCATTCATGCAATCTTTTTCTAAATAAGGTGGCATTTACAGATTTCAAGGATTAGAGCCTTACATATATTAAGACCCATTTAAAAACGTAGTACATTCACCTTTTGAAAGTCAGATCATAATTCACCTTCCCTATGTTTCTACAGTGTGAATTCTTCTCACTGTCTTAAGATTTCATTTCATATTTGTTATTGTCTATATGTTTATTGGAGTCACTTATTTAAGTGCATGCATTTAGGTGCTTGTTGCTTTAGTGATGTAGGAAGAACTCTCGACTTGAGATTAAGTACCTGGGTCAAGGTTCAGACCCTGATAAGTGAATTTGAGGAAGATGCTTAAATTTGCTTAACCTCAGGTCTCTCACATGTAAGCTGGGCATAAGCTGTCAGCCTCTGAGTTTTCATTGGATTTAAAGATAATAATAAAAGTGCAAGGATCTGGCCTATGAAGTGTACTCTTCTTAATGTTTCCTGAAAATAAATCTTTGATGGCAGGGATCATATAGAAATGCCCCAGCATCCCAGGCCAAGAAAGCCACTTATTATTTCTTGAGATAAATGAAAAAATAATGACAAAAGGAATGTAGTTATATTGTGCTTATGATGAAAACATGTCTCTGCATTGGTTTTCAAATGTTTTGACTAGAGCAAGGTTTCCTATATCCAAGACTCTGAATTTTATGATGAAGTTAGAGAAATCTTTCACCTGTGGTCCTCCACCTAGAGCATGTTTTCTCAACCTTGGCACTATGGACATTTAGATCTAGACAATGTTGTGCTACTAGGGTCCATCCTGTGTGCTATGGGATGTTTGTCAGTATTCCTGGCTTCTACCTTTAGATTTCAGGATGATACCTCCTTCCATTTGTGACCAGCCAAAAAGTCTGCAGATATCATCAGACCTCCCCCAGAGAGCAAAATCCCCGGCTGGGAGTCCCCGGACCAGCATGCATGAGTATATTAGAGTTCTCATCTCTTCAAGGTGATCCTCATTACAGAACTTGCCTGTGTTGGGGAAGCCTGCTCAGCATCCCGCATCCTAGTCAGTTGTTAGTTTGATGTCTCTCCCAAACCCACACTGCCACTTTCAGAGACATTGGGTGTCAGGGCTTCCGGAATACAGTTACTCCTACTTTAGCATGGATAATCATGGGGCTCCATATCCTACTGGGATACAGGCACACCTTTCACATCTAAAAACTGATTGGTTTGTTTTATTACAAAGAGGAAGTCTGTTTTATATTCACCTTCACAAAAAAAATGTGATTTCTTTTTCAAAATCTCCCAAATTACCCCAGTAGTCTAGGAATAAGTGAGGCACATGTGTCTGGAAAGCAACCACATAAATGTTTCTGTTATTTTTTTAAGTGGTTGTATTTTCTTGCAGAATCTGGCCACTCTCTTACTTGCAAACTCCAGGGCTGATAAGTATTTACTATTATCTTACTAATAGGATCTAAATTTTCTGGTTGGGGATCCAGCCTTTCCTATTCCTGGTGGGTCTGTGTCTTTGCACCCAAGGGAGTTTGGGGAAGTATTGACTGCCAGTCATCAACAGACGCATGACGGTTCCTGGATGGATACTAGTAAGCTAGTGACTTACCTGTGGGATTTTGCTGGAATAATTGAAAAAAAAAAGGGGGTTTCTTTTTGTTGGTATTAATCCTCTGGACATATAAGAAGCTCAAAACTGCTCAGAGCTTTCTTTGCCAAGATGTGTGTGTGTGTCTTTCCAGCTTTATCGTTTTTTTTAGGCAGCACATTCTCCAAATCTCATTTTGGGTCTATAGTCATACTACAAACTTTCCAGTCTCCATGTAAGTTCCTATGTTGTTTCCTCTACTGACCTTCATTCGTTGTTCTGTACTTGACAGAATTCTTAATACCCAGTTCAAGTTGTCTTCCTTTCCTGGGTTTTGTACTTGAACACGGTCTGACTCACGTATTCATAAAGTAAATGTATTTATTGAATCAAGGCTGTCTGAGCTGCTCTGGCCTTGTCTGGCCATAGTTCCATTTGAACATGGATACACTTATAGCATATATCAGCATCACAAACTTCATTTTTAATTGGTTTTCCTCCTACCTGTTGGCTCTCAAGATCTATTTCTCAACAGCCAGATAGATACTTTTGCTTCTTTCCAGTTTAGTCCACCATCCTGACACATAGAATATTGTGAGAGTTTTTTTTGATAAATTCTTTTGAGCTGACTCAATCAAATTAGATAACAAATATCATATTCCAGTTATATATATAACTGTTTCTACTATTTTGAGTCCCAAAATATATTTATTTTTGTGATATCCTGAAGATGTAGAAAAACACATTACACCATTTCCTTTTGTGTGTAATCAACTCCTAAGTAGAACTGTTTAACTGCTCACATATCTTTTCCCATTGGGATTTGGATGTCTGAGTGTGTGTTCTGGCATCTGACACAGATCAGAAATCTAATCTCAAAATCCTGAAAACAAGATATAAAAGGATTGCATTGCCCTGAGGACTCACAGCCTTCCTGAGAGAGGCACACATTTCTTGTAAGGATGCAGAAGGCCCGCCAAAATGGATTATGGGCCCTGGGTCAATTTCTTAATCTTTAAGTGTCAAAACTGATTTTCCAGTGACATATGAACTGATCCTGGCAACAGTGTAATAAGAAGATAAATGAAAGGAAGATAGTGATCTGGTGAGTGTTCTTAACATAATTCTAGGATATTAGATCTGGATAGGATTTTAAGGGCTCATCTTCTTATAACCACTTATATTGCATACAGAAAGCTGACATTTTGAGAATAAATATTCCTAGAATAATACAGGTTTAACATTTTCAAGGCATTTTCAACAAAAATGATAGTAACAAATCCCCCCCCACATTTAACACGTGATATTCTTAAGAGAATCCTCAGTGTTTTTAGACTCTGATTAGGAATGTACATATAAACACAGTTCTCATTAGCTATTATTTCTTTTTAAAAGTTGAAGCAGACTTAAATGTAAAGGAGGAGTGACTCAATTAGTATGTCATAATATATATTCTATCATATGATAATCCATTAATAGCAATAGTTATCAACAGTCAAGTAAGAGGACTGGCATGGAGTTAGGGATTGGCTTTCTGGTAATAGAAGTAAGTTTATAAAGTAAGAACTAAGGCAATATAGAGAATTTTCTGAAGAAATTTAATGAAGTACATTGATATACAATCTTATGTTGGTTTCAAATATACAGCACAGTGTTTCAACAGGTACCTATATTATTAAATTCTCACCCCCTCTAGTGCAGTTACTATCTATCAATGTAGAAAGATGTTACATAATCCTGACTATAAGGAATAAATATTTTGATGAGCCATTTTAGTAATGTCCATTTTCATTCTCACCTGCCAATTGTATAAGAGAACCTATTACTTGGTGTCTATTTGGAGTCTTCTTAATGTTTTGTTTCTTGCATATATTTCTCTTTCCATTGTTCCATTGGCTTCATATTTTATTTTTAAATCCTGCAAACTTCCTTCAGTCTTAAAACATGTAACATCCTTGAAAGATTATTACAAGTAAATATTCTCTATATAAGTTGGTTTCTTTACTATCTTTAATCCTATGATTGGAAATAAACTGTTTAGAAGAAAACAACTTCAGCAAAGAAGTGTGTTCCCCATGCCTGAGACTCAAGCCTTATTTGAACTTTATCCCTAAAGATGAGAGACTGTTTTTGATGCCTATGTTTTAACAGACATTCTTCTTACTTACTGAAAGAAGATGGGACAACAAATACGTCTACCTGCCCTTCCCTTACTAGTCACTGGATTTACTTAATCTTCCCTTTGTCTTCACAGCAGTTGGCTTTGCTTTACTTCTAAGTCGATTGACAATCGTGTGCTTCATGCTTGTAGATGGGAACAGATGGGCTGTCACCCAGTAAGAGCTGATATTTTCTAAAGACGAAGCCATTTGTATTTCAGGAAAGGAGGACTCCAAAGAGTTAACTAGTAGCTCAACGATGCTTTCTTTATTCAACTAGCGCTTTGTTTAAAGTAAAAGGGAACCGTGGTTGATAAAAAATGATTAAATATTAATGCCTAGTGAAGCTCGAATTTGTCTCAATGGTTGAGTAATGACAGATAATACTTGCTGAATATTTGTTGTGTGAAAAGCATTCTTCAAAATACTTTACATGTATTAGCTCATTTTAACCTCATCATTACCCTGCAGACAAGTGTTACTGTAATATGCAACTTACATTTCAGAAGAAGAAACCAGAGAGCTATTGAAATTTTGCCAGAGTCATACAAATTTTAAGTGGCAGAGACAGGATTCAAACCCAGGAAGTCTGGCTCCAAACTAATTAATTGAGCTGTTATAATTGGTATAAAAGATAATTTGAAGAATCACAAAGATCAGGAATTCACAAATAAATATGCCAATAGACACACACCTGACTTTCTGCACTGTAGGGAAGGAAATCAATTGTGCCCACACTGGACAAAATGAGCATGTCTCCAGACAATTATCACTCGTACTACATCCGGAATCTACAACCTACAGGTTTGTAAACCAGAGCAAAGGCACCTAAAGGCAGATATATCAGAGCAGGAGGTAGGTGAGACTTTTTCAGCATCTTTACCAATTCGTCACTACAGAGGACAGGGAAACATTCCTGGATATTGGTGCCATATTGCCTGGATTGAATTTAATACATTTGTAAACATGAGGATTTTCCTAGATGTCTTTCATAGCTTGGATTCCAGATAAATTGAAATAGATGTCTATATTGACTCAGAACTGCTATGTTGCCAACTAAAGAACAGTGAGAGACAAGATGGTGAGGATACTGAGGTCTAGAGGGAAGTTCATGTATACATACACTTTGACCAGAAGGTGCTATGGTTGTATTATAGGTGATGAAACTGAAACTCAGTGATTAAGTGGCCTGCCCACGGTCTCCCAAGTATAGAGGGACAGACCAAATTGAGTCACTAATATGACTAATCCAGACTCTTTCTCTTTTATATTTTATCAGTGTGGATTTCAAACAATTCTAAGGAGTTCTTTTGTTCCTCAGAGGCAAAGCCCCATCTCAAGGTGAGAAATGCAGAATTTCTGCTCCTCTACCTATACAAGGCTTCACCTGGAACAGCAATGTTATACTGTGTGGACATAAAAACTGCACACGTGGGAACAGAGGCCATTTATTCAGTTTGCTGTATGACAGTGGGGTTAACCACTATTGCTCGACATTAGCAGATGAGAGAGGTGAAGAAGGTAGGAGTGAAACCCACATTTAGAGTTTAGCATCTGGTATGGAGGTGTGCCATGTGGAAGGGAATAGCTTTAAGGAATAGAAGGGGTAAGTAGAATAGGAAATTCTCAACTTAATTAAAGCATTAGGAAAACTATGCATTATACTGCATCAACTATAGATACACCAAGGTGTTTTCAGGTTTTCCAAGTGGATTTAGAATTACTCTTCTGTTTATTTACTTTGACCAGTCTCTTTTTAAATTTTTTTTGTTAATGTTGAAGTTATTATTAGTGTTGCCATCACTGTCACACCTACTCTGTCACAACTGCCGAAGTCCCGGAGCACTAAGAGGATGGAGTTGGAGAATAGCACCGTGAAGACTGAGTTCTTTCTCTTGGGATTTAGTGACCACTCAGAACTTCAGATTGTTCTTTTTGCTGTGTTTTTTTCCATCTACTCTGTTACCCTGTTGGGGAAACGGGATGATTTTATTAATCACAAGCAGTTCCCACTTGCACTCCCCTACGTACTTTTTCCTCTGCATCTTGTCCTTCATAGATGCATGCTACTCTTCTGTCATTGCCCCCAAGTTACTTGTGGACTTAGTTTCTGATCAAAAGGCCATTTGTTTCAATGGCTGTGGGGCACAGTTGTATTTTTTCTGCTCTTCGGTTGACACAGAATCTTTCCTCTCGGCTGTCATGGCTTATGACCAATATGTAGCAATCTGCAACCCCTGCTTTATACTGTTTTCATGTCCAAGGGCGCGCTTGCTGCCAGCTTGCAGTCGGAGCAATTTTGGGGGCACCATGAGCTCAATTATTCACACTACTAATACATTCCATCTGTCTTTCTGCTCCAAAGAAATTAACCATTTCTTTTGTGATATCTGCCCACTCATCTCCCTGTCCTGCACGGACACGTACGTGCATGGCATTATTCTGGTTGTCTTTGCTAGCTTGGTGGAAGCTACCTGTCTTATAACAGTTCTTCTCTCTTATGTCTGCATCATCGCAGCTTTTCTTAAAACAGGTTCTGCTGAGGGAAGAAGAAAAGGGCTCTCCCCATGTGCTTCCCATCTGGCCATGGTCACCATCTACCATGGTACCCTCATCTCCATTTATTTGTGCCCCAGCACTGGTCATTCATTGGATAGTGACAAAGTGACCTCTATGTTCTACACATTGATCATTCCTATATTGAACCCCCTAATTTATAGTCTAAGGAACAAAGATGTCAAAAATGCCTTTAGGAAAGTGATTGGCCAAAAACTGCCTTCTTAAGAAAGGATGAAACTGGGCCTGACAACTTTTCAACAATGTTTGTCCCTTGACCTTTGGTTCTAACTGTTGGAAAGGCCCAGTCTGTGGGTAATGAGGCCTCATCCATAGAATAGGGCCAGAGCCCAGCATCAGAGGCAAGCCACCTCATATCACTTGCATTATGCCTATCTCTTTATCATTTTAAAGTTGTGATTTTTTACTATTTCATTCCAGGGGTAGATTTGCCCTTCACATATTCTCCTATATTTCATATTCGACTCCTTTTCTCTCCTCATCCCAAATTTTATCACACTCACTCAGTACTGGATAAGCCGTTGACACATCACGAACTTCTTTCTGTGAAAGAAAGTAAGTGCAATTTACGGAGACTCTTTTCAATTAGTTTTTATTACTGTGTAAAAGTGCAGATTGTAGCTTAGCTCTCCAAATTATACTCACTGCAAAAATCTTGCCTCAGATGTTAACTCTTTTATGATTTTTTTCCGACATGCCTTTTAATTACAGATAACTTGCATTCTAAACCTCACTAGAATCATACCTGTGTTTCTTCTAATACTCAGCATTTTCTATCTAACTTTGTAGTTATTTGTGTCTGTTTAATCCGTCTACTACACTATTTTGTTCCCGATTTGATCCCTTGCCTCTTTATTACTGTGTCTGCTCCAGTGTAAATATGAAGTACATTTATATGAAATAAACATATGTAAAATGTACTGATTGTTTTTAACTTAGATTAGATTCCTGTAACAGGCAGAAACTATTAATTTCTTTTGCAGTACTTTTGGTTTGTTCTTTGGGGAGAGGTGCTATATACACACATGACTACTACAAGATCTTGTCCAGAATGGAGACTTTTTCAAAAACAATTTTCTAATATCAACTAAATTAAAGTCTGGCTCATAAAATATTTCCTCAGTGTGAAATGTCTTCATCGGTAAGCACCAGCTAACATTTCTGAGGGCGACTGGACTAAGCTCTGAGAGCCGGAGATGGGGACTGAAGCGAATGGTGGGATGATAGTTTGGTTTGACTGCAGGTGTGGCAGGAAAGTGTCAAGTAAGTGCCAAACCCACAGGTGAGGATGAGTAGGGAGGGAGAGACAGAAAGGCTTCTGAGAGTAAGAAATGCATGCTGGGTTCTAAGTAGAGACCAAAGTTCCTTTCACTGCAGTGGAAACCAACCTCACAAAAGGATTTCGTCCATACAGGTCAGCGGTGAGGCAGGGCTCTGCCAGTGTGGGCTTTGGTAAGGGAAGAATGGGATGTGGCCTGAGGGGATGAGAACCAAGTGCTTTGTCCTAATTACTGAGCGGGAAGTTATCCGAAGTACATGAGTTTGTCACAAAAATGGATATTAATTCCTTCGTGGCTGAGTGTATCTTGGCCCCAAGTGGCCCCTTATAGAGAGGGTGGAGGCTGAAGAAAGAGGCAGACCACTTCAGATTGGCTGATCGCTGTTTAACAAACGAGGGAGTTGCTTATGAGACTTGTCTTAGGCAGCTTTAAGACAGGTGGATTTGCACACCTCCCTTCCAAACCTTCTAAGTTTATATAGAGTCCTTGGTACATTCAGTCATGTACACCATCCAGATGGGGTCCACATCACCTTATTTTTTCAAGGTTATGTCCTTGGAACAGTTCACATGCTGGGGATGGTGGGCAGACAGTACATTCCCGAAACAAGGGACGGAGGTGAGGAGCCTCTGATAGCCTGGGTCCAGGTCAACTGGTGGTCACGTCCTCCCCTTGATCTCCTCCAACAATGTACAATTCAGCCATGGTCCTTGGTTAGGACCACACAGAATAATACAGAATGAGACACTCTGGGGTTAATTATCATTTCTGGGCAATGTGAGGTCTGAGACTTAGATCAGTAGATGGTTCAAGCTTCTGGCTTGGATGCGGGAATGGTGAGGTCACAGTGGAGGCCATGAAGAATCCTCTGCTCAGCTACAACCAGGAGGGAAAAACTACTCCCAAGGTGCCTGGGCAGGAAGCTACAAACATAAGTTGAGGCTATGATGTGGCAACCAGGCAACCTGGGTGAGCAGGCTCTGAAGTGGACACAGATAGATCCTGGAGATGTCATTCCATGCCATGACATCATGAACAGTACCACGCCTTCCTTCAGCCCCAGGGGTTCAGTCCCGAGAGGGAGTTAGTTGGCTAAGATCACAGAGCTAACAAGTAAATGATATACAGATTTGAATCCAGTTTTGTCTCACTTCATAGCCTATTTCTTATCTTAAATTATCTCTCATCTTTTATCATGTCCTTAAAATAAATACAAAATCAGAACAAAAACAAAAAGCCTTGTTGTCCTGACCATCTGTAAAAGCTATTAAATCAAAGTCTGTAAAGGAAATGATAAAGGAAAAAAAGAGGAACATCTTTTTTCCTTTCAAATATATATGAAAACTGGCCAGTGAAGCCAATGTTACCTAACATGAATAGATTTAACTTTTATAGATATGACTATATTTAATACATTTTTAATAAAGTACATGGATTTGGGAAGTTTTTGGCAGAGATTGAGAGGTCCTGATATGTGGTACCTTCTATGAACAACAAAGGAATTATCTGAGATTATAAAAGAAGATATTTCAGAAATAATGAAATTTTTTGTCTTAAAACTCAGTTCAATCAGTAATGCATGGCTAATAGCCTGCCAACAACTGCATGTTTTTAGTGTGTTGTTTCATTTCTGTGATGTTCTAGAATATATGACCCTCAGCTCCTTTTATACACTAAAGGAATGTAGAAAATTAAGGAAGGGGATTTAACTGACAAACATGGTGTAATTCATTACTCTCTCCTGGAATCAGAAAAAAGTGCCTCCATATTCCTTTCGTGACAACAACTGTTATGTCCGGATCACAGTATCCTCAGAGACCAGAGACCACCAGGGAGACCGAGTCACGCATGCAAGAGCAAAGGGTGTTTATTACAGGCTTAAGCTCGGACTGTCAGCATTTTCACTTAGGTGGTGGAGGTGAGCTGAGAGCCCCGGACAAAGGCAGGCAGGATTTTTATGGGCTTTGGGAAGGTTGAGGTACAGGAAACTGGGACAAGGATACAGTAATCCAATCATAATCACTCAACATCATTGACAACAGTTCTAGCCATACAGGTTATCTAGAGTATCCGTTACTTTTGGCGGGATCAAATCACAATTTTTGAGGTATCTTTGAAATTAACGAATTACAGAGCGAGCCTAGGGTCTTGCTTGGTTACCAACAGGTTAATCTTTACTTTCTGTAATGGGGTCTTATCTATCTCTTGCCAGCAGACCTCATCCTTAGGAATGTGGGGAGAGGGCTTTTGGCCTCTCCTGATTGGATGGCAAGGGGGGTGGTTGCATGCCTTGGATGATATGTAACTACTTGATAGTTTCAGGGAAACTGGAACTTAGGCCTTCTAGTTTCTGAGGCTTCCTGAAGCCTGTCATGGCGTTAGTTTGGTCCTTTCACAACCTAATATAAAATGAATATTCCTGGCAACCTGAAATGGTGTTATGTGTTTCATAACCACATTAATTCCCAATTGATTATGGTGTGAACAACTGGGTAAAATTGCAATATTTCCAGAATCTCTGGGCTGGCTTTAGTGCATCTCCATATTAATAGGTGTTTCCAAAGGGTGGAGAGAAGTAGGCCATCTCCATATGAATAGTTAATCACAGGGGCGAGTGAGAGACAAGAGAGAGTGGCTGGAGCTCTCTTCCTCTGCAGCCTGCTCCAGAGAGACACAGGACCACTGCTTGTAAGAAAGAAACGAGTTTCTTAAACTTTTTTTCTCCCTTTGACTGATTTCAGTTTCAAAGGTATTTTGCCCTGGGATTTTCCCCCAGAGTTACACAACACACGCAATTAATTACATTTTTAGAACAGGTTATTGGATTACCTGACAACCAGCTCAGCAATGACCACTATTAAAATTGTGTTTAGAATACGGTTCCAGTTTATTTCATAGATCCACAGAGAGCCAATGTAAAACAC
This sequence comes from Phataginus tricuspis, assembly GCA_029783875.1. NCBI lineage: Eukaryota > Metazoa > Chordata > Mammalia > Pholidota > Manidae > Phataginus > Phataginus tricuspis. The sequence goes on along the minus strand of JAQQAC010006904.1, from coordinate 17,767,332 downwards.
TGCAAATGGAATAGTAATGTAAATTCTACTTTGTCCTCTGTTTTTTTCCATTGAACACATTATTAAGTGAAGAAATCACCCTTTCAACTTAATCAATAGGCATTTCAGTTTTTTAAAATATTTCAATTTTAACAGGTATAATGCCATGAACATATCAATTCACGAAGGTCCAGGAACTTCATCCCCAATTCCCACGTATGGAGTTTCTGTATAGTTGTCCATAGCACCACACCTGTTCTCCAGCGTGCGGGCAAGAAGGGAAACCCACAGGCTGATGTGCACGGTGAGGTGTAATATGAATCTAGAGCAGCTGGTCCTGGGGATGGCTGCTGATATAAGTGGGCAGAACGATGTGCATCAAATGATTCCCATCCCTGATGGCCATCACAGCCTAGGCCAAGGGACAAGATGTATAGAAGAATTTCACGTAGGTGAGCATACTAGAAAATAATTGAAGAATGGAGTTCTTTTTTAAAAAGTAAAATTACAAAGGCTTCTTTGCATCGTGTTTTAGGCTACACTCATGCATTGATCCAACAAGTACTTTTGATTAGCATCTCAGAGCTGAGTCTTCTAAACACCAAAGCAGAAGAGGCAGTGAGCAAGCAGGTAGGGAAATTCTGACTTATTCTTATTTGTTACTCATACTTCTAAGCGTTATGATAGAACATTATAGAACTCTAAAACAAAAAAAGGATACAAACAACTTTAATATTCGAATGTAATTCTACAAATCCCTTTAGATTGAACAAGATTATTAAACCGGTTGCATAAACAAATTTAGAAGCTTAGTGAAGGTAAATTGAATTGACATGAGGAGGGGTTGTTCTGCCCAGGACATCTCACTGGGTGGCACCCATGAATAGAGAGTGCAGGTATAATAACAGCCTTTTGCAAAACAACAAAGTGAAACTATTACTACTCTTCCTTAGTTTGGACAGATTGCTAAGATAGATATTCACTGCTCCTTGCAGAGTTGATTGGGGCAGAAAGGTAAGAAACTGGGAATATCTACAGGGTTGTATTGGTTAGATTACCGGAACCTATGGACTAGGATGTGGACGTGAGCTCTCAGAATCTTCATATAAATCCTTTTGGGTGAAAACAGTTTCACGCAGAACAGAATTTAGGGCTCATTTTTTTTTTCAGGGCACCTTTCACATCCTTATTCCTTAAGCTGTAGATCAGTGGGTTCAACATAGGGATGACAACTGTGTAGAAAACAGAGGCCACTTTATCCGTGTCCATGGAGTAATTGGAGCTGGGTCGGAAATACATGAACAGCAGTGTGCCATGAAATATAGCCACAGTGGTTAAGTGGGAGGCACACGTAGAGAAGGCTTTGCGTCTCCCCTCAGCTGAGTTCATTCTCAGGATGGTAGTTAGGATGTAGCTATAGGACAGGAGGACAGTCATGATGCTCAGCCCCACAACACAGCCAATAAAAGTAAACATCACTATCTCATTTATGGACGTATCTGAGCAGGAAAGGGCTAGCAAGGGTGGGATGTCACAGAAAAAGTGGTTGACGATATTGGAATTGCAGAATGACAATCGAAATGTACAACAAGTGTGGATTGCCGAATCTACCAAACCCACAATATAGGCAGTGGTTACAAGCTGGGTACAGAGTCTCCTGGACATGGCCATTGTATAAAGAAGTGGGTTACAAATGGCTACATAACGGTCATAAGCCATGACCGCCAACAGGAGACATTCCACATCGGCAAAGACACCAAAAAAATACATCTGAATGGCACATAAGTTATATGTAATCCTCTTCTGCTGAGATAAGAAATCAGCCAACATCTTGGGAGAGACAGTGGAGGAGTAGCAGACATCACAGAAGGATAGATTGCTCAGGAAATAGTACATGGGCGAGTGGAGTCTGGGGTCCACCTTGACCAGCAGGATCATCCCCAGGTTGGCAACCACGGTTATGCCATAAACCAGCAGGAAGAGCACAAAGAGCCCCTGCTGCACGTCCTGCCTGCTGGAGAGTCCCAGGAATATGAAGTCAGTGACCCCAGTGCAGTTGTCAGCAGCCATCGCTCAGTTCCAGAAATCCCTGGTTGTGAAAGATGGAAGTGGAAGGGCTGGATTAATTTCATTTACAATCTTAATAGTTAAAGTGCTGTTACAGTTGATAGTTTTAGTTCATAGATAAAATTATTAGGGTTAATGGTTATAATAGAAATACACTTTCCTACTTTTCAGTAATTATAGAAGAGATAAAATGCCAGGATTGTCTGAGGTACATTGCATCTCCTGGAAATACATGCAATTTATATAAACTGATAAAATGATAATGGTAATATTGTTACCTTTGTAAAGCACTGTTCAGAGTTTGTAGCTCACTTTAATACAAATTAACCACACTAAGTTCACACTCGTTTATGTCATATTTATTATATTTTTGAGACTTCTATCTTATACTGAGAAATGGATGTTCTCAGTGTTGTAGGCAATAGTTCTTATAATTATTTCTATTATATGTCCAGACAACCCACATCTTCTGACAAATTGTTGTTTGTTTTTCTTACATGGTGTAGAAATGTTGTCATATTCTGTACTAGAGAAGCATCATTAAGTAAGAGGCTCAGGAAATGAATGTAGTTTTTTGTTTTTCTTTAATCATCTGAAATTGTGTGTAAGGCAGAGCTATGACAGGTTCCTGGACCTTATCTGACCCACCTGCTCAGTCCTATCCAGGCTTAATAAAAAAAGCACAGACACAGTCGGTGATTCAAGACCCAGTGGAGGAGGGCCAGGGTTGGTTGGTGGAGAAATGGGTGGATGGGTCTCTGCGAGCGATATGCTAACTATGTTTCCCATTCACAGTACGTGTTGCTTATGAGAGATTAGGAAGAACAGTTAGGACTATGCATTACCATGCTGGTAGCACAGGAGACACAGGGTCAAGAAAGGTAGTATGGTTACTGTGTGCGTCCCTCTGTCCTTGTCTACTGGAGTCCATACTGTCTATTCAGCAGCAAAGCAGATGTGTGGGACATGTGATAAAAATACTCATACATCCAGTTGTATAACCTCAGCAACATTCATGTCGGAACTGTGCTCCCACCCTAACTCCTTAGAAAGTGTCATTTCCTTTTTTGTCTTCATTGATCCCTACATCCCTTGAACATCTCTGAAATTTGCCTTTTTGGTTTAAAAGAGAAGACGGTCTTTGGGAGGCTCATTGAATTCTATGTACCCCTGTTTTATTTTACCCTACCTCTCAGGTTGTATATAGTATCACAGTGGTTCTCTGCTTTTTGAGAGTATAAAAAAGGTGGAGTTTAAGGTAGATGAAAGAGAGGAAAAGAATATCTGAATAACGATAGCAACAATATGCAGATGTACAAACCCTTAGCCTAAACTACTGTTAATGTCTGTCCTTATAGACTAACTAAAAAGAGTTCTTTCTGTTAAAAATGAAAATATAAAAATACATAGTAACGTACAGCAAGAAAATGAAACAGTTAAAAAAGTCAAATCACCTATGTCATCCATGCTTGCTCCTTTTCAAATTCCCTACTACTTATATGAGATGTATTTTAAATCAATATACTGATAACAGGATTAGGATAACGTTTGAATAATATTTCATATCATCTTTTGGTTTCTAACATGCTCTCAGTTGAAAAAAGAGGAAGAACTAAAGAAATCTAAAGTGTAAGTGGGAAAAAATGAAAAATATGAGTACCTGCCCCGAACTTGATTTCCCTGCTGCGTGCTGTTCACTCTGGGGAGGCTCCCGCCTACTCCTACCACCCTGGGTCATATAACCGTCTCCGGGCCTGGTCCCTGGTGTTGAACATGGTCTCTTAGGAATAAGTGGCTGATATGTTTCATCACGTGATATTTCATACAGGCTGCGTAAATCAGAAAGTAATGCAGACGTTTTAAAAAAATGTTCCTTTGTCTTTGTCTGTCTTCTGGCAAAATTATATTTATTACCAGCAACAAATGACTCCAGTCAATGATCACTCCTGTCTGCAGTTTACATTCCCTACTCAGGCATTTTGTATTAACTCCACAATTTACAAAACCAATACACGCTCACATTCATGCATCTTCTGTGATGCACAGACACACTCTCCTGTTAAACATTTTCACAAAGAAATATTTTTATAAAAGTAGCCAAAATTCTACCAGAATCTCACTGCCTAGTGTTAACTAGGTTTTGTTGTCTGTATTACTGGTTTTAACATTTTTAAACAAAATCATGTCAGAATAGGCATTCTTTATATATATATTTACAAGTATGGATTATGAACAGAGGGTGTGTTCCTTTCTACTGATGTATATTACTTATCAAATACAATTTCCATTTTACTATAATAAAGTGTTTTATATTATCTAATAACCAACATTTATCATATGTTTCATGTTTTATCACACATCCTGCATTGTCTCTAACAACCTCATAATATGGAAGAGAAATAAAAATCCAAGGTGATAAGTAAACTTCTACAATCCTATAGACATTAGGCATCATTAAGTTTATAAAAATTGCTCACAGTAGATTCTTGAATATAGTGAAATGAAACCAATTTGCTCCAAAGGAAAGCTGTCTTATGTACTCTCATAGAAGGTGTAGCATATGTGTGTCAAAGTGACATGTGGAAACTCAGAAAGTTAAAGAACCATAGATTCGTAGATTTCTGAGACGGAGACCATTCCAGGCTGGCAGAAAAGTTACCACACTGGGAGGGAGTCAGTTATGTGTATCTCAGCAGGATGCTCGAACATTATTAATGCTGGTGTGAGAAAAGTGATGTGAAAAGTGTAGGAAACTCTGGAAGGAAATAGAAAATGAAGAAATTGGTGTCCCTTGTAAGATACCACCAAAGCGCATAGCCTACGTTATTGCTCATAGTTAGAAATGATGTATTTGTGTTGCCTGACAGCTACAGGACCATTCTCTGCTCCCCGGTGGGTATTTGGAGGAGGCAGAGTCATCCTTGCTCACCTGCTATTGATTCCTTTCCATCCTCCTCTTTCCCTCAGGTGCCTCCCTGCCTCCACGGATGCCAGATCTCCTCAGGCTGCACCCTGTTTAGGCAGGAGCCAATTTTGCCTTCCTAAGCATGGCTGTCCCTCTGGAGCATGGACTCAAATCCCACTGCCCATTAAATCCGAGCATGGGTGGCAATAGATTGCTGAAAATTGGGTAATCCAAGTGAATTCCCAAAGAGATTTGTATGTTAATAGGAAATGGCTTTTGTAATCATGGTGGGTAGGGGAAAGACAAGGTAGAATGTAAGATGTCAGAGACAAACAAGTGAGAAAAAAGTCTGTATCTGCTGGGGTTTTGTGTTGTCACTAGTGCCCTGAACATGATATCATGGAGGTTTCTGTCTACTTCTGAATCCTTTCCTTCAGAAAATGTCCATCTGTCCCCTGAAGCATGGGCCAAAATCAATTAAATTCAGCTTCCCATGCTGGTACCAAAGCAAGCCTGGTTTCCTGAGTCTGTTACAGGGAACAAGAAAACAGGGCCTGTGGGTTGGTAACGACATCACCTTTATTCCATGAGAGGGCAGCGCATTCTAACTCACCTAGAGGATAATCATGCAAAGAAGTATTCTATGAAAGCTGGTTATTAATTTTCTAAGAATATCCTGAAAACATATTGTGTAAAATCAGCTGCTAGAGAGTGAACAATAGGTGATGGAATCCTGCAGTTGTCCACATGGAGACTAAATAGTTTTTGTTTATAGAAAACATTATCAAGTTATAGGTGTGTTTGTATAAATGTACAAAAGTATATTTATAATATATGCTGCATAATATATATTTATATTATGTATATTTATGTAATTTTAATACTTGCATATAATTTTTGTATAATATATTCATTTACTTATTGAAATACAGCTGGTGACTTTTCAGAAATGAGAACATCTCTGCACACAGAACTCAGATCAAAGGAACACAGCAGCGATTCAGAGGCTGTCAATGGGCCTCAACACAATGTGATGCCCAATGTCAAAGACAACGTTTAATAAAACCGTATAGCCGTTAGATCGTTCAGTGTACGCTTTTACGTTTGGACTCTCAGTGTCACAGATGTGAGACTCCTCTGTGCTCTAGCCCGGGGTGATAGCTCATTCCTTCTCTCTGCTGAATAGCTGCCCAGTGAACAAGCACACCACGTGATCGTTCAATTGCAAGTAATCCTACCGTACTTCCCTTTGCATGAGCTTCAAGGGCATATTCACTCATTTCTACAGGATGCAAAACTAGGAAAGGCATTTTGGGGCCAGCTATCCTAGGTACCACACAGTTTTCAGTAGCCAGACATCAACTGATTCCTACTGTCAGCGTGTGAGAGCTGTAGCTGTCCCACACCCCCAGAAGCACTTGATATGAATATTGTGAATCATTCCAATTTGGCCATTGTTTAGATGAGTGATGGTACAGCATAGAGGTTTAAATTTTTCTTTGCTTGAACACTTATAAGGTCGTATAACCATTTACGTGAAGTGTCTATGAAAATCTGAATGCAGACGCGCGGCCTGGCCAAGTGCTGCGTGTAGAAGTCGTGGGTCCTCTGGAGCCTACACTCTCCAGCTGCCACCATCACCGCCATTCAGGTCACGTCAGCCTGGAGACAAGGCAGGTCTTTTGGGTGATGATAAAGCCACTATTTGGTGCTGCTGCTGGTTTTTAAAATCTCCAACAGTTCGGATATTTACAGAGCAGTGGAATTATACGTGTATAAAGGCAGGCGGAGGCAACCGTGAACCATCTAGAGATCATCCAGTGTGAGGCCCGCGTTTCCAGGGTGGGGACTGAGGTCTAGCAAGGAGGAGTGATCTGTAAACCACCACAGCGCTGAGAGCTGCATTGGGTGCCAGGTTTACAGCCTGTTTCTGCAGAAGAGAGACCTTCCACAGATGTTAAAAAGTGCTGACTCTGGCTTTACACACGACCTCACATTTATCACTTAATTGAGCTTTAGTACTGATGTATTCTAAGATATCGTAAAAGTCACTAATTGAGTCCCAAGGTAATGTGTTTTCCTGGTATCTTGTTGATGTCCCGTCGAGGTGACATTGTTTTGGGAAGCTTAAGAAACATGAACCCCAGGGATACACACCCATAAAACAGAAAGCCTCTGACATTTTCCATCATAGCATCTTCAGAGACAGGGGAAGCAATGTCTATCCCACAGGTTAGTTGGACTGCATTCTGGTTTAGGGGAAATGGACATAAATGATACTTTCTGGGGTTGGAAACTTTTCTTTTCTTGATCATGAGGGTAATTTATTATAGGCATGAGTAAGAGAAGAGGAACTGTAAAGGAGGGCAGTACTATTGCACATATTTTGAGTGTTTATGAAAACACTTTCTGTGTATTGAGAAACAATCTCAGTGGGAAATGGGAAATGGAAGCAATTTAACCTGCTGAACCAGATACCTTGTAACAGCTACTAATGTCAGAGGGAAAAGAGGGGAAAGAAATTGAGAAGAAAGCTGACTGCTCTCCCCTTCCCTCTCCCTCGTCCCTCACCCCAACCCCACCTATGGTATTTGGTAAAGGAAACTTTATGTGAAGATGATGTAAATCCAAAACAGTGCAAGTCTTTATGTAACCTTCAGGCATAAAGACCCCCGCTGGCCGTGGTGTCTGGGAGCCCTCACATCAGCTGTCCCAGGCCCTTACCTGGGGCTCCCAGAGCGGCAGCAGTGCAGCCAAGGCCCCCTGCCTGCCCCTAAAGCCCAGCCCCTTGCCTGCTCAGTGATGGTCTTACCTCCTGGGACTGTAGGTGGAGGAGGAAAATGCTCTGGGCTAGAATGGGGGGGACAGGAAGGGACATCCAACCTGCCATGTTTTATCCAAGCTCTTCAGGTACATCCAGACATGGAGGGTCCCTGACAGTCATCTGATGCAGAGAGTGGCAGTGAGGAGCCCACAGGACTCTTCATGGAGGGACACTCAGGGGTGGCCCACCTCTAAGCAGAAAGGACAGGGACTACTTGGGCTTGTGCAACACACTGTGAAGTGTGTCTCCACAGCAGGTTTCCCCACCTCGGGACTGCTGACAGTCCGGACCAGATCATCCTCTGGTGTTTGCATGTGTGGCTGGTGTGTGTGCGGAGGGGGTTGTCATGTACCTGGTGGAGTGTTTATCAGCACTGCTGGGCTCTGCCCACCTGATGTCAGCAGTTCCTCTCCCTGTGCATGACCAAAAATGTCTGTAGACATTGTCAAATGTCCCATGGGAATCCAAATCCTCTTGGTTAAGAACTTCTGTTCTTTGAATAAACAACAGCCTGATTTTTCATCTTTAAACTTGAAAACAGGAAAAGGTTTTCAAAATTATGTACTACTTTGAAGTCAGAAAAATAAAACTCACTCTTATCCACCTTAGAAGAATGAAAACCACATTTTCAGAACAACCATTTGTTTTTAAACTGGGATTCCTTAATGCACATATGCTTCACCTCTTTGAAATCACTTGAAGCTTGGGAAATGCCTGGCTGGTTTGGGTTTTAGGCTGGATTCTCCTTCCTTCAGGAATAATCAACTGGTGCCTCTACATCATGGCTAGATATACCAAGGGTCAGGAGGGGAGAAAAATTAGGGTGTTCTCATTGTTGGCATTTCCTAAAAGTCAAAGACCTTTACTGATTCTGTCTCTCATTAAAAAAATGACACCTCCTTCCCCACTCCCCCTATAACACTTGTGTTTTGTGAGAATTAAGGCAAATTCCTACACTGATTTTTTTCTAACTAGTAGAAATAAAATATTTCTATTTCATGGATGTTGTGGGGTTAAATATACAGTTTAAATTTTGTACACATATATAGAGTGGGCTCTTGAAGACCTCTTGAGTTGGGGTCACAACCCCTGTACAAGTGAAAACCTGCTTACAACCTTTGACTCCTCCCAAGTTTATCTACTATTAGCCTCCTGTTGTCCAAAAGCCTTACCTGTAACAAAAACAGTCTGTCAACACACACATTGTATATTATATTCATTATATAATGTGTTCTTAAAACAGTTAAGCTAGAAAAAAGGAAATGTTAACCAAGTCATAAGGAGAGAAAATACCTTTGCAATTATGCACCATATTGATTAAAAAAAAAAATCCCCCCACCGGTGGACCCACCCAGTTCAAACCTGGGGTTCTTCAGGTGTCAACTGTGATATATGTGTGCTATCTGGCTTTCTATTTTTTAACTTACCATTTTATCATAGCCATTTTTCAGATCATTAAATGTTCTTCAAAAATATTTTAATACTGCATAGTTTTCCATAATATATATGTACCATAGTTTAGACCATTTCAGTCTTGTTTGACACTTTCTTTTGTAAATTTTAGTATCACAAATAATGCTTCAGTGGGCTGCAAGCATTTTTAGTGATAATTTCACATGCACATCTTTAATTGGCTCTTCAAATATTTCAAGGCAGTAAATTCACTTGAAAATAGGTTATTATAAGGCTTCAGATCATAGTTACAGGAAGTTTGAATCTGTGTACCAATTCTCTAAACAATGGCCAATATTGAATCATGATTAACAAAATCACTATATTAATTTTGTAGAAAAATCTAATAGAGTATAAAAGCTACTTTATCCTTATGAAACATATTGCTAAAAATGAACACTTTTGAGTTAACAGTCTGTCTTATTTTTGGTGATGAATTTTTATTTATTTATTTATATTTAGGTATCATTGACATACAATATTATATTGGTTTCAAATTCACAACACAGTGGTTCAACAGTTGCCCACATTATTATATCCTCACCCCAACTAGTGTACTTACTATCTGTCAACATAGTAAGATGTTACAGAATCATTGGCTATATTCTCCATGCTGCACTTCCATCCCCAGGAGCAACTTATATTATGATTGATATTTCTGTGCCATTTTATGCCTCTGACACTCCACACCTAGCCACCCCAATCCCTCCCCCATAGTAACCGCCAGTCACTTCTCAGTGTCTGTGAGTCTTCTGCTCTTTTGTTCGTTTTGTTTGTTTTATTTTTAGATTCTACAAGTAAGTGAAATCATATGGTATTTGTATATCTCTGCAAAGCTTATTCATGGAGCATAATACCCTCTAGGTCCATCTATGTTGTTTCAAATGGCTTTTTAATGGCTGAATAATATTCTACTGTTTATATGTACTACATTTTCTTTATCCATTCATCTCTTGATGGACATTTTGATTCCTTCCATATCTTGACTACTGTAAATAATGTGGTATAACATGAGGTTTCATATATCTATTTTTTATGTGCGCAGTATTTTCATGAAGTACATATTTATAAGGAGGTGTAACAGTGTTTCAAGATAAGACGTTTGTGCAGAAAAATATCAGCAACTCATTTGATAGGATGATTGTCTCCACTTTCTATTTAAAAAAAAAGGTACATAAACATAGTTTTTAAATTTAAGGCACCAACTTCTGACTGATAATAAAGGCACAGTACTCTCAAAAGCAAAGAACTAGGGAACCAGAACAAATAATCACTTCCTTTTACTAATCCCAAACTGGTGAGTTGAAAGGAACTTGGGCCTGCCCAAAAATGTTTGTGATTCACTAGAAAACTGTAGCATTAGGACATCTAATGTTCATTCAAATTTTAGTGAATGGTTTAAAACAGGATTAAATGGATTTAGGAAACTTACTCACTGTGTGCACTCATGTGTGTGAATAGAAGTGCATACATATTTTCAAATCAGAGATTTTCTTTGGATAAATTCCCAAAGTGCAGTTACTGGGTTGTATGGTATGTCTATTTTTAGTTTTTGAGGAACCTCTTTCCTGCTTTCCACAGTGGCTGCACCAATTTGAATTTCCACCAACAGTGTAGGAGGGTTCCCTTTTCTCCAAATCCTCAGCAGCACTTGTTATTTCTTCTCTTTTGCATAGTGGCCATTTTAACTGGTGTGAGGTGATATCTCATTGTGGTTTTGATTTGCATTTCCTGATGATTAGTGATGTCAAGCATCTTTTCATGTGCCTGTTGAAGATCTTTATTTCTTCTTTGGAAAAAGTCTGTTCAAGTCCTCTGCCCATTTTCTAAATGGGTTGTTTGTTATGTTGGTGTTGAGTTGCATGAGTTCTTTATATATTTTGGGTTTAGTCCTGTATTGGATAAATTGTTTACGAATATATTCTCCCATAGTGTAGCTTGGCTTTTCCTTCTGCTGATGGTGTCCTTTCTGAACAGAAGCTTTTTAGTTTGATGCAGTCCCACTTGTCATTTTTTATTTTGTTCCCATTACCTGAGGAGATGTGTCCAGAAAACATTGCTTATGCTTATATTCAAATATTTTTGACTATGTTTTCTTCTAAGAAATTAATGGTCTCACATATTCTATTTAGTTCTTTAATCCCTTTTGAGTTTACTTTGTGTGTGGAGTTAAATGGTAATCCAGTTTCATTCTCTTGCCTGTAGCTGTCCAGTTTTCCCAACACCAGTTATTGAAGAGACTGTCTTTTCTCCACTATCTGTTCATGCCTCCTTAGTCTTATATTAATTAACCATATATACATGGGTTTATATCTGGCTCTTTATTCACTTCCATTTTCTATAGGTCTGTTCTTGTGCCATTACCATACTGTTTAGATTACTATAGCTTAGTAGTATAGCTTGAAGGCAGGTGCATAATACCCCAGCTTTATTCCTCAGGATTGCTTTGGGCATTTGTGTTCTTGTGTGGTCTAGTTCAGCTGTAGTTTAGTGAAAAATGCTGTTGGTATTTTGATAGGGATTGCATTGAATCTGCCAATTGTTTTGGGCAATATGGTCATTTTGACAGTATTAATTCTTCCTGTCCATGAACATGGGATAGATTTCCATTTATTTGTGTCTTCTTTAATTTCTCTCATGAGTGTATTATAGTTTTCATAGTATAGGTCTTACACATCTTTGGCTAGGTTTATTTCTAGGTATGTTATTCTTTTGGATGCCAGTGTAAATGGAATTGTTTTCAAGATTTCTCTTTCTTCTGGATTGTTGTTAGAATACAGAACACAATCAATCAATTTCTGTGTATTAATTTTGTATCCTGTCACTTAGCTGAATCCATTTATTAGTTATTGTTTTCTGGTGGAGTCTTTAAGGTTTTCTATAGATAGTATCATGTCACCTGAAAATAGTGACATTTTTACTTCTTCCTTACCAATTTGGATGCCTTTTAACTTGTCTGATTTCCATGGCTAGCATTTCTAGTAGCATGTTGAATAAAAGTGGTGAGAGTGGACATCCATGTTTTGTTCCTGATCTTAGAAGAAAGGCTTTCAGCTTTTCCTCTTGAGTATGAGGTTAGCTGTGGGTTTGTCATCTGTGACCTTCATTGTTGAGGTACTTTGATACTCATTTAATTGGGAGTTTTAATCATGAATGGATGTTGAATTTGGTCTAATGCTTTTTCACATGTATTGACATGATTACATGGTTTTCATCCTTTCTTTGTTTATGTGGTGTATCACGTTGATTGATTTATGAATACTGTACATTCTTTGCATCCTCAGAATAAATCCCACTTGGTTGTGATTGATGATCCTTTTGATGTATTTTTGAATTAGGTTAGCTACTATTTTGTTAAGAATAGTTGCATTTACATTCATCATGGATATTTGTCTATAACTTTCCTTTTCTCAAATTCTCCTTATCTGGTGTTGATATAAGAGTGATTTTGGCCTAATACAATGAGTTTTGGAAGTGTTTCCTATGCTTCTACATTTTGGAATATTATAAGAAGGATGAGTACTGGCTCATCTTTAAATGTTTTGTAGAATTCAGCTGTGAAGACAACTGGAAATTTTTTGTTGTGAGATTTTGTTTTTATTACAGTCATAAATGAGCACACTGCTCATCATTTCAGTGGAAACAGAGAAGGGTACTATGTATTTAAAAAATAATTTCATGTTATCCCAATATATCCAGTACTGATGAAAGAATCTACTAGAAAAAATGGATATGATTAAAAAAAACTATGTAGTTAATTAAATAATATTTGATGTCTAGCTAATGATTCAATTCCAAGCTCTAAATTATATAGATCTAGTTTAAATTATTGTATACTACCTTCTACATATGGAATGCTTTAGTGTGATCTAAGGATGCTACTGGGAGTTCTGTGCATCTGGATGTCCAATGTCTGAACTCTTCCTAAACATCACAAAGTAATGTCTTGTTTCTTTACTGAAAAAACTAACTACCCTGCTTTTCAAAACTTTTAGGAGACAATCAAAATTGAACTTAGGATCGCATAATGGCAAATAACTACTAATAAAGTGGGGTCATGGGCAAGGAAAACTGCACCAGTGTGACAGAGTTCATTCTCCTCGGATTAGCAGATACCCCTGAGTTGAGAGTGTTCCTCTTCCTGGTGTTTCTTCTCATCTACGGACTCACAGTTTTGGGCAACCTGGGCATGATTGTACTGATTCAGGTCAGCTCTCGACTTCACACCCCCATGTACTTTTTCCTCAGCCACTTGTCCTTTGTGGATTTCTGTTACTCTACAGTCATCCTACCAAAGATGCTCACTAGTGTGTTAAATGAAGACAAAACCATTTCTTTGCTGGGATGCACTATGCAATTTTACTTGTTTTGCATGTGTGCAGTAACTGAGGTCTTCCTGCTGGCTGTGATGGCCTATGACCGCTTTGAGGCCATCTGTAACCCACTACTGTACGTGGTCACCATGTCCCGCCATCTCTGTGTGGGGCTGGTGTTTGGTTGTTACCTCTGTGGGACTGTGTGTTCTCTGATTCACTTGTGCTTAGCTCTTCCGATCTCATCCTATCGATCAAATGTGATTAACCACTTCTTTTGTGATCTACCCCCTCTGTTGTCTCTTGCTTGCTCTGATGTCACTATGAATGAGCTGGTGATATACATTGTGGTCACTTGCAATGAGGTCATTACCATTGTGATCATCTTCACCTCCTACTTGTTTATTCTCATCACCATCCTGAGGATGCGCTCTGCCCAGGGAAGGCGCAAAGCTTTCTCTACCTGTGCCTCTCACTTCACAGCCATTGCTGTCTTCCATGGTACAATCCTTTTTATGTATTGCCGGCCCAGTTCTGGCAACAGTATGGATACTGACAAAGTGGCCACTGTGTTCTACACTGTTGTGGTTCCCATGCTGAACCCCCTGATCTACAGCCTGAGGAACAAGGATGTGAAAGGAGCCCTCAAAGAACTGGTGAACTCCAAATTATTTTCCTAGAGAATATTCTTTTAGTAAGACTTGGGGTCCCAAAGAGAAGTCTGGTGCAGGGGTGAATAGGTTGACTGGACTGTTGGAATGGAGAGAATAGCTGGGGGGTAGGTAATTATGAGTGATTCCTTTTGACTCATTTACCTTTGTGCCTTTTCAGTTGACAAGGGTACAATAAGATTGAGCATATTTGAAAATTTCAAGCCTTTCCAGCTTTTCTTCAATCTATAATGTCTAAATGGATGTGAGTATGGACTCCTAAGATACACACATTTAGTTTGCTGCTAAAACATTCATAGTTTAATGAAGACTTCTTGAGAATCATACTTTCAGTACTACTATGGAAACTGATTCTTTTCAAAATTGAATTCCTCTAATTTAATAATGAAGACCACATCTTTGTCAAATGATTTACACATACAGTGTAAGTTTTTTTACTCTTTTGTTTTTTATCTTTTTGCTTTTGGTTCCTTTATTATTTCTTTGTTGCAGCTTCCAGTGGTTTTGGAAGCTCAGATACTATCTCATCTGAAAAATGGATATAATAATCATAGTAATTACATCACATAAAACTTAGGAAAACTAAATTACATGTCATATGGGAAGAGTTAAAATAATCTCTGGCACATATAGAATATCTGATTCTTTCTCAGTTTCTCTCTACTCTTACTCATAGTGTACTTATATATACATTATCTGTCATGTCATAAGTATATGTCATATATATATATATCCATACACATATACTTGCAATCAGTGAATTATGAGTAGTGTCATTATTGACTTAAATCACGTCTCACTTTTTTTTCTTTTTTTTTGTTTTCATACTAACTCTCTATTGTGGATAAAATACTGACACTTATAACTGGCTATGTAATCTACTTGTGGAAGGCAGACACATCATTTCATTTTCAGGGTGTATGGTACAGCTTCGTTTTTTGCACCTTTGTAGTTACTGAATTCATTCACTTTGTCATGATGTCTTCTGCAGCTTTGCAGCCATTTGTAACGCTCTGTTCTAGACAGATATGGTGTCCCAGGAGCTCTCTGCCACGTTAATAGTTGTATCTAATGCATGTGGAGCAGCATGTACCTTGATACTCACATGCTCTGCTTTCCAATTATCTTGATGGGGCCCAACACAATCAATCACTCCTCACTGATCTCTCCCTTGCTCTGATCCCTTTCTTGGCCAGGTGTTTCTTTTCAGACCTGCCACCATTAGTGAGGTGATTATTGCTTTAATTTGTCAGTTTTATCTATAATCTAAACGAAGAATTACTCAAACCTAGAATACTGTGTACATGGTGAGGATTAATTTCTCTCTAATAGTAATATTATTTATCTTATGTTTAAGAGAGACACAGGTTTCTCATTTTGTAATATAATTTTTTTCTGTCATCACTTTTGCTTGAATTACTTATATATCTTTGTTTTCTAATGTACTATTTGGATAAAACTCCAAGTTAGTTCAGAAAAGTATCAAGAGTAGAAGTTCTAGCTGTTTTTGTGGAGGCAGAATGACAACTGGATGACAATCTTAGTTTGTTCGTGAGATAATTTGCAATGTGTATGGGGTTTTAAGCTTAAAATGATGAATCGAAATGAACTTTTACCAGGAATTTAAATATGTAATGCTAACCAACAATATTTTATATATTCACAAATGAACTCTCTTCCTTTGCACATTGTCACTTACTTACTGTGATCTTATATGGAATAATTGTACAAAAGTAGCAGAGATGTTATATTGCCGTTGACTGTAATCAGCGATAAATAATCCATTTCAATAAGTAAGCCTTTAGGTTTTCCACCCGTCTTGCTAAAGGGTGATTACATTTGTGTGAAATTAAGGATAGAAACCTTAATTTTTATTTAGAAATGGAAATACATACTGTTGAAGTGCTCTGACCAATGTTTCAAAATTAATGAGAGACAAAAATGAAGACAATAAATCAACTACACAGCACTATACTTTCTGTTGTAGCATTTGATATTTTTCCATTCTGTAATTTCAGACTTCATATTTTCTTTGGTAATTTCTGTAGCTACTATGTATAACATGAATTACATTAGTGTTATTCAATTTTTTTAATTCATGTGTTTCTTATATGAATTCATTTTTAAATTCTTCAACTAATTCTGAGGTTTAAAATGAAAAACAAAAACAAGTCATTTTTAGTGCATTAGATAGCTATCTTATGCCCGTCATGGTTAGTTTGAAATACATGGATCATTCGATTTTAGATTATTTTTATATATTTTGTATTATATTTTATATTATCTTTTGTCCCTGAAATCACACTTAATTCCACTTACTCTCCAGAATTGTATCTCTATGAATCATATAAGTCATAGAGTATGACTTTGGTATAAATATGTCTGTGATGTGGCCTTTTATGTTCTATGTTAGTTAAGCTCTAAGAAGTTTTGTCTGTACTGAATTGTTTTGACAATTCTCATTACTGTAAGTCAATTCAGTAACCTACATATATAACAGATTTTTGTAACATTTTCAGAAAGGAACTATAATCTACTAGAAATGCATCTCTAAATAATATTCATTGGGATGAATATTAATTTTCCTTTTTTCAACTAGTAAAATTATCCATGAATTAATATTTTTATATTAGAATAATACAGATTTTTGCATTGCTCATATAAAAAACGGGAAAAGAATTGTGGAGTTTTTTTGGTAATAGTGAGGTCACTGAATATTTTTCCAACTTTATTGAAGTATAATTGACAAAAATCTTATATATTCAAGGTGTACAACATAATGATTTGATATATGTGAAATGCAAACATTGTGAAATAATTACCAAAATCAAAGTAATAAACATATCCATCACCTCATGCTGTTAGTTTGCTGTTTGTGTATGAGAACATTTAAGATTTACTCTCTTTGGAATACAGTAGTATTAAATATAGTCACCATGCTGTACATTAGATTGCTAGATCTTACTTATTCTGCATACCTGGAACTTTGTAGCCTTTGACCAACATCTGCCCATTTTGTTCACTCTCCAGCCTCTAGCAACCACTGTTCTACTCTCTCCATGAGTTTGATTTATTTAGGTTCCACACACATAAATGAGATCATACAGAATTCATATGTCTACATTTGGTTTATTTTACTGAGTGTAATTTCCTCCAGGTTCATCCATGTTGTTGGAAATGGCAGGATTTTCTTCTTTGTAAAGGCTGAATCATGTTATATTATATCACATTTTCTTTATCCATTCACCCATCAATGGACTTGTGTCATTTTCACATCTTAGGTATTGTGAACAATGCTACAATGAATACAGGAGTGCAGATATGTCTTTGAAATACAGATTTCAAATTCAGTGGACACCCAGAAGTGATATTGCTGGCTTTTATGCTAGTTCTATTGTTAGTGTTTTGAGAAACTCCATTGTCTTTTCTGTAATGACAGTATCAACTTACATTCCAACCAACAGTGTCTTAGGATTCCTTTTTCTCCATGTTCTTTACAACACTCGATATCTTTGGTCTGTTTGAAAAGAGCCATTCTAACAGGGTTGGAGGTGATATCTCATTGTGGTTTTGATTTGCACTTCCATGATGATTACTGATGCTGGGAATTTTTTCATATGCCTGATGGTCATTTGTTTATCTTCTTTGGAGAAATATCTGTCTTGGGCCTGGCCTATTTTTTAATTGGGTAATGTTATTTTTACTTTATTTTTTTCTCTCTATACTATGGATATTAACCCTTTATCAACTATATGGCTTGCAAATATTTTCTCCCACTCCTTAGACTGTCTCTTCACTCAGCTGATTGTTTTGATGTATGGAAGCCCTTTGTTTTGGCACATATGCAAAGGAAGACCTAAAGTTTAGGATGGATAAATATCAAGAATGTATGACAAGCAAACCCCACTGTAAATAGATAATAATAGACAAATTTGAAGTTCATGGCACACTGAGGTAATAATATTGTAATGAAAACTGAAGCCCAGCTTCACTCCCTGTACTTAAGGTCAAACAAAAGAGTGAATCATTTTCAGGCAAAATGTCAATTACCTCAATCTCTAATGGTCTTCCAACATTTTATGTTAAAAACATATATGTCACATAAATATGAAAGAGAAAATGACTGACTGTAAGAAAACAAAAAACATTAGCAGACTCAGATTCATATAATGATTTAGATGTGAGAAATATCAGACAGGTTGCCTAAAAACAACTATAATCCTACGGGTACTAGTGGAAAAGGAGACAACATGCATTAATAGAAGGGGAATTTTAACAAAGTCATGGAAACTAATCCTGAATAAGTAAACTTGTTCAAAATAATGATGAAAATAGAGAGATAAAGCATATGTTCTTGGGCACGGCATTAGCCTCAACATAGCCATGTAAAGAATCAGTGAACCTAAAGATGGATAAGTAGAAAACACCCAAAATGACATACAAAGAGAAAAAAAAAGTGATGAAAACACATGAAAATGTTTCAGCCGCATGATTCAAAATAACTACATTTGGAATAAATATATTCGAATCTTATATTTAAATTCAGAAGTTAAAAAGATTGAAGTCAGGCCAGAGGAAGTGTGTGTAGAGATAAGTGCTTAGAATTTCTTGAAATTAAAAATCACACACCAAACCACAGATCCAAGAATCTCAGACAACACCAAACAGAATGAGCACACACACGTGTCCCAGATGGAAAAATAAAAGTAAAAGAGTAAGGATTGAACGCAAGAGACACTAGATACAGAGGAGTGCTTTTCTACCTCAGCGCCCTGACCACCGGGCTCTAGGTGCCAGCTGCTCGGGGGCATTACCGGCTGTGCTCTCTGACGCTGAGCAGCATCCACGGCCTCTGCAAACTAGATGCAGCAGCACCCTTTCCAGCTACGACAGGCAAACTAGTCCGTGAATTAACTGCTGAACGTCTCTGATATATGTGTACGTGGGTGGGGACAAAGTCACCTGCCCTTCAGAATAACTGACATTAAATAAAAGTAAACATTAGAGAATATTATTTCTTGCCTGAAACTATGAAAGAAAACTGGAATGAAAAGTGCAAGTATTAATGAAGAAAGACAAGAGTAATTATTTTCCAAGTAATGAAAACTATGATGTTTTATGACAGCATACATATCAAAAGGAAAAGAAGGGACACCAACTCCACAATCCAGGCAGGTTTATTGCTAAACCTGAGAGGGACCTCTCTGTTCTGGCGAGCAGAACAAAGAAGGCGTCTTTTACAGGCTATGCAGCTTTTTATGGCCAGGTTTCTTTGGCAGGCTTTTGAGGGGAGTGGTCAGGGAAAAGATGGGCTTGTGGCTTGCTGACGTGTCCTCCAGAGAATGCCTGTAGCCTAAGTGAGATGAAACTAGGTCTCTCTGAGATGATGGGTGGACTTATTCAAAAAGGCAGTACTCCTTCTGTGCTCTATCATTCCTGGCTCTAAAGGGGTATAGGAAGATGGGTCACCATTCTTTTCTTGGTTACTTCCTGCCAAGAGCGGGCGATGAGGGTGGTTTTCTGATATTTTGAAGCAGAAAGGCCATTTGGAGGTGTTCTCAAGTAGTTGTCTGGAAGCTGGCCGCCATTTGATCCTGTAATGGAGTAGGTTAATTAAGCAGGGAAGGAAAAGAGGGAGGAGGATGATAAAGCCTAATGGGGCCAGGAGAGGTAGAAGCCAATAAAGAGGAAGGGGAAATGGGTTATTAGCAGAGCCTTCAAGAAGTTTGGAATCTTGCTCACGAAGGTGTTTTGCCCCATCCCTGATGAGGCCAGATTTGTTGGTGTAACAGCAGCATTGTTCTCGAAGTAGAGCACATATGCCACCCTGTGAAGCTGTCAGAGGATCAAGGCCTCTGTGGTTTTGGAGGATGATTGAAGCCAGGGAGTCCACTTGACCTTTTAAGCATCCCAGTTTGTTGGAAACCTCTTTAAGTCCTTCAGCGAGTTCTTTGGACAACACGGTGAACTCTGAAAGAGAGACTTCTAGGGCCCCTCACCCCCGTCCCAGTGCCTGTGATTATTCCCAAGGTGGCCACTAAGGGGACTAGCTGTACCGCACATTGTGCCTTGACAGGGGCTATGGAGGAGATGGGGACAGGTAGATCAGTTGTTGCTAAGGAAAGGGTGGGAGTGAGGAGGCCCAGAGTACAGACTCCGTCCAGTTGGTTGGCAAGCAAATATATGCCTTGTCTCTGCACACCCAAAAAATGCCTGTTTCCAGGATAAGGTATCCCATAAGATCAAACTGAGATAAGAGGAGGAGGTCTGGGGGTGGATTAGGAAGTAAATGTAGGGCTGCCTCATATGCCTTATATAGAAGGAGGACCTAAAAGCTGCAGCGGTCAAGGGGGAGAAGGGTGAGGATGTTTGCAATATTGTAAGACTCTCTTGGCTAAAAGCAGCGAACTTTTGGTTAGGAAGATTCTGCCATGAGGTATATTGAGATGTTTGTACTCTTGAGCTCCCCGTCGGGGAGTGTCTTTTAGGGGCTCTTTTCCTTGGTTTTGGCAATATCTAGATGTGCTTGTGTGTAGTCTACCTTGGAAGGAAGTGTACCCAGACACCTGTAAGAGAGTTCCCAGATGGTAAGTATTGCAGATATCAGAGGGTGGGAGAAGCTTAATGGTGGATTTGCAGAGGGAAGGATCTAAGGAGCTGACTGGGGTATAGTGATCTTGTTGGGCTTGAGAGATGCACAAAGAGCAGGACTGGTGAGATGAAGTCCACTTTGGGAGGGACCACTTATGGCCCACTGGGGATGTCGGTGAGACTTTAAAGCCTGTTTGATACCTTTTAGTGCCCCTGGAAGTCTGATGTCAGATCCTTCAGCTAGGGATGTACCCCTGGGACTGGCAGTCTCAGTGGAATGTAGCACTGTAGAAGTGTTGACCCATGTTCCAAGGGGAGCAGGGATGTCTGAGACTGTGATCTGGGAAAGGTGGAGGCTGACTCAGCAGGGTGGTTGGATAGTTCCATTAAAGGTTTGGATGATTTGAGCCATGCGCAAGAGTGTCTGACTGAGGTATTTAGGAAGGGTCTGTGTTGTGGTGTTAGGGGTTAAGAGGATGAGTAATCTCGAGAAAGAAAGGATTGGAGCAACAGAACATAGAAGGTAAAGGTGGTGATTTGACTCAGGGAGAAATCTGAGAAGGTTCCCTGTAGCCATAGGTCCTGGATTATTATATCTAAGGAGGTGGAGAGAGAGTAATGGGAGAGTTTTTCTATGAGGTCGGTCAAGAAATGGGCAAAGGTATGAAGAGAGAGACTCGTGGGATTGTTTAGCCATGTCTTCGGTCTCTTCAGCAACTGGAGACAGCTTGGTGATCTTCAGGGATGTGGGTCTGGTTGGTGTGAACTGGAAAGGGGAGCCTTTTTTAGAGAGGAAAAGTGGACCCCGGGGGAATGGCCTTTTCATTTGGCCACTGTTGGGGTAGTCAGGATTACTTGGAAGGGCCCCTGTCCATTTTGGTGCTAGCCCCTGGGAGGGGCTGAGGGGCTTCATACACACCCAGTCACCAGGTGGTAGGGACAGAGGAGTGAGGGTGTATAGGTTGTCAGAGGGTTTTGGGAGGGTGGAGACAGCATGAGATGTCTCCAGATGAGATGTCTAAGTGTATAAAGAATTTGAGAGAAGGTGATGTAGGTTGAGAAGGTAATAAGGGATCTTCCATATAGAACCTCAAAGTGGCTGAGCATAAGAGGTTTGTGTGGGAGAGACCTGAGTTTAAAAAGGAATAAAGGTAGTATCTCAGTCCAATCCAAATGACCCTGGAGGGAAAACTTGGTTAGGCTCTGTTTGAGAAGGTGATTAGCCTTCCCTACTTTACTGGAGGATTGGGGTCAATATGGGATGAGGAACTTCCAGGTTATACTTCCGGAAGAGGCCACCTGTTGGGTGATCTGTGAGGTGAATTCAGGTCCATCACCAGTTTGGACAGAGGTTGGGATTCTGAAGTGGGGGATGATTTCAGTGAATAGCATATGTGCTACTGTGGAAGATCTTTTTTTGAGGTAGGAAAGGCCTCTACCCATCCATAGAAGGTGTCAACTAGGACAAGGAGGCATCTTTCTTTCTTTACTGGAGGCATATGGGTGAAGTCTGTTTGCCAGTCAGTGGCAGGGAAGGAATCCAGAACTGATGGGTAGGGAAGGGAGGAGTTCTGAGGTTGCTTCGAGGGTTGGTGGTTTGGCATATGGAGCATTGGGTGATAATCTTTTGTAGGGAGGTCCTAAGACCAGGAGAGATGTATGTGGGTCTGTAGGAACTGGAGCTGAGGAAATGACCTGGCAAGGCACTGGTCATGGAAAGATGAAAGGAATTTATGTTGTAAGGCTTCAGTAAGGACCAATTTTCCATGGCAGAGCCACCACTGTCCTTCCTGAAGTGTCCTCTGTTCTTTGAGTAGAGCTAATTCTTGGGGTGAGTAGGAGGGTATAAGAGGGAACAGGAAGCAGGGAATGGAGAGAGGTTTGGCAGCTGCTTGTTTTGCTACTCTGTCAACTTTGTTATTTCTATGAATGATATGTCTGAGATTTTTATCCTGTGAGTTGGGTCTCTGATGGCCCTTGCAATGAATGACAGCAGCTCTATGGGATAAAATTGCTTCCTCTAGGAGATCTTGAATTAGGGGTCCATTTTGTATAGGAGTGTTTATGCTGTTAGGAATCCTCTCTCATGACAGATCGGGGCCTTTGAGTGCAGGATATTTTATGCGTATTTGGGGTCTGTATAGATGTTGATAGTTTTACCTTTTGCCAGAATAACAGCTCTGGAGAATGTCATAAGTTTGGCATGTTGTGAGGTTGTCCCTGAGGGGAGGGCTGCTACCTCGATTACTACTTGGGGAGGGGAGGAGGATCGGCTATCATGATATCCCTCAGTGATGGTGTAACCTGCCTGGGAGGTGATGGCCTTTGAAGGGCTTCCATCAATGAACCAGGAAGGAGACCTTGGAATATATTCTGAGGTTATGTGATGGAAGTGAGTGAGAGTGAAATCAAGGAGCTTGGTGCCCTCATGTTGGGTGGTGGAGTCTGGGTATTTAGGTACTGAAGGGTGGTAGCGTTTGGGACAGAAGTGCTGCAGAAGGTAACTGAGGTTTGTAGAAGCTGAGAGTGTAAGACCTGGACTTGGGCCATGGATAGAAGGGTTAGAGCTGGTGGCTGAGAAGGTCATAGAGGTTGTATGAGGAGTGTACCTGTAGGGGCTGGTGAAAGGAAAAATTTTTGGCTTTGGGGATAAGGCGTGCAGCTGACGCTAGGACCTGTAATCAGAGAGGCCAGCCTTTTATCACAAGATTGACTTGTTTGGACAAATAGGCAACAGGCTGTAGGGAGTCCCCAGCTGATTGTGCAAATAGCCCTAATGCTTGTCCCTTTTTGCTGGTTAAGAATAGAAAGAAAGGTTTGTTAGGGTTAGGTAGAGTCAAAGCAGCTGCCTCTAGGGGTGGTCGTTTTAGGGCCCACATAGAAGCAGGAATTAAGTCTGTCTCTGGCACCCTTTCTTGGGGATCCCCATGTGAGGCCTCGTAATGGGGTTTTGCAGTGAATGAGAAATTTGTGATCCAGAGTCTAAAAGAAATAAGTAGCCCCAGGAAGGAAAGAATATCTTGCTTTGTGGTGGAGAAAGGGAGATTATTAATAGCCTGTTTTTGGAAGGTGGGTATGCAGTGAGTGGTAGGGGTGAGGTCAAGACCCGTGTAAGTGACCTTTTGCTGTACCAGTTGAGCTTTGTGTTCTGAGACATGGTATCCCTTTTCCCTCTGGAATATAATAAGGGAGATAGTGTGGGATATAGAATCATTTTTTGACATCTGCAAAGCAAGAGGTCATCGACCTTTTGGAGCAGGCAGCTAGCACCGAGTTTGAGAGATTGGAGGTCTTTTTGTAGTGCTTGGCCAAGGAAGTCAGGGCTGTCCTGAAATCTCTAGGGAAGAACTGTCCATGTGAATTGTTGGGTGAACAGAGATATGGGGTCTGTCCAGGTGAAGGCAGAAAGTCGTTGGGAATCAGAGCTGTGGGGAATAGTAAAGAAGGCATCTTTGAGGTCTAGGGCAGTAAAGTATTGAGTACTGTGGGAGATACGGGAGAGAGAGTGTGTGGGGAGAGTACTGGGTGGGAGATATTTTTCAGATCTTGGACTAATTAGATGGAGCCATCAGGTTTTTTTACGGGGAGGATGGGAGTATTGTGGGAGGAGTGGTTAGGGATGAGGATTTATGCTTTAAGAAGGTGGTTGATGATGGGCTGGAGGCCAGGATGCCCTTTGGTGGTCAGGGGGTATTAGTTAACTGGGACAGCTTGAGTAGGGTCACTCAGGGCTATTTTGAGGGGTTGGTGGTGTGAGGCTATAGAAGAGTTTTTTTGTGTCTCAAACGACAGGGTCAACTTGTGATTTCATAAGCTGTACTGCCTCAGAGGGGGGAGGGCCTCTTTAGGGGTATGACTGGGAGGATGAGGGAGGGTTCTGAGGGAAGTGAGGGAATGTGTAAGGATGCCCCTATGTGGTGGAGGATATCTCCTCCCACTGGAGGTGGTTCATAAAGATGGCTTGCTTTTCATCTGCCCCCTGGGTAATTTCCCTCAGGTGCTCATAGTTGGCCTGTTCATTTTTATTTCTTTTTCCATCTTTCCAGGAGGCAAGTGATCATGTGATCATGACTTGCCCTACCAAGGTCACTGAGTTAGTATGTCTACTCGGGGTTTCAGGGCTCAGCCCCGGGGACCGCTCGAGCTGCCAGAGCATGATTAGCAGGGTGCTGGCAGCGCAATTTATCAGCATGATTTTTGGCTGTATGCCAAATGCATTCCCTTTCCTCATCCCTGAGGATGGATGAGAGGATGAGGTAAGTATCCCCCCAAGTGAGGTCATACATTTGAGTAACATGGAGGAACTCTTTCCTGAATTTACCAGGATTTTCTGTGAAGGACCTCATCTTTGGTTCAGTACGCTCCAGATCATTAATTGAAAAGGAGACGTGAACACAAATGGGCTTTTCAGTGCTTACTACCTCAGAGAGGGGTAGGGTAGGGCGAGAAGCAATCTGCGGAGGTATTGGGTGGGAAGCGAGAGTACAAGAGTGTGTCTGAGGTGGGGAAATGGGCCCGTTTGGAGAGAGGGTTGTGTTAAAAGAGGCAGACAGGCTGGCGTGTATCTGAAAGGAGGAGTAGGAGGGGTGTTCAGGGGGAGCCAAAGGTGGGGAGGGCTGGGGACTTGGCTGGAGCTGCTGGGGAGGAGGAGGAGGAGGCGGAGGGCTGTCAGCTGGGTCAAGCTCTTCAACAGAGAAGGGAAGAGGGGGGTAAAGGCGCAATATTGTTTAGGTAGAGGTAGGGGATTTTTGTTCAGCAAGGGGACTTTAGAGGGTTTTTGTTCGGCAGGACTAGATTTAGGGGCTTTTTGTTCGGTGAGAAGGATCTGAAGAGAGGAGAGGGAAAAACAAAGGGAGGGCTGCTGGTGGAGGGCAAAGGAGGCTGGACTTAGGGGCCTCTGACCATCTGCCAGGCCTCTGGAGGGAGTTGTCAAGATCTCAGAGAATTTGCAAATCCCAAGGGTCTTTAACTGGTCAGTGTGACCCATTATTGAACTTGTATTGGGGCCACATGGAAGTAGAGTAAAAGATATTTTTTTTTGGTTTAGTGACTCCTTTTAATCCCAATTGGGAAATATTACATAGGAGACAGCTGAGGGGGGTGTCTTTTGATGTTTTTTTTGGAGACTTGCCCATCATAAGAGGGTGAGAAATGGTGGCTGAGGTTGGGAAACAGGCCGCCAGGACATCTGTCTGAGATTGGCTTCCCAACTGGAGTCTGTGGGATCCGAGGCTGGAGGAGAAGGCCCTCCATGCTGAAAGGAAGCGTCCCCCTGCCCCTCACAGTGCAGGAGGTTCCCTTTTGTCGTGTGTCCTCAAATGGAGAACAGAGAGCCAAGGAAAGAATAAAAGAGAAAAGGGAAAAGGGGTTGGCAAATCAGCTTTCTGTAGGTGTCAAGAGAAAGCCGATGGATGAGTCTAGAATCTTACTCTCCTGGGAATGGTGATGGATTAGTGGCCAGTGGTGGATGTGTAAATGGAGGTCTGACCAGATGGTCCCCAGACTGGAGTTTGCGAGGTGGGGGTGATGGGTGAGGGAGGGAAGGGAAATGGGGCGAGACACAGGAGGCTCTCCGGATCCAGGAGTTAGCCCAGGACAAGCTGCCACTGACCACTGCTTCCTAGGCTGCAGAAGAGCTCCTGCTCTCGGCTCCGCTCCCGGCTTTCAGCACCAGATAAAAGGAAAAGAAGGGGCATGAACTCCACAGTCCAAGCAGGTTTATTCCTAAACCAGAGAGGGACCTCTCTGTTCTGGCGAGCAGAACAAAGAAGGAATCTCTCAACAGCTAAGAGGCTTTTTATGACCAGGTTTTTTTGGCAGGCTCCTGAGGGGAGGGGTCAGGTAGAAAGTGGGCTTGTGGCTTGCTGACGTGTCCTCTGGAGAATGTTGGTAGCCTAAGATGAGACTGAGGTCGCTCTGGGATGGTGGGTGGGCTTATTCAAAAAGGTGGTACTTTTCTCGGGGCTCTATCACATGTTCTACCAGAAATATTAAAATGTGTTATCCAAGGAGAAGGAGAATCATACCCAACAGAAACCTGGAGCCCATAAAGAAATAAAGAACACGGGCAATTGCATATTGAGTGTAAAATTGAATTTGAATTTTCTTATTTTTAATTGTTCTAGAAGATATTCTCACAAGGCAGGAGAGAGTGTGATGATATAATCTAAGTATTGAAGGAATAAAAACAATAGCAATAAAGTACCATTTATAGAGTCTGTAAAAATATAATCTGCAAAAATAACATAATGCCTAAAAGAGTGCTTAGGAATTTACTATTTTTGGTATAAACAAAATGTTTGATTTATTAATAATTTTATTAATAATTACTGAAATCCTTTCCAGTTTTATGAAGATTTAAAAATATTGTCAATAGGGATTCATAAAAGTAGATGACAGAAAATGGCATGAAAGGAACAAGGAATAAGAAAAAGAAATAGAAATATCAATATAAGATATTTAATTATACACTTAGTATTAATTATTAAATAATATTTCAATAATAAATAAATGTGTTGTTAATAGTCAATCATTATATATTATTTGTTAATAATTAATCATATACTTAATATTTAAAGTTGCTATATCATCTATATTTATATTAAAATTAATATTTTATAATTATTAATATGTAAATATAAAATTAATGTGGCATTCCATTCAATGTTACCAATAATTACATTATGTTTAAATAGTATCGACACAACAATTAAAAGATACTCATAGTGGATATAAAAGCAAAACAAAACCATGCTTTCTAATGAAACTCCTTAATTATAAAGACTTATTAAGGTAAATATAAAAGGCTAGAAATCTTTCATGTGTGGATATATTCAAATAAAATAAGGACTTTAGAACAAGAAATATTACAAAGGATAAAAAGGCAGTAAGTGTGGAAAATGGGTCAGTTCACCATTATACATAACAACCTTAAACATCTTGATTGAACAACAACATATTCTTAAATACAAAGACTCCCTAAATTGACCAATAGATGCACTAAAATGACATCTATAATAGTGGGAGGTTTTTTTTTTTTAATTGGCAAGTTGATGCTAAAAGGCATATAGTAAAATTCTAAAAAAGCCAGACATGGTTGAAAGTTAACAGTAACATTACCTGTTTGGAAAAAAATCTCACTACCTGATTTCAATTCAGTTATCATAAAGATAGTAACTAAGACATGTGGTATTGAAGAAACTGTGGTATTGAGAAAAATAGAGACTTACAGATCAATGGAACAGAATAGAGGCTCCAAATACAGACATGCACATACATTGTCAAACTATAGTCCACAAAGCTTCAAAGGCTGCACAATGGAGAGAAGAGAGTCTTCTCAACAAAAATTGATCAGTTTGCATAGTCATATGCAAAAAATGAACTTCAATCCATAAATCATACCTAATGCAATAATTAACCTAAATGGTCTATAACACTAAACATGTAATCAAAAATTTATGAAACTTCTAAAAGAAAACACAGTTCACCCTTGTACAAAATGTGGGTCAGATGAAATGACAACCCCACCCACGCAGCTGAAAATCCACATACAACATTTGACTCTCCCAAAACTTAACTACTAATAGCTTATTGCTGATTTTATGGTAGTAAATAGTAATAGACTAGTATCTACATATATTTTATGAATTTAGCACACCTAAATTTTTCTTAAACTTTTCAGTATTTCTAGCTTATGCATTTTGGGAGTTTTTTCACATTGTTGCAAATTTCCAAAATATTTTCCAATGTCTTTATTGAAAAAAAATTTGTGTGTAAGTGAATCATGCAGTTAAAATCTGTGTTGTTTAAAGGTCAACTGTATAAGCAATTTTTTTGTGATCATGCACTGGAAAATATTCTTGAATTTGAATTCCAAAGCATGATCAGTAAAGAAAAAGTCATAAGTAAGATGTCATAAAAGTATATATTTTTCTCTTCAATAGCTGCTATTGAAAGAGTGAAAAGTAAGACATGTACTAGAAGAAATTCTTTCCAAGAATTTTTGATAAATATTCATATCTAGAATATAGACAGGACTCTAAAAATTAAACAAATTTCTAAATAAACCAAGCACCAGAAAAATTAGAAAATGTTACAAATTGAATGAAAATGAAAACCAATCTTTGAAAATTTAAAAGATGCTCTTAAGTTCATAGAGGGAAATTTAGTGCTTTAAATAACTGTATTAGAAAAGAACAAAGACCTCAAAACTAGAACCTTACTTCCACATTAAGAAACTAAAAGAAAGGAGTAAACTAAATAAAAACAAAAAACAAAAATACAAAGGAAGGTTATAATAAAGACTAGCACATAACCAATAAAAGAGGAAGATTAAAGACAATAGAGAAAACCAGTAAGTTTGAAAGTATCTAAAATTGACAAAATTTTAGCAGCATTACTAATAAAAAGAGAGACAAAAAACATATTAATATAATCAGGATGGATATTGACCTTTCAGAAATTAAAATGACTATGGGGAATAGTATATACAATTTTTTGCCAACAATTTGGCCAACTGAAGGGATATAGAAAATTATGAAAAATAAATTTACCACAACTGACAACAGAAAAAATAGAAAAGCTCAATAGATATATCAATAAATTCACTTTGTGCTTAAAATATTGTCTTCCTGACTAATATGTAGACACAGATTGAAAGGGTTCTTTAGCTACCTGGCTCACTCGGTCGCAAAGAAGGACATGAGAACTCTGCCAGCACGATTTTATTCCCTGTAAGACAAACAGACAGAATGGCTGTCTCAGAAAGGAGAGAGCAGCAGCAGCAGCAAGGGGGGAGCTGCTTATATAGGAATTTAGGGTCTTGGTGAGCAGGATGGTGGCCTTGAGACTTCTGAGAAACAGAAACTGTTGGAGACGATAGGGAACTTAGAAACTGCTGTGGGGGACTTAAAAACTGCTGTAGATGATAGGGGGACTTTGCTACCCCCAGATGCAGCTGCTAAAAGTGATAAGGAGCCGCTGCACCCGGAGACAGTTCAAGGCTGTGTGTTAAAGGGAACCTAACACAAATGGCATTACCAGTTATTTCTGCTAAAAATCAATATAAGAAATAGTGCCTATTCTTGAGAATTTCATGTAGAATATAAAGAAGGTGAGGCTCTTTCCAAGTCATGCTATTAAGCCAGTATAGCCCTGATACCAAAGCCAAACAAAGACAATACAAGGATAGAAAAATTAAGCCAATATCCACATGGATATAAACATGAACATTTGCAACAAAATATTACATCCAAACATAAATAAAATAAATTCAATAAAACACATAAAAGGATTATGAATCATGACCAAGTAAGACCCATTCTAGGAATACAAAGCTGGTTTAACATATGAAGAACAATTAATGTAATGCAACATCATTGAGAATATAACTCAAGGAACACATGGCCACCTTGTAGATGCAGAATTATCTGACACAGTTGAATACCCATTCAAGACACAAATTATCAGTAAAGTAGAAATAAATGAAATTCCTTCAACCTACCAGACCTGTTATCATCACACTTAATGGTTAGGGAATGAGTGATTTTCCTGTAGTAAAAACAATTAGGATGTCTGCTCTCAGTACTCACAGACAGATTGAAAGATCAAAATATTGGGAAACATACATACATAGATTAATAAAGCAGTCAGTCTACCAGTCAGTCATCTAAACTTGAAGTAATATTGATTTTATTCACCATATACATGATCTCTTAGAAGAAAATACTAAGCAATCCAAACATAAACTCACATATACACACTCACCCCCCTACAACTAATAGAAGTAAAAATTGAATTAATCACAGTCTCAAGATAAGAATCAATATAGAAAAATTACTTTATGTGTATTTAGTAGCAAAATAAAACCTGAAAGTAAAACTAAGAAAACAAGTAAAGTCATGAAAACATAAAGACTGCACTATTTGGAAATGGATTTAACAAAAAAGCAATACTTAAAAACTGAAAATTACAAAACATTATAACTGGTATTGTGTAAGACAGGCATATACGTCAGTTGAGGGTCCCAAAATCTATGTATTTATAGTTGGTTGATTGTTGACAACCGGCCAAGGAAATTCACTAGGAAATGATAATCTTCTCAATGATTGGATATTCCTATGCAAAATAGATGAATTTCAAACTTTACCTTAAATCATACACAGATCATAACTCAAAATGGATCATAGACCAAACAAAAAGTACCAATTCCATAGATGGATTAATCTCAATAATATATAAAGAATGCTTATCACTGACATATAGAAAGCCAAAAGCAATTTTAAAAGAGGCAAAATATTAGAATGGATATTCCACAAGAGAAGATCCAATCTAAGAGGAACATGTATGAAATGGAAAGAGGCAGACAGACATGCTATGAGTTTAAGTTGCCTTGATTAGGAAATTAAAAAATAAAAAATGGCCTATTACAAGAATGTTCATATTTATCCCTTTGTTTTAGCCCGCAGATTGCTATTCATAGGGTTAATTAAAAATATATAAGTTGGTGAGAACTTTTCATTTCTTAATTGTGAAAGGTGATGTAGAGATGAAGAACTACATGTTTCTCAGTCCAGGATGCAGTCTTTGGCTTTTTGGAACATATGTTGGGAAAAACCAAACAGCCTCCTAGGCCTTCACATGCAATTTATTTTAGTTTGTCCAAGTTACAACTGTGTGTGTCTGTATCATCTCCTTTGTAATATTGGCCTAAAAACCGAGTTGTTCTCTGTCTGGTTACTGTAAAGATAAAATGAGTTAATACTTGCACAATTTTCTGAGACATAACAAGCACCCAATGAGTAGGAACTATCTGGCAG
>JAQQAC010006904.1:17677125-17735213 GCA_029783875.1 Phataginus tricuspis | reverse complement strand
TATTAGTCCGTTCTTGGGTTCTGTGAGTCTGCTGCTGTTTTGTTCCTTCAGTTTTTTTTTTCTTTGTTCTTATACTCCACATATGAGTGAAATCATTTGATACTTGTCTTTTTCGGCTTGGCTTATTTCACTGAGCATAATACCCTCCAGCTCCATCCATGTTGTTGCAAATGGTAGGATTTGTTTTTTCTTATGGCTGAGTAATATTCCATTGTGTATATGTACCACATCTTCTTAATCCATTCATATACTGATGGGCACTTAGGTTGCTTCCATTTCTTGGCTATCCTCTGTTTTGTACCTAGAACTGACACACATATTCACAGAGTAAATGTATTTATTGAATAAAGGCTCTCTGATCTAGTCTGGACTTTTATGGCCAGAATTCCATTTGAATATGGGTGTACATATATCATATATCAGAATTATGAACTTCATTTTTAATTGGTTTTCCTCTTACCTGTTGACTTTCAAAATCTATTTCTCAGCAGCTACATGTTTTTGCTTCTTTCCATGTTTTTCCAGAATCCTATCACATACAATATTCTGAGAGTTTTTTGATAAATTCTTTGAGTTGAATCAATTAGAGAACTAAATCAATTAGAGAACAAATACCATAATCCAATTTTATATATCAAAATGTACTATTTTGGTTCCAAATATATTTATTTTTGTGACGTCCTCACGATGTAGAAAAACACATTATACCATTTTCTTTTGTGCTTAATAAGCTCCTAAGTAGAACTGTTTAATTGCTCACATATCTTTTCCCTCTTGGATTTGGATATCTGAGTGTGTGTTCATGGATCTGATGTAGATCAGCAAACCAGTCTCAAAAGCGTCAAAACAAAATATCAGAGGGTTTGCATTTTCCTGAGGATCCACAGCCTTCTTGAGGTTTTCTTGTATGGACACAGAAGGCCTGTCCAAATGGATTATGGACATGGGACAATTTTTTAATCTTTGACTATCATAACTGATTTTCCGGTGACATATGAATTGATGCTGATAGCAGTGTAGTAAGAAGATAAATGAAAGAAGATCTGGTGAGTGCTCTTACCATAATCCTAGGATGTTAGAGGTGGATAAGATTTTAAGGGCTCCTCTTCTTATAGCCACTTATGTTACACTTACACAGGAAGCTGACATTTTGAGAACAAATATGCCTAGAATAATGCCGGCTTTAAATCTTGAAGGCCTTTCCAGCAAAAAATCATAACAACAACAAAGAAGCACATTTAATACATGATATTCTTAAGACAATCCTCAGTGCTATTGGACTCTGATTAGGAATCTAAATATAAGCACAGTTCCCAAAAGGTATTGTTTCTTTTTAAAAGTTGAGCACACTTAAATGTAAATTGAGTTCGACCTAACTTGTATGCCATCATATATACTCTATTGTATGGTAGTGCATTAATAGCAACAGTTATTAATAGGCAAGTACAGAATTGGGATGGGGTTAAGGGATTGGCTTTCAGGGACTAGAGAGAAGTTTATAAGGCTCAATATAGAGAAATTCCTGCAGGAATATATATTTTGACGAACTGTTTTAGAAACATCCATTTTCATTCTAACCTGTCCATTGTATAGAACAGAATTTTGGCTCCTCTTTGAAAACTTGTTTATGTTTTGTTGCTTGTATATATTACTCCTTCTACTGTTCCATTTGGCTTCATATTTCATTTTTGAATCCTGCAAATTAAATTCAGCCTTAAAAAATGTAACACCCTTGAAAGATTATTAAAAGTAAATATTCTGTATATAAATTGATTTCTTCACTACCTTTATTTCTGTGATTGGAAATAAGGGGTTTAGAAGAGAACAACTGCAGCTAAGACGTGGTTGTTCCCCGTGGCTGAGACCAATCTTATTAACTTTAGCCATAAAGATAAGCATCTCTTTCTGATGCCTACTTTTTAACAGTCATTCTTCATACTTATTGACAGAGAGGATGGGACAACAAACACTTCCACCTGCCCTTCCATTACTAGCAGGGGGATGAAAAACAAACCCCAAGGAGGCTGGGCAGGAAGCTACAAACATCAGCTGAGGCTATGAGCTGCAGCTGGAACCGGGCAGCCTGGGTGAGCGGGCTCTGAGGTGGACACAGATGGTTCCTGGAGATGCCATTCCATGCCACGATGCCATGAACAATGAAGTAAATGATATTAAACAGACTCAAACTCAGGTCTGTCCCACTTCATAGCCTAGTTCTTATCTTAAACTCTCTTATCTTTTATCATTTCCTTAAAATAAATAGAAAATAAGAACAAAAACAAAAATCCCTATGTCCTATCTGTAAAGGCTATTAAATCAAAGTCTGTAAAGGAAAAGGTAAAAGAAAAAAAGGAACTTCTTTTTCCTTTCATATGTATGTGAAAACTGGCCAGGGAATCAATTCTATATAACATGAATGTGTTTAATTTTTATAGGCTAAAAATATTTAATATACTTTTAATAAATTACACTGAGTTGGATGAAGTTTGGATATTGATTGAGAGGTCCTGATAGGTGACATATTCTGTGAATGATAAATAAACTAATTTGAGATTATAAAGAAAATATGTAAGGGAAAGTAAAATACTTTTGTCTTAAAATTCTGTTCACTAAGCAGTATAAAACAAATAACCTGTGCTTAATGTATTTTTTCATTCTTATGATTTGTGAAGTACATAATACTCAACACATTTTACACTCTAAAGAGATTTTTAAATTAGGGAGAAGGAACCGAAC
This sequence comes from Phataginus tricuspis, assembly GCA_029783875.1. NCBI lineage: Eukaryota > Metazoa > Chordata > Mammalia > Pholidota > Manidae > Phataginus > Phataginus tricuspis. Next base: position 17,732,477 of record JAQQAC010006904.1, on the reverse strand, counting down.
AAAAAAAACTTACATAACTGAAACTCGACTCCTGGCCAAAAAGAGCGCCTTGCTATTCCTTTCTTGTAAACAATGAAAACAAAATGAAAACCCTTGGGAACCTGAAGTTGTGTTGTTTTTTATAACTGGTTAAATACTAATTGTTTAGAGTTAAGAGCATATATCTTCATGTGTTATTGAAATAAATTTTAGCATTACCTAACATCCAGACTTTCTATGATGATATCATGTTCCAAATATGATTCCAGTTTATTTCAGATAAAGAAACCAATCTAAATTGGTACAATAGAATACTCATGCAAATATTACTTTGTTTTTTATTTTTTCCCCTTTGAACATATATTTTTGTAAGTAGCTTTTTCTTTACAACTTAAGTTGCAAAAATTGAACATGTTAGTTTTGTCTTCTTTTCATTTTAACTAGTATGGCATGAACACAGGAAGGAAAAAGGAATCCTCTTTTCCACTGGCCTTTGGAACATCTACATCCTTTCCGCCAACATGCCAGGGTGTGGTTTCTGTTTTGTCAGTAGCGCCGTATCTGTTCCCCACAGTGATGGCAGGAAGGGCTGTTGTGGATAAATTGAGAGGCGCTGATCATGGGGATGTCTGCTGATATATTGGGGCAGAATGTTGAGGAACTGAAGATGGGAGAAGTTCTATATGAAACAATCCCTGGCCTGAGACTTACTCAGGTATGCCAAAGAGAGGAGCCCAGGAGAATTTCATCCAAGAAGAGCATACTAGAATAACATAAAGTTCTCTTTTTTGGTGCACTTACAAAAGCTCTGTTTTACAACAGTTTTGCAAAGACACTCATTCTTGATTCAACCAGCTTTTTTTGAGTGGCATCGTGGAGCTGAGCATTTTAAGTAGGAGAGTAGAAATTTTCATAGACAGGACAGGAAATTGCCTTGCATGTATGAAACTTTGAGTTAAAGCAGGAGATTTTTATTTTTTCTCTTTGCTGCTTGTATACTTCTAAGTTTTATGATGGAACATTTACAGGGTGATATTAGCACATAGGAAGTACAGGTACACAACCGAATTAAACCCACTAACACTCATTTCTTGTGCAAGATTATGAAATTCAGCAGTTAAAAAAGGTTGGAACCAATGACAACGAAGTTGAACTGACATCAGAGGGGTGTTCTGCTCATGACATCTCCCTGGGACACATCTGTGAACAGGGAATGCAGGTATGACCTTAAAAAACAGCAACGCAAAACAATCGTTACTCTTTCTTAGCTTAGATAGAAGATCAAGGTCAACATTATTCCCTACACTCAATTCAGACACATATATAAGAAATGAGAAATATCCAGAAGGTTATGCTGGTGAGACCATGTAAAAGGACCTGAACGTGAGCTCTCAGAATCTTGACATAAACACTTTTGGGTAAGGACACTGTTTCACCCAGAACTTAATTTAATGCTCATTGCTTTTTTCAGGGCACCTTTTACATCCTTATTCCTCAAGCTGTAGATGAGAGGGTTCAGCATAGGGATGACAACTGTGTAGAAAACAGAGGCCATTTTATCCGTGTCCATGGAGTAACTGGAGCTGGGTCTGAAATAGATGAACAGCAGCGTGCCATGAAATATAGCCACAGTAGTTAAGTGGGAGGCACACGTAGAGAAGGCTTTGCGTCTCCCCTCAACTGAGTTCATTCTCAGGATGGTAGTTAGGATGCAGCTGTAGGACAGGAGGACAGTCATGATGCTGAGCCCCACAGCACAGGTACTGGAAATGAACACCAGTAACTCATTGAGGGAGGTGTCTGAGGAAGAGAGGGCTAGCAAGGGTGGGATGTCACAGAAAAAGTGGTTGATGGTGTTGGAGTTGCAGAATGACAATCGAAATGTACAACAGGTGTGGATTGCTGAATCCACCAAGCCTTCCATGTACACAATGGCCACAAGCTGGATACAGAGTCTCCTGGGCATGGCCAGTGTATAAAGAAGTGGGTTACAAATGGCTACATAAGGGTCATAAGCCATGACCGCCAACAGGAGACATTCCACATCTGCAAAGGCACAAAAGAAATACATTTGAATGGCACATAAGTTATATGGAATCCTCTTCTGCTCAGATAAGAGATCAGCCAGCATCTTGGGAGAGACAGTGGAGGAGTAGCAGACATCACAGAAGGACAGATTGCTCAGGAAATAGTACATGGGCGAGTGGAGTCTGGGGTCCACCTTGACCAGCAGGATCATCCCCAGGTTGGCAACCACGGTTATGCCATAAACCAGCAGGAAGAGCACAAAGAGCCCCTGCTGCACGTCCTGCCTGCCAGAGAGTCCCAGGAATATGAAGTCAGTGACCCCAGTGCAGTTGTCAGCAGCCATCACTCAGGTCCATAAATCCCTGGTTGTGAAAGATGGAAAAGGAAGGGCTGGATTAATATCATCTTACTATCCTAATAGTCAAAACTGCTGGAACTGTCTATTTTTAATTAAGTATAAGAAGAGATAATTCTGGATGGTTTGAAGTAAACTGACTCTCCTGGAAATACATGCCATGTTATGTAAATTGATCAAGTGATAATGATAATACTGCTTGCATTTGTAAAGCACTGTACAGAGTTTCTAGCAAATATTTATCCAAATTAAATCATGCTATTTCCCTGCTACCTATGTAGAATCTATGCTATTTATGTATTATTGATTAAGAAATTGATGTCCACAGAGTTTGATACAATTGTTCTGATAATTAATTTGTCCATTTAATACATGATTTCTGACAGGATTTTTTTTAACTTTGCAGAAATGTAGACTTAAGAGAAGCACACATAAGTGAGAAATGCACGTGATGAAGATATTCCTTTGTTTTTGTCTCATCAATCAAAATAGTGAAACAGGCAGAGTGATGGCAGTCTCCTGCATCTATTCTGACCCCCACTTCTCATAAGCCCTCAGGTCCTATCCAGCCTCGATGAACAAGGCAGTCTATGATTCAGGACCCTCGGCAGCATGAAGGTGGTGGTTGCTGGATAATGAGGTGGATGGGTCTCTGTGAGCCATATATCGATCATGCTTCCCTATGATAGTTACTGTTGCTTAGGAGAGATTAGGAGAAACATGTCGGACCTAATTTTAAGGATACTGGCAACAGAGGAGACAGAGAGGCATGAATGGCACTATGGTTCATTGTTTAAGTCCCTATGTCCTAACCTCCTAGAGTCCACATGATCTATTCACCAACAGACCAGGTATGTAAGACACATGATGAAAGCACACATACACCCACAGTCGCACACCTCAGGGCATTCATGACTCAGCTGGGCCCCCGCCCCAACTACCTAGAAATTGTAATATTGTCTCAGATTTCTTTGATCCTGACTTCCCTTGAATATCTCTGAATTATGCCTCCCTTTGTTTTAAGAGTTGGTGGTGCTCGTGTGGCCAATTGAATTCTATTTCCCACTATTATATTTTACTCAATTATATATAATATACATCCTCTCTGCTGTTCTTTGAGAGTATAAGTGGATTAGAAGATAAATGAAAAAAAGAAAACCTGAATAATAATCTAGTGATTAATTTTCTTGTCTCCAAATTATTGACTTGAACTTAGTTAATTGTATGTAATATTGTTTCACAGATTTCTTTGATCCCAACTTCTCTTGAATCTCTCTGAATTATGTCTCCTTTTGGTTTAAGAGTTGTTCTTGAGAGGATAATTGAATTCTGTGTCCCATTGTATTTCACCCAAACCATTTATGTAGTAAATAATACTGTACATGACTTCCTCTCTTCTGTGAGATATAAGTATGTTAGAAGGTAGATGAAATAAAGAAAATCTGAGTAATGGTCTGGCGAAAATTTTTCATCTCTCCGAACTCTTGACTTGAACTAAGTTGAATATATGTCTTTGTAGATACATTTTTAAAGAAATGAAAGTATTTTTTAAAATGCTTAAAAAATGTCAAACCACCCTCACAATTCATGCTTGTTCTATTCCCTGCTATCTTGATTGTAGGTACTTTTTAAATTAAAGTATCATTGATACACAATCTTATGAAGGTTTCACATGAACCACATTGTGGTTTCAACATTCACCCATATTATCAAGTCCTCTCCACCTCATTGCAGTCACTGTCTATCTGCGTAGTAAAATGCTGTAGAGTTATTACTTGTGATTGTAGGTATTTTTAAAAAATAGATTGAAAAAAGTAATTAAAATAAAATTTTGTATAATATTTCATTCCATGCTCCGGTTTCATGCTTTCAGTCAAAACAGGTTAAAAGACTAAGAAAACCTAAAATATAAATCAGGAAAACAACAAAAATCATAGTACCTGAATCCCAACTTTTGACTTGTTTTCTGTGTGCAGTTCTGTCTGCAGGAGCTATTCTGCTCCTGGCTGCCCTGTGTTATATAACTATCTCTGTGCCTGGTCCCTGGTGTTGATCACATGCTCTTTCAGGAATGAGCAGCAGCTCTAATGATGTTGTTTATCGACAAATTTCATGCAGGTAGGGTGACGGAGAGAGAAAGACAGACCCTTCTTAAAAATGTTCCCTTTGTCTTTGCCCCTCACTGCCAATATTATATAGATTGTTCTCTACTTGTAATGGTGTTAGGTCTGGATAAACCCACTGTAAGTTGAAAATGTCCTGAGTTGAAAATTCATTAAGTGCACCTGTCCGACCAACTGTCATGGCTCAGCCTAGTCTAATGTAGCCTAACTTAACCGTGTTCAGAGCACACGCATGAGCCTATGGTTGGGTAAAATCAGCTAACACAAAGCCTATTTTATAATCAAGTGCTGGTTATCTCATGTGGTTTACTTAATACTGTAGTGAAAGTGAAAAACAGAATGCTGTGTTGTGGGGAGCCAGATATGCAACAGCCATAGTAACTCCATCTTCGGCTCTCGGACTCCATCTTAGAGACTGAGTTTTGAAAGTGCACAAATGGTTTCTGTTTCACATTCCGAGAAATGTGTTTAAGTTTCGGTTTCGATTGCTTTCGTGCCAGAGTGTTCTCACTCAGGCCCGCCGCTTACGTCAGAGACAACTGTGCAAGCACGCAACTCGGTGTGTGATTGGAATCCAAGGATCGCTTCATTAGCATAAAGGGCAACCAATCAGAAGAAACCCCACCCCATGAATGCTATATATGCTTTGCTGTTTCCGCAAATAAACGAGACTTGATCAGGAATCTGTCTTGTCTCCATTCTTTGTGGCTCTTGTCTCCATCCAAATTCCCACTCCCCCTCTCCAGGTCCTCGTTGATGTCCCGCAGGCCGGGACAAGTGGTGCCCAACGTGGAGCTCGGAGCATGGGGGAATCCGTGAGGAACACAGATCGGAGGGGCCCAAAGAGTAAAAATAAAAAGGGTAAAATAATAATAGCGACCGCGTCCGGGGAGCCTGCCCAGACGAAAGAGTCCGGTAAGTGATCTGTGATTATGGGACAAGAAATAAGTAGTAGAGAGATTTTTGTTGATAGTTTAAAAGATGCATTAAAGGCACGAGGAGTAAAGGTTAAAAGAAAGCAATTGCTTGAATTTCTTCAGTCTTTACAAAAGCTCTGTCCTTGGTTCCCACAAGAGGGAACGATAGACGAAAGAAAGTGGAAAAGAGTAGGTGATGCCTTGAATGATTATTACAATGCTTTTGGACCTGAAAAGGTCCCGGTAACTGCATTTTCTTACTGGAACTTGATTAATGAAATAATTTCGGTTAGGCATGTTAATCCAGAAATAGCAACCATAGTGGAAAAGGGAAAACCGTTTTGCAAGAAATGAAAGAGGCCTCTCATTGTGACATACCTGAATCGCTTAAAGATGATCAGAGAGGTTACTATCAAAAAGAGACCATTAATAAAAACGATGGAGAAGATTTGATCTCCCTTGATAGTGATTCTAAGGATCACTTAAAAAAGAAAGCCAAACCTAAAGTCCCTAATACAATTAAGAAAATTTATCCTGATCTAAAAGTGGCTAAGGAAGGTTATCATAGTTTGCAAGCCCGACCACAAAAAGTTCCAAAAATATTAACTGTAAAGGAGAGAGCTGATGAGGGGTTCTCTTCTCCGTCTGAGGATGAAGAGTAAGAGGGGGAGGCCACCAAATATCGTAATCCTGATTGGCCCTTCTTTAAACGCCCCCCTCCTTATACACTTCCATCTTTTGACTCAGCCCCTTCTCCATCTGTCCCTCCGCCATCTGCTATGACATTTCCCGTAATTGACCCACATAAAAATTTAGAAGATAAAATTGCTTACTTAAAAGAAGAAATTCGTCTTGAAAAGGAGCATCAGACTTTAATAGATGAACTCCAGAAATTAAAAATAGGAAAGGCAGAAGTGTCAGGTCAGCCCCCACAAGCCCCAAAATTGTTAACAAGGGGAGCTGCCCATGCAAAGCCTGTGAAGGTCTCCAGCGCCGTACTGGACTTAGAGACACCTGAGGCTTTTCCAGTGACTGAGACCACTGATGCTCAGAGTCAACCGTGGAGACATCATAATAGTTTTGATTTCAAAGTTATAAAAGAAATAAAAATGGCTGCAGTGCAATATGGGGTGACAGCACCCTATACAATGGCAATTGTTGAATCTGTAGCAGACAATTGGCTTACACGTGGCGACTGGCATACAATTGCTCCAGCAACCTTATCTGGGGGAGATTATTTGCTATGGAAATCAAAATATGTTGAGACTTGTAAAGAAACTGCCAGACGTAATGCACTGGCCAATAATGGATGGATTTATGACATGCTTGTTGGGGAAGGCAATTATGTGAACAGTGATGCACAAATGCAATATCCTCCTGGACTTTTCGCTCAAATTCAGACTGCTGGTATGAAAGCTTGGTGCAGATTACCTACTAAAGGAAATTTGAGTGCTTCTTTAACTAATATAAAACAAGGGCCTGATGAACCTTTCTCAGAATTTGTCCATCGGTTGATTACAGCCACCGGTAGGATTTTTGGCAATGCTGAAGCCGGTACTGAATTTGTTAAACAATTGGCCTATGAAAATGCTAACTCCACCCGCCAAGCAGCTATACGGCCTTATAGAAAGAAAACTGACCTGTCAGGATATATAAGTCTCTGTTCAGATATTGGGTCAGCTTACCAACAAGGCTTGGCTATGGCCGCCGCCCTTCAAGGGTTCACTATCAAACAAATGCTGGCTCAGGGTAATAAAAGTAAATGTTTTAAATGTGGATTCGAAGGCCATTTCGCCAAAGATTGTAACATAGAGAAAGGTGGTCATTATAAAATGCCTGGCCTTTGTCCTAGATGCCAGAGAGGCAAGCATTGGGACATGAATGTAGATCAAAGACAGATGTTCAGGGACAAGAATTGCCTCCCCTGCCAGGAAATGGGTTCCAGGGCCAGCCCCAGGCCCCCAAACCCAACAAACAAGTTTTTGGGGCAATAAAATTTGTTCCTCAAGTGACAAACAAGCCATTTCTCAGCTCTACAGAGCAACCCCAGGGAGCACAGGATTGGACCTCTGTGCCTCCACCTACACAGTATTAACGCCAGAAATGGGGGTACAGGCCCTCCCTACGGAGGTGTTTGGTCCTTTACCTAAAGATATGTTTGGCCTTCTCGTAGGACGTAGTAGTTCTACTATGCAAGGGCTTCAAGTCTTTCCAGGAGTCATAGACAATGATTACACTGGAGAATTAAAGATCATGGTTTCTTCTCCTTCCAATATTACTACAGTTAACACAGGCCAGAGGCTTGCTCAATTGTTGTTTCTCCCTCTCATTAAAACCGCTCATCTCTCTAAAGCTAATCATAGAAATGATCAGGGCTTTGGCTCTTCTGATGCCTGTTGGGCGCGACAGGTTACAACCACTAAACCTATGATGACTTTGTGGCTAGATGGCAGAGAATTCCAGGGATTAATTGATACAGGAGCTGATGTGACCATTCTAAAGAAGGAAGGTTGGCCTGCACAATGGCCCCTTGTGCCTACCTTTACTAATCTTAAAGGTATAGGCCAAAGTCAAAATCCCGAAAAGAGCAGTAAAATTTTAACCTGGAAAGATAAAGACGGCAATCAAGGAACATTCAACCGTTCGTACTTCCTGGGTTGCCCATTAATTTATGGGGACGTGATATTTTAACACAAATGAAAATTATTATGTGTAGTCCTAATGAGATAGTAACTGCTCAAATGTTGAAACAGGGATATACTCCAAGCTCTGGACTGGGAAAAAAATCAGTCTGGAATTACACACCCAGTACTGCCACAAATAAAACATGATAGAGCAGGATTGGGAAATTTATGCTGATGATCCTGCACCCCATGCTGATCAAATAACTTGGAAAAGTGATGATCCTGTATGGGTTGATCAGTGGCCCCTTTCTGTTGAAAAATTACAAACAGTGCAACAGTTGGTGCAGGAACAGTTGGCTGTGGGACATATTGTTGAAAGCAATTCTCCCTGGAATACTCCTATATTTGTCATAAAGAAGAAATCAGGAAAATGGAGGTTACTACAAGACTTGAGAGCTGTGAACAAAACCATGGTACTTATAGGAACCCTACAACCTGGCCTGCCTTCTCCTGTAGCTATACCTTTAGGACACTATAAAATTATCATTGACCTCAAAGATTGCTTTTTTACCATTCCTTTACATCCCCTAGACCAAAAGCGCATTGCGTTTAGTGTTCCCTCTATTAATTTTAAAGAACCTATGAGAAGATATCATTGGAAAGTTTTACCCCAAGGCATGGCCGATAGCCCTACTCTCTGCCAGAAATTTGTTTCCTCTGCTATACAGTGTGTATGAGATTATCGGATTGACTTATACATTATACATTATACGGATGATATTCTTATTGCTGGAACCAATGGTCAACAAGTACTATGTTGTTTTGATGATTTAAAAAGGGCTTTATGTGCTCAGGGATTGCAAATAGCTCCGGAAAAGGTTCAATTACAAGACCCTTATACTTATTTAGGATTTGAATTATTAGGGTCTCGTATTTCTACGCAAAAGGTAGAACTTAAAATAAATTCCTTGAAAACCTTAAATGACTTTCAAAAGCTTTTAGGAGACATTAATTGGCTTAGACCCTATCTAAAATTAACCACTGGAGAACTCAAGCCTTTGTTTAATATATTAATAGGAGATACAGATCCCAAGTCTCCAAGAACTTTAACAGATGAGGGGCGCCAGGCCTTAAAAATAGTCGAAAAGGCCATCCAAAATCAGTTCATTACTGCCATTGATTATGAACAACCTTTACATTTTATTGTTTGTAAAACAGCTGTTACACCTACTGCTGTTTTCTGGCAACAAAACCCCATAATGTGGGTACATTTGTCATCATCCCCCTCAAAAGTAATTTATCCTTATTATCAGGCTATTGCAGATATCATTATGTTAGGATGAGAACAAGGAAGAAGATATTTTGGAAAAGAACCTGATGTTGTAATTCTGCCATATTCTATAGAACAAATAAATTGGCTTTTCCAGACCACAGATTATTGGCCTATTGCCTGTGCCTCCTTTTCAGGAACTATAGACAATCATTATCCCAACAATAAGCTTCTTCAGTTTTTGAGTACCCATGAGTTTGTTTTTCCTATCAAAACCTCCTTCAGACCAATAGATAAAGCTTTAACTGTGTTTACTGATGATGGGTCTTCCTCTGGACGAGCTGCGTATGTTTATGAAAGTCAAGTTATATCCTTCTTGACAAAAGCAAAGTCTGCAAAGCTAGTAGAATTGCAAGCAGTTATTACTGTTTTTTCTGCTTTTCCAAATAAAACAGTTAATTTGTTTACAGACAGTTCTTATATTGCCCACTCATTACCACTATTAGAGACGGCTGCTCAAATAAAACACGCCTCTGAAGCAGCTTCCCTTTTTAGACAATTACAAGGCTTAATATGGCAACGTGCCTGCTCATTTTTTATTGGCCATCTAAGAGCTCATACTGGCCTGCCAGGGCCACTATCTCAAGGCAATTCACTGGCAGACATGGCCACCCGAACGGTTCTCATTACCCACATTCAAAATAATCTCCAAGCTGCTACTGAAACACATGCCCTCCACCATTTAAATGCACATACTTTAAGATTGATGTTTAAAATCACCAGAGAACAGGCCCACCAAATAGTAAAACAATGTAAGACTTGTGTTACTTTTCTTCCTGTCCCCCACCTTGGTGTCAACTCTAGAGGGTTGGTACCCAACGCACTTTGGCAAATGGATGTTACGCATATTCCTGAGTTTGGAAATCTCCAGTATATACATGTTACAATACATATTTGTAGCGGCTTTATTTTTGCCTCATTACAAGCAGGAGAAGCTTCTAAAAACGTTATTGCCCACACGTTACTAGCCCTGTCTACCTTAGGCAAGCCATCTCAACTGAAAACAGATAATGGGCCTGGATATACAGGAAAAAACTTTCAAGCCTTTTGTAAACAGCTAAACATCAATCATGTTACTGGTATTCCTTATAATCCACAGGGACAAGGTATTGTTGAGAGACCTCGTTTAACCCTTAAAAATACTATAAATAAAATTAAAAAGGGGGAATGGTATCCCGTAAAGGGGTCCCCAAGAAACATCCTTGCTCATGCTTTCTTTACTTTAAATTTTTTAAATATGGATGATAGTGGGCATTCTGCCGCTGACCGTTTTTGGCACCCCAATACTAAACAAGACTTTGCAACAGTACTCTGGAAAGATCCACTAGATAATCAATGGCATGGACCCGACCCAGTATTGATCTGGGGAAGAGGCTCTGTCTGTCATTATCTCGAAAAAACATAATGCCACTAGATGGCTCCCTGAGAGAATGATTAGGCAAGTTAATGATAATTCCTCCAGGGAGACACCAATGCCCTGAGAGTTGTCTTCTTTTTGCCTTCCTACAGGACCAGAAGCAATGGACCATATTCTCCTCATCCTCCTCCTGCTGATGAGATTTCGTAGCACGTATGGTAAGCCACTTCTAGAATCAGAAACAACGTATTGGGCTTACATTCCTGAGCCTCCTTTATTACATCCAACTCCATGGGGAGGCCCAAATGTGCGTATCTTTACTAATAATTCTGCTTTGTTGGGAGGCAAATCCAATGATTTCATTCCTTATCATAAAAATGATAACTTCTCTTATTATGGGAAGTCCGGAGACCCTCCTCTCTGTTTTAGCTCTAATACCACTTTTATTCCTCCTGGATGTCTCCCTATTAATTATAGAAGTTTTTTGACTGATTCTCCTCAGTCCCGTAGAAATGTGGTCTTAAGAAATCTATGGATATTAAATATGGGATTTCTTGGATCCTATGATTACAATGATAAACTTATTGAACAATCACACTCTTCTGTTACATCTAATTGTGAAGATCTTTTATATGATCTAAATTCTATTTGGGAATCTATCGATCAGCTTAGAGGACATCTTCCTTGGAATAATTGCCTTTTTAAGAACAAGGGATTTTCCTTCTCTCCTTACAACTCCTCTGTACAAATTTTTGATTATTCTGTGTCTTCACCTGATTATGATTATAGACAGTATTTAATAATACAGAAAAGTTTTCTTGGAATGATGCATTAATCCGAAAACCTGAAAAGATTAATAGATGGTTTTCTTTTGGATGGGTAAATCCTACCTTGTTGGCTAGAAACAGTAAACATAGTACCACTGCTTATCCTGATTTGTATAGACTTCTAGCTGCCGCTGGAATGATATTTCTTAAAAGGCCCTCTAGACCAGATCACTTAGATGTTGTCACTGCTTGTGTGGAATCTCTTTTTGTAATATTACTGCAAGACTCTGGTAAATTAGAAATTAAATTCATTAATCATATTTATCACATTTTCTGTAAAGAGTGTACAATAACCAATTGCTTTGATGCTTCTTTTGGACTTGATACATTTATTATTTTCATCAACCTTCTATGTTTTAACCCCTGTAAGGTTAAATATTTCTTGGTATGATAATCCTGGGTTACATGCTTTACAATTGATTGAAAAATCTTTGTCACATTCTAAACGTTTTGTTGCTGCTTTTATACTGGGAATTACTGCTCTGATTTCATTAATTTCTTCTTTTGCTTTGTCCACTACAGCTTTAGTTCAAGAAATTCATACTGCAAATCATGTTGATGATTTAAGTAAAAATGTTTCTATTGCATTGCAGCTACAAGAAAAGATAGATAAAAAGTTTGAAGCCAGAATAAATGACTTAGAAGAAGCTGTGCTTTACATGGGAAATCAGATTTAAAATCTAAAAACTAGGCTAACTACTAGATGTCATAGTGAATACAAATGGATTTGTGTAACACCTTACTTGTACAATGATACAGAACAATCTTGGGATAAAGTTCAAAATCATTTATTAGGAATATGGGATCGTACCAATTTGTCATTAGACATAACAGCTTTACAAAGTAAAATAAGTGATATTAGTAATTCTGCTATATCCTCTGCTACATCCTCTGAGGTGGCTCATTCCTTTTTAGAAACCTTACAACATTATACTTCCTCCTCTTCCTGGTGCTCATTTCTTCAGCTACTTAGTCCAATTATTGTCTATGGTATTTTATTCATTGTAGATTTGCTGATAGCTCCATGCCTTATCAACAAACTCCTATAGTTCATTAGGCACCAAATAGAATCTATTAAGATTCGTGAAATCCAAGTGCACTACCAACAGTTGGAGAATGATGAAAGAGAGAGAGACCTATATATGGCTATACATAGACCCCACTAAAAATAAAGCAGATTGGACAGTCAGAGATGGGTAAGAACAGCAAGAAAGGTACCAACCTAAGACAGGACACAGACCATTGCTGTCTGTGTACCAATGACAGGTAAGGGCCTTCCTGTGCTATATCAACCTAAGACAGGCGCACTCTGCACTGTCCCCCTAGTTCATAAAATAAAATTAAAAAGGGGGACCTGTGGGGAGCCAGATATGCAACAGCCATAGTAACTCCATCTTGGGCTCTCGGACTCCATCTTAGAGACTGAGTTTTGAAAGTGCACAAATGGTTTCGGTTTCACATTCTGAGAAATGTGTTTAAGTTTCGGTTTCGATTGCTTTCGTGCCAGAGTGTTCTCACTCAGGCCCGCTGCTTACGTCAGAGACAACTGCGCATGCACGCAACTCGGTGTGTGATTGGAATCCGAGGATCGCTTCATTAGCATAAAGGGCAACCAATCAGAAGAAACCCCACCCCATGAATGCTATATATGCTTTGCTGTTTCCACAAATAAACGAGACTTGATCAGGAATCTGTCTTGTCTCCATTCTTTGTGGCTCTTGTCTCCATCCAAATTCCCACTCCCCCTCTCCAGGCCCTCATTGATGTCCCACAGGCCGGGACAGTGTGTGGGTACAGAAGGGGAGTAAGTGCATTGGCTTTTTAACCTAGTGACCACCAGCTGACTGGGAGCTGAGCCCAGGACTGCTGCCCTGAATCACAAGAGGACATCATACTATATTACAAGCCTAGGAAAAGTTCAACATTCATAATGGGAAGTATGGTTTTAGTAAATGAGTATTGCTTTCACACCAAGGTAAAGTGGAAAAGTCCTAAAATCCTGTGCATTTTTAGCAGTAGTAAATGACTCCAGTCAATGATCCTTCCTCATTTCCAGTTCCTCTATCCCTATACAGGCACTGCATTTTAATTCCATAATTTGCACACAAATACATACCCATGCACACTCATGCACACTTAGACATATACATAGACATACTCACAGTAAACACATTCACAAAGTTAAGATTTTTGTAAAAACAGCAAAATACTGACCACAGTTATTACACTGCCTAGGGAATACTATTTTATTGTCTATATTATTAGGTTCTTAATGTTTGAACAAAAATGACGTTACAATAAATGTAAGTTATGTGTATATATATATATAAAGATAAATATTATGCATAAAAACAAGCATTATCTTCTATATGTGTATATTAAAAATTTTAATTTATCCTCTGATAATGGCCACCTGACTTATATACACCATAAAATTTCTTATAGGAGTAAGATAATACAGACATAATTTATCACAACTAGGTATTTCTTTAAAGTTTTGTTAAGAATGGGCCTTTAAGTGGAGGAGATATTTCTTTAAATAAAGGCAATCTTGTCCTTTTACTATAGGCAAATGTTTTAGAACATCTCATTATTAGCACGTATTATCATATGCTTCATATATTATGTGCCCTGCGCTGTCTGTAACAACGTCATTGTATGATACAGAAATTGAAACCTGGAGATGTAGATTCCAGAGTCTCAGTGACATTAAATTTCACTGGATCCTTAAAAATTGCTCATATAGATTCTTGAATATATTGAAATGAAACGGATTGTCTAAAAAGATAACTCTCTTAATACTCTCAAGAATGTTGTGGTAGGTTTATGCTAAGGTGATATTTGAAATTCACAAATTAATGACCCATAGATTCCTGCAGTCATGAGAGAACTGGAAAACCACTGAAGCCCCACTTCTCAACCCAGGCAGGATCCCACCATGACTGAGGGCACAAGGGTTACCACACTGGGAGGGAATTAGTTTTATGTATATCAGTGGGACACTTGGACAATTTAATACTGGAGTGAAGAGAAGCAATGAGGAAGGTGGCTACAGTGCACAGCTCCAGGAAGCCAATAGAAAATAAGGAAATTAGTGTCCCTTGATGTTGGGAAACCTGGCAGCTTTGGGGGATGATCTTAGTATTGTTCATTTATGAGCAATATTTGATTGTGTGTGTGAATTATTGATGTAGGCTTACAAGCCTAAGCTGCTATGTGGATGAATGTTCCAAGAAAATGTAAAATAATATGCACATTAGTTGTGTATCTTGAGTCTCAAGGTGTTCAATTTAATGGTCAGAAAACCTGCAAATGCAAAACGCACAAACAAAAAAATACAAAATTTGTATGTACAAGGTGTATACCAGTTCATGCATTCCAGGATTTCAGGTAGATCTGCATTTCTTCCAAACCTATCTTGTAGTAAACAGAAACATGGGCTTGGCAGTTATATTTGTTTACTTGTTTGTTTCTATGCAGTTTTTCTTTACCTTCTATAAACCTTCTATAAACCAGGAAAAATTCAATGAAATTTTAAAAAATTTAAACTTTTAGAAAAGTGATTTTAGTGACAATGGTTTATGTCTTTTCTTAATATAGTTTCATTATGTGTGATGATCCCAATACTAATACACCAAATTCCTCCTGTGGGAATCATGAAACACCTAAGTGATTGCCAATAAGTTTCTACAAGGTAAACTCAAGAAAATATTGTATTTCTGTTACCATTCTTTCCTCTCTGGTGTACATTTGGAGGAGGCAGAGTCATCCTTGCTCACCTCATTCCAATTCCTTTCCATCCTCCTTTTCCCCTCAAGTGCCTCCCTGCCTCCAGGGAGGCCAACTCTCCTCAGGCTGCACTCTGTTTAGGAAGAAACCAATTGTACCTTCCTAAGCATGGCTGCCCCTCTAGAGCATGGATCAAATCCCACTGCCCATTAAATCTGAACATGGATGACAAAATATTGCTGAAAATTGGATAATCTGGATTAATTCCCAAAGGAATTTGTGTGTTAATAGGGAATGGCTTTATTAATCATGGTGGGTAAGGGAAAGAGAAGATAAAATGTGAAATATCAGAGAAAACTGAAAAAAAATCAGTATCTACATGGCTTTCCTGGTATCACTGAAACCTCAGTGTAACACAAGTAGGCATCTGTCTCCTTCTAAATTTTGTCATTCAGAAAATTTTTCTGGCCCTGAGGTATGGTCCATAATCAAATAAAATTGGTAGGGAAAAACTTACAAGGACAGCAATCTACTCCAGGTGGCTCTGTTCTGCTGCTCTTCTTAGCAAAGACAACAGAAACTCTCTTAACTTCCTCTCCCCTTCACTCCACCCTCTGCTGAGCACCCACTCCCTAGGCTCACTCCCTACACTCACTCCCCCTTGCCTGCTCACTTGCTGTGCACGTAGGAATGTTACAGATACAGAAGCAGACAGATATATATCACTTCCTTTGCCTTTGTTTGGGGCTCAGACTTTTGGGAGATCACTCCCCTCTGAGCCCGCCGGTGTGAAATAAGGCCTCAACACTCCAAGACCTCCGAGTGCCGCTTGGTTCTTTTGTCAGTGATCCAGTCCAGGTTTTCCAGTATTTTCTGTAACATTTGGTTCCCTGACTGGGAAACCCAACCGCGCTGGCCCTTTGTTGGCACTGGTTTGGGGTGGGTGGTGAAGGAACAGGAGATCGCAATGGAGAAGGCGCGCCCTGCCTCATCTTTAGGCAGTCTCCCGCCCGGTTGCCCTGGGCCGGCCCCGCTCTGCTGTTCCCCTGGACTCAAGGAGGCTTGGCAGGTGAGGACCTGGTTCCGATATTGAATCCGGTAAGGCCCCAGGGCCCCTGACCCAGCCAGTCCCACCCGTTGGGATGGAAGAGGACCCTGATCACCTCCCGGAGACTTCTTAGAAGTCTCACAGGTAGACATTCCCAGGGGGGAATGCTTAAACTCTGGTGTGAGTGTGTGAATGAGTGTGCAGGTCGGCTGCCATTCAGTCTGAACTGAATCTGTGATTCCACGGCCTGTGCTATGGAATCTGAGTGGGCCCTCATCTGCATTCACGGTCAGTCACCATGACATAATGGTGACTCAGCTTCAGGTGACCTTTCCCAGGACTTATACAGGTACACCTTAGTCAAGGCTGACCAAAGTCTCTGAGAGGAGTGCAAATGGATGGGCAACTGACTGGTCTCCTCTCTAGAGGAGGCACCGCTCCCTTGTCTGTTGTTGTGGCACCATCCATGGACACATTATGGGGTCAGGGCATAGCAAACCCACAGTCCTTGACACTATGATCTAGAATTTCAGGAAGGGATTTTCAGAAGACTATGGAGTGAAATTAACTCCTGGCAGGTTGAAAGCCCTGTGTGAATCTGAATGGCCCACCTTCAGTGTAGGGTGGCCTCCAGAAGGGTCTCTAGATGTCCCAACAGTCCGCCAGGTCTGGTGGGTCATCACTAGAGATCCAGGTCCTCCTGACCAGTTTCCATACTTTGACTCCTGGTTAGGACTTGCCCAGACTCTTCCCCCTTGTGTGCGAGTCCCTTACAACAGGCAGGGACAGGGCAGGGTCTTAGTCACGTCAACAGAGAAGCCTACAAAGAATCAACAGAAGCCTGAGCCTTGGCAGATTCTTGCTGGTGACCTAGAGGAAGAGCTAATATTGCCCCCACCTTATGTGCCCCCAAGGCTGTCAGCACCCAGCCCCTGGTCCCTGATACCCCACTGCCGTCAGCCTCCCTGCCAACTCCAGAACCACTGAACCCACTCTCCCCCAGACCAGCAGCCAGACTGCAACCTCAGCCGGGAGCAGGCACCCTTCAGATGCCAGCACAAGAGATGCAGGAGCCTGAAAGACATAATAAATATAGGACCATCCAGCCCAGCCAGTCCATGTTTTACTATAAACCCTTCTCCACAACTGACACCCTATCAGAAAAGCCACAAGCCCTGGTTGATCTCATGGAATCCCTCTTGCAAACCCATCAGCCGACCTAAAATAAACTGGCAACAGCTTCTCCGCACTCTGTTCACAATGGAAGAGAGGAGGCAGGTGGGGTCCTTGGTCGGGGTTAATAGGCTGAAATTGCTGTCAAAGAGGAGTACCCCAAGTGGGACCTCACCACCCCTGAGAGACAGCACCAGATCTGCCAATATCAGGATGCCCTCCTCCAGGGGGTCAATAGGTCCCAAAAGCCTATGAACATGAATAAAGTTTCTTCGGTCCCTCAACAACCAGGAAAGTCTCCTGGGGACTATTATGGAAGACTGTGTGAAGCTTACCGCATCTACACCCCTTTCGACTCTGAGTCACCAGGGAGCCAACAGATGGTAAACACCTCATTCATGGCCCAAACTGCCCCAGACATCAGATGAAAGCTTCAAAAACTTGAGGGCTTCACTGGGATGAATGTCACTCAGCTGATGGAAATTGCCAATGAGTATACATGAACAGAGAAGTTCAAGCTGACGTGGATTCTGAAAGAAAAATGAAGAAAAAAGCCAGCCTCCTGGCAGCTGCCCTAAAAGAAAGAGATGAGCAAAAGGCAGAGAGAAGCCAACCACCAAGAGGGGGAAGCCCAGGACCCCCTAGCCAGTGACCAGTGTGCTTACTGTAAAGAAAAGGGCCATTGGAAGAACGAATGCCCCAACAGAGGCAAAGCCCTGAGGCCCAGTCACTACTGGGAGGAGCCTTTCGGGGAAAGGCTCACTGGCCTGGTAGAAGCAGACTCAGCCCCCATGAGCCCATGGTCAAAATGAAAGTGGGGGGCCAAAACATGATTTTTATGGTTGACACAGGGGCAGAACACCCTTTGGTCACTCTCCCTGTAGCCCCCTTCAGTGAAAAAGATTGCAACTATTCTCAGAGTCACAAAGAGAGTGGCAGTATGCCTTCTCACGAGAGGCGAGAGTAGGCATCCAGGAACATCTGACCAGACTCAAAGAGGCAGGCATTCTAACGGAGTGGATCACCCTGCTTCTACCAGTCAAAAAGCCAGGAGGAGAGTACAGGCTTGCTGAAGACCTGCAAGCCATTAACAAAGTCACTGTTTCTTTATGCCTGGTGGTCCCAAACCCGTACACCCTCCTCAGCCAGATCCTGGAGTCTGCCAAATAGTTCACTGGCCCAGACTTAAAGATGCCTTTTTCTGCTTCTGGCTGGCCCCCCCAAAGCCAGCTCTTATTTGCCTTTGAATCGACTGAACTGGATACGGGGTGGCAGATGCAGTTAACATGGATGAGGCTTCCACAGAGTTCAAGAACTCACCCACTCTCTTTGGAGAGGCATTGGCTGCAGACCTTGCCAGCTTTCCAAGGGATGTCATGTGCTGCACCCTCCTGCAGTATGTAGATGACCTCCTCCTTGCCAGTGATACCCAGGAAAATTGTGCAAAAGGCACAAAGGCCCTCCCGCACCTCCTGTCAGACTCAGGATACTGAGGCTCGTAGAAAAAAAAGCACAAATCTACCAGCAGCCATTCCAGTACTTGGGCTTCCAACTCACCCAGGGAGAAAGAGCACTACGGCCAGAGAGGAAGAAGGTCATTAACTCCTTACCCAAGCCCCAGATGAAGAAGGGCATGCAAGAATTCCTGGGGGCCACCGGGTTCTGCAGAATCTGGATTCCCAGATT
This sequence comes from Phataginus tricuspis, assembly GCA_029783875.1. Taxonomy (NCBI): domain Eukaryota; kingdom Metazoa; phylum Chordata; class Mammalia; order Pholidota; family Manidae; genus Phataginus; species Phataginus tricuspis. The sequence continues at coordinate 17,713,301 of JAQQAC010006904.1, read as the reverse complement.
CTCAGCAATGGCAAAACCCCTCTACAGCCTCCTGGGGGGCCCAGACTGAAAGCCCCTGTCTGGACAAAAGAGGCAAGAGTCACCTTCCTGGAAATAAAAGCTGCTTCAGAACGGGCACCAGCCCTAGGCCTGCCAGATATAAAAAGACCCTTCAATGTCTTCATACATAAAAAGTAGCAATTCTGCACTGCAAAGAACATCAAAAGGAAAACAATCCTACAGCACAGGGGAATGGAATGGCAGATGAAGCTGCCAAACTAGCAGCCAGTAAGGAGGCAGGGAGAGCTCCTTCCCTCACTATGGCCCTGACACCCCCCATGGAGGCCACTTGATCCAAGTACACTGAAAAGGAGAAAGACTGGGCTATAACTGAAGGAGCCACCCTAACTGAAAATGGATAGTGGATGCTGCCAGACAGACGTATCTTTGCCCCAGCTGCAACTGGGACGCAACTAGTCAGTGAATACCATCAGTTCACCCACGTAGGAAAAACTGCACTGGAAGCCCTCCTCAAAAAGTAATACTACATCAGCCAGTTGCCAGCGTTTTGCCGAGCAGTAAGTGAACAGTATGTAACCTGTGTCAGAAATAATGCTCGATCTGCACCATGACTCCCACCTGGTGTCCAAAGAGTGGGAGTTGCCCCCTTTGAAGACCTTGAGGTAGACTTCACAGATGTCCAGCCAAGCAGCGGACTCAGACACCTCCTAGTGATAGTGTGTACGTACTCTAGGTGGCTCAAAGCTTTCCCAACTAGGACAGAACGAAGCCGGGAGGTAGCCAAAGTCCTCCTGGGAGAAATTGTGCCCCAGTTTGGCCTACCGTCTACAATCCAGTGACAATGGGCCTGCCTTTGTAGCAGATGTAGTACACATTTTAACTAAATCTCTCAACATTACCTGGAAACTCCACACCGCATACAGGCCACAAAGTTCAGGGAAAGTAGAGCGAATGAATCGTACCCTCAAGGGAACTGTAGCTAAGTTTTGCCAAGAAACTGGCCTCTCATAGTCAGACTTACTGCCCCTGGCTCTCCTGCGTGCTTGCCTCACACCTGGAACTCAAGGTTTTTCCCCTTTTGAATTAGTGTATGGACACCCTCCCCCGTGTCTAGGAAGCCTCCCAGGGAACCTATACCAGATAGGAAATAAGGGAGTAAGAGAACAGCTCCAAGCCTTGGGAGCTGCCCTAAATAAACTACAACAATACACCATAGAAAGAGCCCAAACCTCTTTAGGAACCCCAGTACATTCCTTCCAGGCTGGGGACTCAGTCTGGGTCAAAGATTGGAAAAGGGAACCCCTCAAACCTCAGTGGGCTGGCCCCCACATTGTTGTTCTAACCACTCCTACTGCCCTCAAAGTTGCCCTCTGTGGGTCCATCATTTCAGACTAAAAAAGGCCCATAATCTTGATGAAGAAACACATCAGGGGAAGGCTCAGCCAGACCTCCAGAATCCTCTCCACCTCTGTATCCAACTATTACCCTCTGACTAATGAACACCTGCATGCTGTGGATCCTGGCCCTCCCCAGAGTGATATCTTTCACCCTAGGCATTGAACTATCTCCTGTTGCCACGCCTGGACTGGACTTTTCCTCCAAAAGTTGCCCTTTCTATTGTTTATTGGGTAATTGTAGGTTGTTTTGCTGTGCTTACCTGTTTCTCCTAAACTATACTCAAGCCTCAGCCTGCATCTCCCCACTACCACTGTGTGATGTTATTTTTATACCTTCTTTTCCTTCCTTTCCTCCGCCTCACTCCCGGGGTACCTCAGTGTGGCTGCATAAAGTCAGACAAATGGGGGACCGGGTTCAGTGCCTACACCTACATGCCTGCTAAATGTTATGATAAGAACAGCGCCACCCTTTGCCTTAAAGACAGAAAAAGTACTGAACTAAAACAATATATAAATGAAACTCAGACTGTGCAGTTAGGGGAAGAAAGAAATCCACTGTCTGCTGGACCTCCCTCACCCACATTGGAATGTCTGATAGGGGGGAGTCCAGAACCAAGCACGAAGGGACAGGGATGAAAAGGTCAAGCAGGCCCTAAAGGCACTAACTAAAGAGCCAGTTTACTGCAAAATATTGACATCTCAGGTTTTTCCATAACAGATTAAGCAGTTTAGTACTATGAGGTCTGCCTTTAGTCCCTTGAGTGTTTTCAGCTCCCACTACACAAAGTTCGTAGGGAGCTGTGCTAAAGAAGTGGGCCAAGGAGGACTGGGACAGGGTGCGGGGGAGGGGGTACCCGTGCCCCTCCCACTCCTTTCTAATTTTAATCAGCCCTTGAAAAAGGTGCCCATCCCCTCCAATTGGGCAACACCCCCTCTGACATCTGCGCCTACCAGAGCTGCAAATGTTAAAATAGAATCCATGGCTAACAACTCTTTTAACTGACCTTGCTGGGCCAGCGGTTCTGTTGCACCTTAAACTATTAGTGAAACCCTGCATCTTTAACTAGCTCATTAACTTTATCAGGGAACGCATTTCCTCTGTAGAGCTCATGTATATGCAGAGCCGTTATGACCCTATCATAAACCAAGGAGATGATGCCCCCTAAAACGAAGTGTTTAAAGGCATCAGAGGGGGGAGTGATAGGGAAAACTTACAAGGACAGCAATCTAGTCCAGGTGGCTCCCTTCTGCTACTCTTAGTAAAGACAACAGAAACTCCCTTAACATCCCTCTCCCCTTCACTCCCTGCTCTGCCGAGCATCCACTCCCTGCACTCACTCCCCCTTGCCTGCTCACTTGCTGTGCACTTAGGAATGTTACAGACACAGATGCAGAAAGATATATATTGCTCCCTTTGCATTTGTTCGGGGCTCAGACTTTTGGGAGATTACTTCCCGACACTCCAAGACCTCCGAGTGCCGCTTGGTTATTCCATCAGTGATACAGTCCAGTTTTTTTCAGTATTTTCCATAACAAATTCAGTTTTATCTTTTTCAAGCACTACGTAGAAGTGAAACCATTCAGTCTGTATCCGTAAGTCTGGATTTTCTCACTCAGTGTCACTTATGTGAGATTCCTCTGTGTTGTTGTTGCATGGGGCAATAGTTCATTCCTTCTCTTGGCTGTGAAGCAACTCAGTGAACAAACACAGGTCAGGTTATTTTCAGATTCCAGTAGTACTACTGTGATCATCTTTGTAAAACTTTGGGTGTACATATTCATTCAATTCTACAGGATATAAAACTAGGAATGGGATTTGGGGGCCAGCTATCCAAGATACCACACAGTTTTCCATAGTTGAACATCAACTCTGATTCCTACTGTCAGTGTGTGAGAGCTGTAGCTGTCCCACACCCACAGAAGTACTTGATTTGAACATTTTGGCTGTTCTTTAGCTGAGTTATGACACTGCATTCAGGTTTTAATTTTTCTTAGTCTGAAAACTAATAAAGTTGTATAATCACATATGTGAAGTGTCTATTAAAGTCTAAATGCCAATTTGGAGGCCAGGCAAAGTGCTGTGTTTAAAGGCACTTGGTCCTTCAGAGCCCACACTCTCTAGCTGATATCATCATTGCCGTTCAGGTCACATCAGCGTTTTGAATGAAAATGAAGCTATTGTACATTGTTGGAGAGAAAGGATTTTCTTCTATCCCTCAAGGCTCTTCCAGCTGGTCTAAAGATCAAATCAACATGAGACAGATTAATAGAAAAAAACAAAATTTTATTACATCTGTACAAAGGCCCAGTAATGCAACTGAGACCCAACACAATGACCAATAAAGGCAGATTTTATACCTTTTAGACAAATCTGTGAAGAATTGATATGACAAAAAAAAAAAACAGGTTTGGGAGCTTCAGTTAGGAAGGAATTGTAAACAGCATTTAGGCAGGCAGGGGTACTAAACGAATTAAATGAGCTAAATTGACCAAAATCTTTTGATGTTTTCTCTAGTTTTGCAGAATCCCAGTGTGGACAATGGGTTCAGACCATCTGCCCACATTCCTATTTAAGTCAAAAATCTACTAGATGATACTCCCAGTAAGGGGTAGTTCAGCTGTTAGAGTAGGTAGATAGCTCCACATAAGCAGGGAGAGGGAGGGGGCCTTCGGTCTGGTGGTCTGATGTTTGCTTATATTCTATACATCGGTGTAAGCTATTCCATGGGATATGGCATGAGAATATAGATAGCAGACCAACCAAAAGTGAGTAGATACAACATGGAGGAGAAACTGACCCAAACTTCATCCCAAAATCCACTAACATAGTAAAAATCATGCCCCTTCATCATTAGCATAGTGAAAAGTCATACCTCCCTGCACCATGAAAGCTCCATTGGGAACCAAATATAGTAAAAAATCCCTCTGCCTAATGTGAGGGTGGAGCAAGCCCAAACTCCAGGAAGACCTCACCTGTTACCTTTGAAACCTAATCTCACTGAGTGAATATTCATCCCCCTTCACGTAAAAATGGCTCCCTATCATTCTCTTGACGCGACCACCTCAGACCTGCCTGTGCCCCATTCATGAACTTTCTCCTTTTTTTAAACTCTAACTCTCCAGGTAAACTCTTAATGCTTTTTTCTGCATCCATTCTTGAATTCTTTTCCACAATGAGACCAAGGACCTGTCTCTGGTAACACAACCTCCAATTGTATAAATCCAGATAAATAAAACCTATACAATTAGTCAAATTTCTTTCTTCCATTTTTAAACACACACTTACTGAGTTTAAGATATGTCATTTATTGGGTTTATAATTTCATTCTCATTAGTTCACACTCATTAGACATGGCTAAAGGGGTCAATATGCAGATTAAATTAATTTTTCTGTTATCTTACTGTCATATGTCATGTGGAAGGAAGATGGCATGTTTATGATTTCTGGATTAATGGCAAGTCACTGACTCTCTGATTTGCTTGGACTATAAATTATTTCAATGTTCTTTGTCATGTTGCTACTCATAAGAAAGAAGGTAATGAAAAGAGTATGGGTGAATTGAGAAAATATGGTACAAACCCTTCAAACACCTTTTCAAATGAATTTTTTTCCTATCAACATATTTTCCTGTTATCCATCACAATGTCCCCAAAATACCACCTTCGAAAGCATAGGACCCTCTTTGGGGTTTGCTAAAATTCTTTTACTAAGGCGATTTATAATTACTTAAAGGGTATAGTTCTAATAGATAATTAAAAATATCATAATATCTTATCTTAACTGATATAATTAAGGAGTCTTCTGTGGTCCTCCAATTATATAGCCATATCCGTGTTTACTTAAGAAGATGCTTCCAGTGCTCTGACATCAGAAACCTTGAGCAGAGCCAGGTAAAGACAAGTACATCAAGGAAGTACAGAGATGAATGAATTTTATTACTACTTAGGTTTGCTGTCAATATGAAATGTTTTCACTCAAAGGCATTTTACAATGGTACCTAGATAGCCTTAGATAGTGAATGACTTTTAGCTTATGTTATTGTAGCAAACATTTAAGAATGCCCTTGATTCTTATACTATCCTTCAAATGCATGTCCATGTCCCTGTTTCTGAACAAGTCACTTCTTTGATCATCAGCAAATGATACCACAGCCAAGGTAAATTGTCAAATATCTTGTAAATATCCAGGTAAGAGCTCTTCAGTTTAATTCTTCTTCAGATAATTTATTTGTATGCATTTAAGTTTCTATTACTTCTAGCATCTAAACCCACTTTATGTACTTATATTTGGGATACAAAGAATGTATTTAAGGCACATTCTAAACTCTTGGTGTTTTTTTTTTCTTCTTTGCCTCAGGAGTAAACATTCAGTAAAAATTAACTTTTTTTTGGTTTACTTATTTACTCAGATGCTATGCTGGTACTTGGGTAGAGAGATAATCCTTTAGCTCAGAGTGTTCATTAAGAAACATTGAAGTTATATAATGATTTAGGAAATAGTATAGATTCAACAATGTTCTGAGGTCAGAGTGGTGTGTGAACCAAATTTAGAGAGTGATGGAGGGAACAAAATCCCTTTGGAGGAAGTGACAGTGTGAATTGCAGCAACTATAACATAGCCACACTGGTTTTCTTTAAGCTCCATGGCAATGGCATGGTCCTACCCACCTCAGGGCCTCTTGAATTACTATTGATCTGCATAGAATGCTTTCTTTACCTACTTGCATCTCTCAGTTAATTCCTACTTATCTTTTAGATACCAGATTAATTGTCTCCATTTTCAGAAGCACTTTTAACTTCCTTCACTATATTTGGACAATTTGCTTTAGGTTTGTAATGCTCAGTCTTTTTACATTTTGGCATAATTATAGTTTATTATAAGTACTTTGAATTGTTATTTAATTAATATTTGTCACTTCCATTAGATGATAAGATTCATTAGGATAAAAACTACTGGATTCATTATGAAATACAAAACACATAACTACTGATTTAGAAAACAATAACATTTAGAAAATTGATTTAATGCACAAATGAAAAATAGATGAAACAATAACATTTAGAAAATTGATTTAATACACAAATGAAAAATAGATGAAACAAATTTGGCAAACTAAGCTCAGAAATTTTCTACAAATAAGGAGTACCAAATATTAGTTCAAGACATAAAATGAAGCATGGAACATTTAGGAACTGACACATTCTGATATGGCTGGAATATAGTGTAAATACTTACTGGATCATACCACATTAGTCAAAACAATTTTGATTTTCATCAGCTATGTGTAAGACTGGGAGACAAATAGATACGCATAACTTTTCAATGGAACCACTTTTTGTTTTTAAGTTTTGTCAGGGCCTCCTTCACATCCTTGTTCCGCAGGCTGTAAATCAGTGGGTTAAGCATGGGAATCACAAGAGTATAAAACAGTGAGGTCATTTTGTCTTGATCTAGGGAGTAGGAAGAACTTGGCCGCAAATACATGAAGAGCAGAGTTCCCTGGAAAATTGCAACAGCAGTTAAGTGGGAGATGCAGGTGGAGAAAGCTTTGAACCTCTCCTCAGCAGAGTGGATCTTTATCACTGCTAGGAGGATATAACAGTAAGAAACAAAAAGTCCAGAAAGAGTAATCAGTTCAATGAAACCAAAAATGGTGAATATCACTAGCTCATTGACCTGTGTATCTGAGCAAGAGAGCAAAAGGAGAGGTGGGACATCACAGAAGAAATGGTTAATCTCATTTGACCCACAGAAACATAAGCGGAATGTTAGTGTCGTGTGTATCAGAGCATCTGCCATCCCCACCATGTAAACCCCAGCTGTGAGCAGGGAGCACACTCTGCTGGACATGTTGACTGTGTAGAGCAAGGGGTTGCTAATGGCCTTGTACCAATCAAAAGTCATCACCGCCAGCAGCAGATAATCACAGTCTGCAAACATACAGACAATCAAGAATTGCAGAGCACAGCCATAGAAGGAAATTGACTTGTTCTTGGCAATGAAGCCTACTAGCATCCTGGGTCCAACTGCTGTGGAATAGCAGAGGTCACTGAAGGAAAGATGACTGAGGAAAAAGTACATTGGCTTGTGTAGCTGGGAATCCATTCTAATTAAGATGATCATCCCAAGGTTTGCCGCAAGGATGATGACATAAACAATTAGAAACGTGGTGAAGAGGGTCCCTTTGATTCAAGGGTTATTGCTTATTCCCAGGAGAAGGAATTCATTCAAGGAGGAACAATTTCCCACCTCCATTCTTCTTTATTCTTCTAAAATGCTACAGAAATGATCAATAAATGGTAGACCAAAAATTTAACTTTTCATGACACTCAGAAAAATATAATCTGTAAGTCAGAAAGGATTTATTTCAGTACATTATATTTTTTATCCTCAGAAAATAGCCCAGATAAGTTTTATTGTTATGTTGTTGACAAAATTTAAAGTGTCTGGGATAGGATTTAGAGAAAGTTTTATTCTAAATTTAGATACGTGACTGTGTGCACATTCACTGCCTCATCTCAGCAATCAATCATGACCCAAAATCTCATTACATCAAATATACTATGAAAGTAACATGTAAATTACTTTCTTAGTATGGAATATACAGTGTTATGTTTAAAAAATAAATATCCAGTTGAGCATAAAATTGATTAAATTTTCTGAGTCCAAGAATCATGGTTCTTTTAAGACTGTGCATAAATTCAGACACAATGAACATATATCTAATTTAAAAATAATGTATGATATAATGTTATTGTTCTTGTTTTTTTTAGCATTTATCAAGTCACTAGATATATTTTAATAAACTTTTCTCTAGAAATATGTTACTGCCTTACCACATTATTATTATTCACCTGCTGGAGAGGTCTGGTGCCAAAGGGTCCCTTGACCAGCAAAAGAGAAATGCTAAAAACAAGTGAAAACAACAGAATTTAACACATGCATTTCTATTTTTAAACCTTTGTACTTTAAACCTGGCTTACTCATTAAAAATAGAAATGTGAGCAAGAACAATAAATATATCTTTGAAATATAAATTTGTGTTTGTGTGTATTTGTCTGTGTGTGTGTGTTGGGTGTGCACATGTATCTGTGTCTCTCTGTTAATATGTGAGAATTGGAATATGGGTGATTTTCTGACTTTGTTTTAGACTTCAGTAAATATGGGATTTAAGTTACACAAATTAGCATTTGTGTTGTGATATCTCAACGTAGGAAAAATGGAAGTTTTATGACCAGGATTCTCACCTGATTTTAATATCACCCATTGTATATATGCAGGAGCTTGCTTGCATACACCTTGGCAGAAAACTTTATGGCTGATAGAGATCCCAGTGAGCTGTCAGTATTGGCTGGGGGAAGAGGTGGAGAGGAAACACACAATCTCCTGGATGTAATTGGTCAGGCATCTGCCAGTCACCAGAGAGACCTATCCACAGAGTTCTGCCAGTGCTAGGAAGCAGAGAGGGAAGGCCCACAGCCTCTGTTTGTGGAGCAGGAGGGAGTGGAGAGGGGGTCACCAGTGGAGGCAGCTCCTGGGGAGCAGAGACTGGAGCCAGGGCCAGAGACTGAGATGGGCAGATGGGGTACAGCACTCAACCTACTTTCTTGAGAATAAAGCTTGGTATGAGCCCTTTTTACCCCCAATGTTCTGTTGTTTTTAGTCTGTCTGAATTCATAGTGAACTTGTCTGGAGTGGGGAACCCCCTCCTCCCAGAGCAACACTCAACTATTACTGGTTTAAAAAACTGGAAAAAAATCTTAAATTTGCATATATTCTTTCTGATTTAAGAAATAGCATTTTTCTTCTTAATTTTGGTTAAGATATCAGTAAAACTACTTATTAGCAAATCAAAATGAATCCAGTTCACCCTACTTTACAAGAAATATCTTTTGCCATTAAATTGCAAAATATTAATCAAAGGAACTTAATTAATGTTCATTTACAATTTAAAAAATATTTGATAGTTCATTTTTCCAAAAGTTAGTTCTTTTATTCTTCACTCTTTACATTTGGCAACTCAGAAACCTACCTGTGATGAGAAAGTCTTTCTGTGCTTGTCTCTGGTAACTGAGCAATGTAGATAGATCACATTTTATTTTTACTTGGTGACATTTGGGACTTAAATCTCTAAAGTCTCTGCCCTCACACTTCTGTATTATGTAAACATGTGATTAATTAGATATTGAGTTCTGTATTTTCCCCAGTGAACCTCACAACAACTTTAACAAAAGTCAAACGTAGCTTTTCACACCTACACCAAATTGATCAATATTGGAAGATAAAATGATTTTTACACTATGATTCATTGCTACCATGAGTCTATACCATCTTCTTCCAGTCAAATCAGACATCTAATGAAACTCAGATAGACCTGCATTTAATTATTGTTATCTCAATTATTATTCTGTTTTAATAAATTTATTTTATAAAATTTATGATTTTGTTTAATGTATTATTTATTCTTAATTATTTTATACTGTTTCTTTCACTTCTGAGACAATCTCCTTCACCTTCCACTTATAAATGGACAATTCTTCAATGGTTATATTAAATACTCTTTTCTTCATTTAGCCTATGTGATTTCATTCCTCCAGCCAGATTTCAATTATTTTATGACTTTATATCATCCACTATACTTAACACACTTTTTCTTGAATTATCTTTATTTCACTTATATGTGTGTTTACTACACTGTAAGTTCCTTAGAAGTAATAGCAGTGTTTGGTTAATTTCTGTATATCCTATAACCCTAACACCAGGACTTGCACAGGTAATGTTTAAGTTGATATTTGATCTTAAATATTTTCAGTTGTTAGACTGGAGGGTGGTGGACAAATGGAATAAATAAAGAAGTTTTGGTAACTCAACTAATATAGATCATACATGCATGTGTACATGGAGGTGACTTTAAAAAAAACAAGGTTCTATTTGTTTCTAAATATTTAGTTTACTTTTATCTATTGCAATTTTTACAGTTGAGAAGTATTGAAGAGTAACTTCACGTGCCCTCCATATATTAAAATATTCATACTACCCAAAACAATTTACATATTGCAATCCCTATCAAAATTCCAATGCAATTATTACAGAAACAGGAAAAACAATCCTAAAATTTGTATGGAACCAAAAATGACTCCAAATAGCCAAAGCAGTCTCTAGAAAGCACAACAAAACTGGAGGCATCAGACCTTCTGATTTCGAACTAGTGAATTTTTTCAGTGCATCCTTATGGAATATCTTTCCATTTATTTATGTCTTTTTCAATTTCTTTCATCATCTTATACTTTTCAGTGAACAAATCTTTCACTTCCTTGGCTAACTTTATTCCTCAGTATTTTATTCTTTTTTATGTTATTGTAAATGGAATTGTTTCCTTAATTTCTCTTTCTGATAGATCATTGGTAGTGCATAGAAAAGCTATTACAGAAAATACTGGAAAACCTGGTCTGGATCTGACAGAAGAACCAAGCGGCACCGGGAGGTCTTGGAGTGTTGAGGTTTTATTTTACACCGGCGGGCTCAGAGGGGAGTGATCTCCCAAGGTCTGAACCCTGAGCACAAGCAAGGGGAGCAATTTATATTATTTTGATATGTGGCATTTTGGCATACGCAGGGCAAAAGAGGAGCCTGGAGGAGGGGAAGAGGGAGCTGCCAACTGGAGGAAAAAAGCGGTTTGCTGACCTTGATGGCTGTGTTGAATATTTTCCTTATCACTTCCCCCTCTGATGCCCCTTTAAACACTTCGTTTTAAGGGGCAACATCTTTTTGGTTTATGATAGGGTTATAATGGCTTGAATTTATACTTTTAATTGCTTTGAGCTAGGATTTTTCCTTGTGACTTTTTTGTGAAAGTCTTGAGTACTTTGTGAAGAACACAAATGATTATGTTTTATGCATTTGTCTGTATGGGCCTTGTGTGTACAAGTTGAAATGAGTTCTTCAGACTCTTAATAAGCCTGTGCTTAACAAAAATACCCAGTTTTTCTCAGTCCTATTTTATTTTTATGCAGCTGAGTATTACACTCAGACTGGCTTATCTGAGTGTGAGAGGTGCTTAAGGTGTAGGGCCACTGAGGGCAGCTGCCTTGGGTGATGACTATGCACTTTATAACTCTTGTATGGTTAAACATTATTGAGAGGTACTTTGGAAATTCAGGCTGATTTGAGTTCAGCTAGGAGAGACAGGTAAGCACAGCAGAACAACTTAACGATTACCCAATAGACAATAGAAAGGGCAACTTTTTAAGGAACAGTTTAGTCAGAGGGGGAAGCAGCAGAGAGTTTAATGCCCAGGATGAGAGATTCCATTCCGGCGAGGGCCAGGATCCACAGCGTGCAGGTGTTCGTTAGTCAGAGGGTAATCATCAGATGCGGAGGTGGGGAGGATTCTGGAGGTCTGGCTGGGCCTTCTACTGATGTATTTCTTTGTCCAGATTATGGGCCCTTTTCATTCTGTAATGATGGACCCACACAGTGATGCCTGTAACTTTGGGGGCAGTAGGAGCAGATAGAACAATAATGTGGGGCCCAGTCCACTGAGGTTTGAGGGGGTCCCTTTTTCAATTTTTGACCCAGACTGAGTCCTCATCCTGGAAGGAATGTATTGGGGTCCCTAAGGAGATCAGGGCTCTTTCTATGGTATATCGCTGCAGCTTATTTAGGGTGGCTCTTAAGGCTTGGAGCTGTTTTCTTACTCTCTTATTTTCTATCTGGTGTAGGTTCCCTGGGAGGCTTCTTAGACATGGGGGAGGGCATCCATACACTAATTCAAAAAGGGAAAAGCCTTGAGTCCCTGGTGTGCAGCAAGCATGCAGGAGAGCCAGGGGCAGTAGGTCTGGCCACAGGAGGCCAGTTTCTTGGCAAAACTTAGCTAGGGTTCCTTTGAGGGTGTGATTCATTCACTCCACTTTCCCTGAACTTTGTGGCCTGTATGCAGTGTGGAGTTTCCAGGTAATGTTGAGAGATTTAGTTAAAATCCTGCTGCATCTGCTACAAAGGCAGGTTCATTGTCACTATGAATTGTAGATGGTAGGCCAAACTGGGGCACAGTTTCTCTCAGGAGGACTTTGGCTATCTTCTAGCTTTGTTTTGTCCTGGTTGGGAAAGCTTTGACCCAACCAGAGTATGTACACCCTATTACTAGAAGGTATTTGAGTCCTCTGCTTGGCTGGACATCTGTGAAATCTATCTCAAGGTTTTCAAAGGGGGCAACTCCTGCTCTTTGGACACCTGGTGGGGGACACAGTGCAGATTGAGCATTATTTCTGGCACAAGTCATGCTCTCCTCACTTATTGCTTGACTTAATAATGCTGGCAACTGGCTGATGCAGTGCTGCTTTTAGAGGAGGGCTCCTAGTGCAGTTTTTCTTAGGTGGGTGAGCTGATGGTATTTGCTAACTAGATGCCTTTCGGTTGCAGTTGGGACAAAGATGCATCTGTTAGGCAGCAACCATCATTTTTTTCTTTAGGGTGGCTCCTTCAGCCACGGCCCAGTCCTTCTCTTTTTCAGTGTACTTGGGTGGAGGTGCCTCCACCGGGGGCGTTAGGGCCATGGTGAGGGAAGGAGCTTTATCTGTTTTTTATTGGCCCCTATTTTAGCTGCCTTATTTGCCAGCTGGTTCCCTTGTGTTATAGGGTTTTTTTCCTCTTGGTGTTCTTTGCAATGCAGAATTTCTACTTTTCTTGGGAGCCAGACAGCCTTGAGGAGTTTTAGTATTTGTGCTAGCTGAGAGTTGGAGAGGAGTTGGTGTCCCTGTGTGTTTAAGAGGGACACAACAGTATGGGGTACCTTGACATTTGTTTTTTGTCTCAGGGTAAGTTTATCAGCTTTTTTAAATGAAAAAACTGTGACTGCCAGTGTCCTGAGGCAGGGTGGCCATCCTGCCTCAATCGGGTTTAGTTCTGTTTTTTTTTTTTTGACAGGTATGCAATCGGCTGCTGCCAGGGCCCAACAGTTTATGTGAGAACTTCGAGGGCTACTTTTTTTTCATTTATGAAGAGATTGAAAGGCTTTTTTGTATCTGGCAGGCCTAGGGCTGGTGCCTGTTGAAGCAGCCTTTATTTCCAGGAAGACAGTTCTTGCCTCTTCTGTTCAGACAGGGGCTCTCAGTCTTGGCAACCCCAGGAGACTGTAGAGGGATTTGCCATTGCTGAGAATCCGAGAATCCAGATTCTGCAGAACCCGGCATCCCCCAGGAACTTTCTTTGTCTGTGGCTGAGGTAAGGAGATAATGACCTTTTCTTCTCTGGCTCTAGTGCCCTTTCTCCCGGGTGAGGAGGAAGCCCAAGTACCAGACTTGCTGCTGGCAGATTTGTGCCTTTTTTTATCCTAAGTCTGACAGGAGTTGCAGGAGGCCCTTTGTGCCTTTTGCACAATTTTCCTGGGTGTCACTGGCAAGGAGGAGGTCATCTACATACTGCAAGAGGGTGCAGCATGTGTTTTCCCTCAGAAAGTTGGCAAGGTCTGCAGCCAATGCCTCTCCAAAGAGAGTGGGTGAGTTCTTGAACCCTTGTGGAGGCCTAGTCCATGTTGACTGCATCTGCTACCCCATATCTGGTTCAATCCATTTGAAGGCAAACAAGAGCTGACTTTTGGGGGGGCAGCTGGAGGCAGAAGAAGGCATCTTTTAAGTCTAGGCAAGTGAACAATTTGGCAGACCCCGGGATCTGGCTGAGGAGCATGTACAGACTTGGGACCACTGGGTGTAAAGAAGCAGCTACTCTGTTAATGGCTCGCAGGTCTTGAACAGGCCGGTGCCCTCCTCTTGACTTTTTGACTTGTAGAAGCAGGGTGTTCCAGGGAGACTGACACTCAGTTAGAATGCCTGCCTCTTTGAGTCTGATCAGGTGTTCCTGGATGCCTGCTCTCACCTCTTGTGAGAGGGGGTACTGCTGCTATCTTTCTGGCTGGGCCCCCAGAGTCAATTCTACAATGACAAGGGGTCGGTTATGAGCAAGTCCAGGTGGGTTGTCTTCAGCCCATACTGAGGAGAAGGCAGCTCTGAACTCAGGTGGGCTACTTGAGAGGGTCTGGGCACAGAATAGCCTCTACTCCTCTTCCCTGGGTGCAGTTATTGCCAGTATGAGGGACCCTGGCTCTTCTTGGCCTGGGTTTAGTTTGAGGCTTGTGCGTCCAATTGATTCGAAAGTTATTTGGGCTCCGAGCTTTGAGAGTGTATCTTGGCTGAGAGGGGAATGGGGCACTTGGGCAGGTAGAGAAACTTATGTCAGGCTTTGTGACTTCCAAGTTCACATTGGCGGGCTTGACAAAAGTGCTGCTGGACTGCTTGTGTCCCAGTGGCTCCGAGAATAGTTGCAGTCTTTTTACTGAAGGGAATTACAGGCAGGGTGACCACAGAGTGTTCTGCCCCTGTGTCAGCCATAAAAGTCATATGTTGACCCCCCACTTTCATTTTGACCATGGGCTCATGGGGGCTGAGTGTGAGAGAGACTGGTTCTTGTCAATCTGAGTCTGTTCCTGCCAGACTAATGAGCCTTTCCCATGAGGCTCCTCCTGCCAGAGACTGGGTTTTGGGGCTTTGCCTTGGTTGGGGCATTAATTTTTCCAATGCCCCTTCTCTTCACAGTAAACACACTGGTCCCTGGCTAGGGGCGTCTTAGGCTTCCCTCCTCTTGGCGGCCAGCTTTTCCCTGCCTTTTGGTCATCTTTCTTTTAGGGCAGCTTCTAGGAAGCTGGCCTTTTTCTTCATTTTTCTTTCAACCTCTCTGTCAGCCTGAACTTCTGTTTAGATATACTTTGTTGGCAATTTCAATCAGTTGAGTGATATTTATCCCGGCAAAGCCTTCAAGTTTTTGAAGCTTTTGTCTGATGTCTGGGTCGGCTTGAGCTACAAATGAGGTGTTGACCATTTGTGGGTTCCCTGGTGACTCAGGATTAAAGCGGGTGTAGATGCGATAAACTTCACACAGTTTTTCATAATAGTCTCCGGGAGACTCTCCTGGTTGTTGATTGACCGAAGATACTTTGGTCATATTCATAGGCTTTTTGGACCTGGCTTTAATCTCCCAGAGGAGGACATCCTGATATTGGCAGATCTGGTGCTGTCCCTCAGGTGTGGTGAAGTCCCACTTGGGGCACTCCTTGGGGACAGCGATTTCAGCCTATGCACCCAATGAAGGACCCTGGCTGCCTCCTCCCTTCTGCTGTGAACTGGGTGTGGAGAAGCTATTGAGTTTTTTTAGGCCGGCTGATGGGTTTGGAAGAGGGATTGCATGAGATCAACCAGGACTTGTGGCTTTTCTGACAGGGTGTTGTGTTTTTAATTGAGGAGGTTAGTCATGGAGAAGGGTTGATAGTAAAGCATGGACCAGCCAGGCTGGATGGTCACATCTTTATCACACCTTTCAGGCTCCCACATCTCTTGCACCAGCATCTGAAGGGTACCTGCTCCTGGATGAGGGCACAATCTGGCTGCTGGTCCAGGGGAGAGTGGGTCAACTGTTTCTGGAGTTGGTGGGGAAGCTGACGGCAGCAGGGTGTCTGGGATCAGGGGCTGGGTGCTGATGGTCTTGGGGGGCGCATAAGGTGGGGACAATATTGGCTCTTCCTCTGGATCACCAGCAAGAATTTGCAGAGGCTCTGGCCTCTGTTGATTCTTTGTGGGCTGCTTTGTTGAGGCGACTAAGACCCTGCCCTGTCCCTCCTGTTGCAAGCAAATCGCACCCAAGGGGGAAGAGTCTGGATAACTCCCAATCAGGAGTCAGTGTATGGGAACTAATTAGGATGACCTGGATGTCTAGTGATGGCCTGCCAGACTCGGCAGATTGTTGGGACATCTAGGGTTCCTTCTGGAGGCCACCCTGCATTAAAGGTGGGCTATACAGATTCACACAGGGTTTTCAACCTGCCAGGAGTTAATTTTATTCTGTAGTTTTCTGAAAATTCATTCCTGAAGTTTTTGATCATGGTGTCAAGAACTGTGGGTTTGCTGTGCCCTGACCCCATGACATGTCTGTGTAATGGCGTCATGACAACAGAGAAGGGAGGGGTGCCTCCTCCAGAGAGGAGACCAGTCAGATGACCATCCATTCACTCCCCTCGCAGAGAATTTAGTCAGCCTTGACTAAGGTCCACCCGTATAAGTCCCGGTCAGCCGAAGCTGAGTCACTGTTATGTCATGGCGGCCAACCGCGAATGCAGATGAGGGCCCACTCAGATTCCGTAGCACAGGCCGTGGGATCACAGATTCAGTTCAGACTAAATGGCAGCCACCCTGCACACTCATTCACATAGTCAGACCAGAGTTTAAACATCCCCACCCCGGAATGTCTACTTGTGAGACTTCTAAGAAGTCTCCGGGAGGTGATCAGGGTCCTCTTCCACCCCAGTGGGTGGGAACTGGCTGGGTCAGGGGCCCCAGGGCCTTACCGGATTCGACGTTGGAACCAGGTCCTCACCTGCCAAGCCTCCTTGAGTCCAGTCGGAACAGTGGAGTGGGGCTGGCCCAGGGTGACCGGGTGGGAGACTGCCTAAAGATCAGGCAGGGCGCGGCTTCTCCGTTGCGATCTCTTGTTCTATCACCGCTCTGCCATTTCCCCAAACCGGTGGCAACAATGGGCAGGCATGGTTGAGTGTCCCGGTCAGGGAACCAAATGTTACAGAAAATACTGGAAAACCTGGACTGGGTCACTGATGGAAGAATCAAGTGGCACTCGGAGGTCTTGGGGTGTTGAGGTTTTATTTTACACCGGCGGGCTCAGAGGGGAGTAATCTCCCAAGGTCTGAGCCCTGAGCACAAGCAAGGGGAGCAATTTATATTATTTTGATATGTGGCATTTTGGCATGCGCAGGGCAACAGAGGGGCCTGGAGGAGGGGAGGAGGGAGCTGCCAACTGGAGTGTTTTGCCAACTGGAGGAAAAAAGCGGTTTGCTGACCTTGACGGCTGTGTTGAATATTTTCCTTATCAAAGCAACTGATTTTTGCATATCGACTTCATATCCAGCAACCTTACTGAATTTATTAATTCTGATTTTTCTGGTGAAGTCCTTAGGATTTTGCACATATGATGTCATATCATCTGAAAATAAGACAATTTGATTTCTTCTTTTCTGAACAACTCCTTATTATGCCATTGTCTGTCTTAAAGTCATACAAATGCCCCCTTAAAAAGCAGAGCAGCCTCTTGTGGTTTACTATCATTCTGAAATGCCTTCACAAAAGGGCATTTGCAATTACTTAAGGGGTGCATTTCTAATGTGTAACGAAAATGCCATTGAAATGTGACTTAGGGAAACAGTGTTTTTATTTATTCTTATTTACTTACTTATTATGGATATATTTCTGGGTGTTATGATGGATCATTTATACAGGGATACTAGTGCATGGGAAGGATATATGCAAGCATAATTTAAGGCACTCAAACCCTTCTTGTTTAATAAAGCCATTTAATAAGTTTAATAAACCCATTGTTTATGAAAAAAATATTGTACCTTAGGAGAATAAGTTGAATTAGCATGTGGCAGATGTGGGGAGTTCTGACCACAAAAACTTGCTGGGACTTACCCATGAATAAGGAAAGCAGGTATAAAAAGACCCTCTTTGAAAACAGAAAGTGGCCATATTAGCTCTCTTCATATATTGGGAAGAGATAAAGATCAACAATGACCACTCCCTACATTCAACTTAGGCACAGTGATAAGTAATGGAAAGTATCTAGAAGATCTACTGGTGAAACTATCAGAACCTGTATCAAAGGACCTGAACTTCAGATCTCTGAACATTTAAATAACACTTTTGGATGGAATAACTTGTTTCACACAGAACATAATTTAGTGCTGACTATTTTTTTCAGGGCACCTTTCACATCCTTATTCCTCAAGCTGTAAATCAGTGGGTTCAGCATAGGGATGACAACTGTGTAGAAAACAGAGGCCACTTTGTCCGTATCCATGGAGTAACTGGAGCTGGGTCGGAAATACATGAACAGCAGTGTGCCATGAAATATAGCCACAGTAGTTAAGTGGGAGGCACACGTAGAGAAAGCTTTGCGTCTGCCCTCTGCTGACTTCATTCTCAGGATGGCAGTTATGATGTAGATGTAGGAGAGGAGGACAGTCATGATGCTGAGCCCCACAACACAGGTACTGAAAATGAACAAAAGAATCTCATTGATGGAGGTGTCTGAGGAAGAGAGGGCTAGTAAGGGTGGGATGTCACAGAAAAAGTGGTTGATGATGTGGGAATTGCAGAATGACAATCGAAATGTACAACAGGTGTGGATTGCCGAATCCACCAACCCTTCCATGTACACAATGGCCACAAGCTGCATACAGAGTCTCCTGGGCATGGCCAGTGTATAAAGAAGCGGGTTACAAATGGCTACATAACGGTCATAAGCCATGACTGCCAACAGGAGACATTCCACATCTGCAAAGATCCCCCAAAAATACATCTGAATGGCACATAAGTTATATGGAATCCTCTTCTGCTCAGATAAGAAATCAGCCAGCATCTTGGGAGAGACAGTGGAGGAGTAGCAGACATCACAGAAGGACAGATTGCTCAGGAAATAGTACATTGGCGAGTGGAGTCTGGGGTCCACCTTGACCAGCAGGATCATCCCCAGGTTGGCAACCACGGTTATGCCATAAACCAGTAGGAAGAGCACAAAGAGCCCCTGCTGCACATCCTGCCTGCCAGAGAGTCCCAGGAATATGAAGTCAGTGACCCCAGTGCAGTTGTCAGCAGCCATCGCTCAGGTCCGGAAATCCCTGGTTGTGACAGATGGAAGTGGAAGGACAGGATTAACAACATCTAGTTAAACTGCTGTCCTGTTCTATATTTAGGAAGTAGAGATTGTGCCAGATAATGCCAGGACTGTTTAGGTAAACTCTCCTGGAAATATATCCAGATGAATATAAATTGATGACATGATAATAATATAGCTAATATTTGATTAGCACTGTCTAGAGAGCACACTCTCATCCAAATTAAATCATGCTATTTCCACACCATTTTAGGCAGTATTGATGATAGTTCTCATAATTTCAATTTATATTAAGAAATTGTTGTTCTCAGTGTCTGAGGCAATATTTTCTCAGTTAGTTGTTCCATAAATAACCATCTCTTTGGACAATATAGCTTTTCTTTTACATTTACTAAGAAAATTGTTCTGTAAGAGAGAAGCATAATTCTCTGAGACACGCAGATAATGAACATATTCCTTTGTTTTCCTTCATCATTTAAAACAGTGGAGGAGGCAGAATGATGGCAGGTTCCTGGAGCTAACAGGCCCCCGCTTACTCATTCCTCTCAGGTCCTTTCTGGCTTCAAGAAACAAGGAATAGTGACCATCTGTGATTCAGGACCAACTGAATTATACAGGTGGTGGTTGCTTGAAATGTGGGTGAAGTGCCTCCACGAGTGGTACTCTAACCCTGCTTCCCTCTGTTTTGCTGTTTCTTGGGGAGCATACGAAGAATGTTTAGGATCTAATCAGAGAGATGCTGGTAACAGAGATGACAGAGGCAACATAGGGAGTATGGATGAGTGTGTGAGTCCTTCTGCTTTAATCTCCAAGAAGCTATGTGATCTATTCAGCAACAGATCGGACATGTAAAACACATGAGGTAAAGACACATATATCCTGAGTCCCATAACCTCAGAGAGATTTATGTATGAACTGTGTCCCCATCCCAGTTCTGTAGAATTTATAATATTGTTTCATAGTTTTAACACTGTGTCTCTTCAATGTCTCTGAATTCTGTGACCTTCAGCTGTGAAAGAGCTGGAGGTCCCTGGGTAGCAAATTGAAATTTATGTCCCACTGTTATATTTTATTCATTCTAATATGTTGCATAAAATATTTTCCAAGGCCTCCTTTGTTCTGTGGGTATATAGGGGAATTAGGAGCTGAAAGTAGTTGAAGAACAGAAAGAATATGTAAATAATCATCTAGTCATCAGTGTGTAGGTGTATAAACTCTTGGCTGAAACTCATTTAAGAAACTTTCCCTGTAGACACATCTTGATAAAAAAAAGCTTCCCTTTAAAAATGAAAATACTTTTAAGAATATATAAAAGTATAGGTAATCTATTGAAACAAAATATGTTTGAACACCTCCACTATTCATGTTTGAAAATTATTATAAACCCTTCTGTCTTCTATCTAATCTATCATTAATCTTTCTATATATCTATAAAAAGACTAATAAAAGTAATCCAAGTAAGAGTATATATGATATTTAATAACTTCTTGTCTTTTTATAACATGCGTTCAGTCAAAGAATAATAGAAGAGCTAAGAAAATCTAAAATATAAATGAGAAAAAATATATATAAGTACCTGACCCAGAACTACTGTCTTCTTTGCTGTGCGCAGCTCTGTCTGCAGAGGGCTCAGCCCTGCTCCTGACTGACCTGCATTATATAAGTGTGTCTATGTCTGATGCCTGGGTGTTGAACACTGGGTCTCTCGGGAATAAGCCACAGATATGTAATGTTGTTTATCATCTGCTATTTCATGCAGGTAGGGTGATTGAGAAAGAAAGACCTTTTAAAAAATGTTTTTCTTCTGTCTCTAACTACTGCCTCATATTATACTTGTTTAACAATAGAGAAATCACCCCGGTCAATGAGCATTCCTTGCTTCCAGTCCTTGGATCTCTGTACAGGCATTTGGTTTTAATTTCATGATTTACCAAACAATCACACAAGCGTTCACTCTTGCATTCTACACAGACATATGTACACTCACTCTCTCCCACTATACACATTCACAAAACAATGGTTTTACAAAACCAGCAAAAAGTGACCAAACTAGCACTCCCTGTGGATGATGTAATTTTGCTGTCCATGTAATTGGATTTTTAATTTTTAAACAATAATGATGTCAGAATACACACACACACACACACACACATATGTATGTGTACATATGTGTGTATATATTATATATATATATAATGAATACAGCAATGCAATCCTCTCTATTTAATGTACACTAATTTATTCAATCTTTCCTCAGTAAATGGGTCTTGGTTCATATACAATTTTTTATGTCATAAATATTCTGATATTACTGAAATATACATTGACCATAGCCAGATATTTCTTTAAAATAAATTCTGAAATGGCCTTGAAGATTAAGGAAAGTTGAGTTTAAACAAAGGTAATTTTGGCCTTGTTGCCATAGCCAAATACTATATATTATTGAATTATTACTATATATTTTCATATTTTTAATATATTATCACATGTCCTGAGTTTCTCTGATTACAAAACAGAATCTGACACTCCGAAGTGATAAATAAACTTTTAAAATCTTACTGATGTTTAAATGAATCTAAAGAAATTGGTTACAATAGATTCCCCTAATAACAGTGAAAGGAAACAAATTCGTCTGAAAAGATAACTCATTTAAATGCTCCATTAGAGTGTTAAAGTGTGTTTGTGTTAAAGTGACATTTGAAAATTGATAAGTGTAATGATCCACAGACTCCAGATTTCTTAGAGAACTTAGACCATTCAGGTCCACCTTCTAAACACAGGCAGGACCCCCCACTGACTGAGGGTGGAAAGGTTACCGCACTGGGAGATAATTTGTTTTATTTACATCAGGCATATGCAGGTATGTTCTTATTTCTTCTGAAACCTCACCCGGATTAAACAGAAACATGGGTTTTGCAGCTTTTTAAAATTTTTACTTGTTTGTAACTTTTTGTTTTTATGGAGTTCCTCCTTACTTATAAAGCTAGAATGCCTTTACCCAAAATTCAATAAAATGAATATATTTTTTTATTTTTGGAAAAGAGGTTCTAATGGCAATTGTGAATGACTTTTCATAATGCATTTATCTAGTTTGTGTGATGACCTCTACACTAATGTATAAAATATCCTATTGTGAGAAAGATTCTTGAGGCAAATCTCTAACCACCTAAGAAATGGCTCACGATTGCCCATCAGGTCATCTCAAGTACATGATCTTTGTGTACCTAAGGGTTTCAGGACCATTGTCTGCTCCCTGGTGCACATTTGGAGGAGGCAGTCATCCTTACTCATCTCATTTCCCTCAGGTGCCTCCCTGCCTCCACGGACGCCAGATCTCCTCAGGCTGCACTCTGTTTAGGCAGGAGCCAATTTTACCTTCCTAAGCTTGGCTGCCCCTCTGGAGCATGGACTCAAATCCCACTGCCCATTAAATCAAAGCATGGGTGGCAACATGTTCTGAAAATTGGATAATCTATATTACCTACCCAAGGGTTTGTATGGTTATAGGGATGACTTTCTTTAACTAGGGGGGAAAGTGAGGAAAAAAAAATCTGTATCTGCATGGTTTTCCTGGTGTCACTGGTGCCCCTAAACATAATATTACATAGGCAGCTGTCTACTTATAAACTCCTACCTTCAGACCATGGTTGTCTGGCCCTGAGGGGTGGGCTTTTATCACTTAAATTCAATGCATTATACTGATACTAAGGGAAGCAAGGGTTCCTAAGTCTGCTTCAGAACACAAGAACAACAGCGTCTTGGGGCTAAAACTTCTCTGTTGTATAGGCCAGGAAGCACTTTTTAGTAACATGAAGTATAATCATTTCATGAAATATTCTATAAAATTTATATGACTTATTAGTTTTACAAAACATATTGAAAACATGTTGATATAAGAATCTGCAAAAGTTTTAAAAATGAATAATGTAATCCTGCAATTGTCTACAGTCTGATGGTAAGTAGTCTTTTGGTTTTTATAAAATCCTTTGAAGTAGTATACATATACATATGATTTTAAAAAAGCAAGTGATGTTTGGAAGCACAAATATCACTTCACCTAGTTCCCTGACCACAGAGCACAATAAGCATCTCAGAGAGGTCTGTAGCCCACGGGAATAGATGTCGAATGGGATAGTTTCGTATGCTTTTAAAAATCTTTATAGTGGTGAAATCATTCAGTTTGTACCCTTTAGTCTGGATTCTGTCACTCAGCATCATGTGTGTGAGTCCTCTGGGCTGTTCCATGTGGTGATAGTTCATTAATTCTCTGCTGTGTAGCAGCCCAATGAACAAACACACCACAAGTTAGAGTTGGATTCCAGAAATGCTACTGTGATCACTTGTAGAAGCTTTGGGTGTAGATACATACTCATTTCTTTTGGGAATAAAACTAGGAATGGGAATTTATTCCAGCTCTCATAGGCACTGTGACACGGTTTTTGAGAGATGAACATTGATTCTGACTTCTACTTCAATGATCGAAAGCTATAGTTGTTCCACATCCACACAGTATCTGATATTAACATTGTGCATATTTTTTATTTTATCTACTCTTTAGGTGAGTCACAGTGTAGCATTGAGGTTGTAATTTTAAATTACCTATGCAGTAATAAAGCTGTGTAATTATTTCTGTGAACAGTCTATTAAAGTCTGAAGAGTGAATGCGGGGTGATGTATTTAAAAGTATTTGGTTTCTACAAGCCACATTCTCTATTAACATTGTTAGACATACATTTTTTGAGCTTAACATACCTCATTTGAGCTGAAATTTCCTTCTCATAGTTTGCACTCATTAGATCTGATAAAAGGGGCCAGTATGCAGCTCAAATCAATGTTTACATGATGCTGCTATAATTTATATCATTGCATGATATCACTGTCTTTCCCTGTGGAAAGAAGGGGGCATGTTCACACTTCTGAATTTTGTCCACCTACTGATCCTCTGAATGTTTGAACTTCAGTATATTTCAAACAATTTTTTCTGACATGTTGCTGCTCATGAGAAAGTAACACAAGAATATCGGTAAAGTGAGAAAACCTGACACAGATAGAAATCCTTCAAACTTTTTTTCTAAAGCATCACACAATAGGTTTTTTTCTACCATAATTTTTGCCCTTATCTGTCACAATGTTCCACAAATTCCACCTGGAGAAGCAGAGGAGCCTCTTGAGGGTTATTTCCGTTCTGAAATGCCTTCACACAAGGATGTTTACAATTCTTTACAGGACATGAAATTCTAATGGATTATGAATGCAATTGAATCTTGTACAGTCCTTCAAATATGTTTTCATATCTGTGTTTTCTCCACAAACTGCTTCCAGTGCTTTGGTTTCATAGAACTTAAGCAGAGCGTGATGAGGCAAAGTGTATCCACTTGGCACACAGATGAATGCTTTGTATTTCCTAAGAAATCAACATGAATGTCTTTATAGATTCATTACTTAGTATCCACAACCATTTTAAGAGTGATAAAATATATATACAAGGCACATATCATACTCTCATTTAAGTTGTTTTGATCAATATCTAATAAACATTTGGGTATCTTGAATCTTATTAATTTGTTTTTCCGAGTTGGTGGAAGCAGGATTGAAACACCAAGTTCTAGAGCAATGAGTGTTCATAGTCTCATATTGGAGGCAATGGTTTAATCAACAGAGTAAAGACAGGTAAAGTGAAGAGTTGTATTATTCATAAACCACAATGAAAGGCATTTAACCAGGACTTAGAGGGGTAAGAAGGGGAGAACCACTGAGTGGAAGTGACTGGGTTGAGCATTTCGCACAAGGGAACACTTTTCCAGACCCCCCCCCACTGGGTTCTTTTGTCCTTCCCACTTTGGACTTCATATCCTCTAAGAGGCATGTCCTGCCCATCTAGGACCTCGGTTCCACTATCTAGGTGCCTTTCTTCTCTCCTCACTCCACTGTATCTCCATTCATCATTCAGACATGAACCTGATATTCAAAGAATCTCTTCTTCTCTCTGTTTTCAATTTAGACGTTTTGCCTGACCTTAGAATATCATTCCTATTTATTTCTAAGTGATATGTAGTTTATTATGAATTATCTGTAAGATTGATGCCGGGGTTCTTGTTCACGAAGCCGAAGAATGGGCTTAGCAAACAGGCAAGGTAGGAGAGCAGGTACAGGCTTTTATTTAGAAATAAAGTGATAGGACAGAGCTCCCGGCTCACGCCAGGAGGGGACAAGAGTCTGGTGTGCTGCGTTGTCTAGGGGGTTTTGTAGGCAGATTGGGGTTTTTCGAGAACATGAAAAAAAAGGCTTAGGGGTGTGGACTTGTACCACTTGCCCTGCCCTCAAGGAGGGCTGGGTTGTTCTCTGCTTGCTAGGGTTGTTTACAGTAAAGTCACGGGTTATGCTGTGATACCTTTCCTTATTTGTAAAACCACTCAATCATTCTAGGCCAAGTTGCTCCTGGCCTTTTGACTTTTAACTGACCTTACTGAAGATGTCTATATTCTTAGTCTGGTATCTTGTTCTTAGAGGATTAGTGTGACCTTGACTTTGCATAATGCTTAACACAGAGTTTCAAAAGGGACTTCTTTCCCCACTGTTATATTGCTGACTGTAAATATCCCACCCTGCTTTTTCCGGAGGCCCTCACCCTACTCTGATTACACCCATGGTCCTTGTCTCAAGATTAGTGAACTAATGACTCTCATTTCATTATAGGATCCAATAGTATGGGAACTACTGGATTCACTATGAAATGCACAGCACCTAGAATTAAAAGTGCATAAAACATTAATAACTCTTAGAATAATTAAGTTAATGTATAAAGTGAACATTAAACAATGAAAATTGACATACTAAAATAGAGATTGGAAAACATGCCCAAGATAGAGAGCACCTTATTTAAATTGAAGACATACAACAAATTATAGTATATTTAAGAAACTCCTAAATATTGGTATCACTTGGACTTAGGATACTAATTATTGTATTCACTGAGGTATCTGAGACAACTTTGTAGCATAATAAATGATTTGAGAAACAAAAGGGTATGTTTGTGGAATTAAAATGACTAAGAAAGCACAAGGAGAAGGGATTTCCTGACCCTCCTCTGTCCCCTGGCCTTGAAAGGAAATAAATCTCCCATGGGAAAGGTGCCCTCCCTGCACCAGGACATAGGGAGATACTCTTATCAGAGAGGAGTCTTCAAAGACAAAGAAGCTGATATAAATAAACCTTGTTTCTTTTTACTAATTCATTACCCCAGTTTTAATGTTGAGAATTCCTTACTAAACAAAGCTCCCAAACCTGTTTTCTTTGTCCTGTCAAATCCGCACAGATTTATGCTTCCTCGTCTCTGATGCATAAAAGCTGTCTGCATTGGCCAGTTCTTTGGGTCTCAGTTTCATTACTGGGACTCTATACACATGTAATTAAACTTTGCTCTTTTTTTTTCTTCCGTTAATCTCATTTTAATTTGATTCCTTGACCAGCTATAAGAACTTTGAAGAGTAGAGGAAAATTCTTCCTCTCCCCCAAATACATTTTAAATAGTATATACCCATTTCCCTAAATCAAAAAAATTCTTTTTAGTTTTTCCAGGGCCTCCTTCACATCCTTGTTCCTCAGGCTGTAAATCAGTGGGTTAAGCATGGGAATCACAAGCGTGTAAAACAATGAGGTCATTTTGTCTTGATCTAGGGAGTAGGAAGAACTTGGCCTGAAATACATGAAGAGCAGAGTTCCCTGGAAAATCGCAACAGCAGTTAAGTGGGAGGTGCAGGTAGAGAAAGCTTTGAACCTCCCCTCAGCAGAGTGGATCTTCAAGACGGATAGGATTATGTAACAATAAGAGACAAGAACTCCTGAAATGGTACTCACTTCAATGAAGCCAAAAAAGGTGAACAGTGCCAACTCATTGACCTGCGTATCTGAGCAGGAAAGAAGGTAAAGGGGAGGTAAATCACAGAAGAAATGGTTAATCTCATTTGACCCACAGAAACATAAGCGGAATGTTAGTGTCGTGTGTATCAGAGCATCTGCCATCCCCACCATGTAAACCCCAGCTGTGAGCAGGGAGCACACTCTGCTGGACATGCTGACTGTGTAGAGCAAGGGGTTGCTAATGGCCTTGTACCGATCAAAGGCCATCACCGCCAGCAGCAGACACTCAGAGTCTGCAAAGATACAGAAGATTAAGAATTGCAGAGCACAGCCGTAGAATGGAATTGATCTGTTTTTGGCAAATATGTCCACCAGCATCTTTGGTGCAACTGCTGTGGAATAGCAGAGGTCACAGAAGGAGAGGTGGCTGAGGAAAAAGTACATTGGTGTGTGCAGCTGGGAATCCATTCTAATTATAATGATCATTCCAAGATTTGCCAGAAGATCGATGATATAAACAACTAAAAGCATGATGAATAGAGTCACCTTGACCTCAGTGTTATTAGTAATTCCCAAGAAAAAGAATTCAGTCAAGGAAGAGCAATTTCCCTTGTCCATTCCTTTGTGTTCTAAATGTTTCAAAAATGATCAAGAAAATGATAGACCAGGATTTGATTCCTCTGGATACCCAAAAGATATCTGCAAGACAAGATGTGATTTCTTAAATTGTCTTTACTCTCTGCAAATAGCCCAAGTGTTAAAGATACCTCTTGTGTATGAAAAAAACTAAAAATGCCTGGGATAGGAAATTGGTAAACTTTGATTTTAAATCTGTATGTCCTTCCTGAGATATGTTGCTGCTCTTGGCTTCTGTTGCCCAATGCCAGATAGGTTTGAATAAACTGAAAGTTCATTCTAGATCCAAAACAGTAGTTAAAGAGAAAAAGCCAGAAGACACTTGACAATATATGTTAGATAAAAAGGATCACATGTATTGCTTTATTAAAGAAAAGGAGTTGATTGTGTCACTGGCAGTGATACTGCATGTAAGTTAATTAGTGAAAATTATTATGGTACCATTTTTGGTACATAGTAGCTTTAGTGTTTACTGAAACATGAAACAGGATTTGCAGAACTGTTCTATAACTCTTCTTAACTGGTTTGCCACAGAATTAAAGCCTATTTGTATGACTGACAAATCCTTTGAAAGTCAAAGAGAAGTGATAAAAATAAGTGGAAACAAGAGATTATAAAGCATAAATTTTCATATCTTTGGATATTGTCTTTTCCATTAGACTGAAAATAGGAAGAGGATAAATAAATGTACCTGAGATAATATGACTTTCAGCTGGTATGTATGTAACCACCATATATGTGTGTGTGTATGTGTGTGCTTGTGCATGTGTTAATATATTTGAATGTGGGTGATGGGTCTACTTTTTATTTTTCTAGACTTAAATATTATGATATGTGGTACACATGCACTTAGATTAACCTATGTTGTTATTTTTAATGTGTTACAATTAATATTACTTGATAAAACTAGAACAAATCTTAAATTTACATGTACTGTGATATTGTGAGAGCAAGAGAAACTCCATTTTAAAGAAAGCCATATTAAGAAAAAGGCCTCAACCCTGACCTAGTTCTAAGAAAACTTTGTTCCAGTTACTGGAAAAACCACCTATTGTTCCAGTAACCTTCACTCCAGATAGTTCCCCTAGCAATGCTCCTGCTCCTTAAAGATAAAATACCTTACATGTTACATCAGCCAGCAGCCTGGCGCCGGCCGAACCCAACCAATAGTAATGTATAAGACATGTTTGCTTTAAATTCATCCTATCAGCTTATGCCAAGTATAAGTGCCCTTCTTCCTGCACCTCGTAATGTATAAAAGCTTTGTCTGCCTTAGGCTCAGGGCTCACATTCCTGACCCACTGCGTCTGTGAAGGTTGTGGGTGGGTCCCAGCTTGAGCTTGAAATAAACGACCGTTGTGTGTTTGCATCAGAATCAGCTCCTTGGTGGTCTCTCGGGGACTCGCGACTTGGGCACAACAATATCACTTGTAGAATGATAAAAAGTTAGTGGTTTATGTATCAGTCTTGAAAATAAGTAAGTAAGTAAAATATTTAATATCCTTATACAACTGACAAATGAGGTCAGTCAAATTCATACAAGTCTAACCAAAAATATCATTGTTTGGCCATTAAATTGCATAATTTATTTAACACAGTGAGCAGGTGTAAAATGATTCACTTAGAAAATTCTCAATACACGATTCCTCATTTTTCCAAAAACCTAAGGGTTTTTTCTTCCCTATAGTCTTTAAATGTAGCCAGTTAGAAACTTACCTGAGATGAGCAAGTCTTTGTCTTTATCTCTGGTGCAATAACAGTAGGCAGGTTGCATTTTATTTCTACCTAGTGACCGCTTGGACTTTAGTCTCTGAAGACTCTGCCGTTACATTTCTGTTATGAGAATATGATTAATTAGATTTCTGGCTCTGTATTTTTCGCCTGTGAATGTTACAACTTTAGCAAAGGTTGACCTTCTAACTCTTTATTCTTTTCACCAATTTGATTAATGACAGAACTTCACCAGAATTTATTTTAGTGCTATGCTTTAGGACTATCATGAATCTACACCCTCCTCCAGTAAAACTAGATACCTGATGAAATTCAAATAAACCCTCTCCTTAATGACTTTCATACCCTTTTCATTGTTCATCCTGTTTGGAACAGAGGAAAACTGAATAAAATCTCTGGGATTTAAAATTTAACACTCATATTAACTTGAAAATGAACCCAGGTGGCCCCCAAAACTTTGTAACCACTAACAGGTGGCCGTTGCTCTTCCTTCTCCCTATTTTCTGAGTCTCAGGGTCAGAGATAACACATGATTTTGTAGAACCCAAGCCATCCTTTCCCTGAATACTGAAGAGGAACTAATAAAAGAAACAAAAAGGAAATTGAATTGGTGCAAGAATGCCTGCTTAGATACTTGCAAGCTGCTCCTCATGTGTCTGTGGTCAGGAACATCACAGCTGCTCTCCCACAATTTCCCCTTTAAAAGCCCTGAGCTGTTTGTGCTTCAGGAGGACAGTGGCTCTTTAAGACGTGAGCCTGCCACTCCCTCATTTGCTGGCAAATTAATAAACTATTCCTTTCCTTTCCTCACAACCTTGTCACTGTGTTTTGTGATCTGACTTTTGTGACAAGGACTGGGTTTTGGTAACATATTGAAATTCAGGCTTTCTAATTAAAATGCAAAGCAGTAATTTCCTGCCCCTGATACTCACTGTGTTGTTGAAATTCATTACCACAATCTCTGTTGCCTTTTCTAAAACAAATCACAAGTTGTTTTGCAGGACCCTTTTGATGCGGGGGTTCTTGTTCAAGGAGTTTGCAAATACTCAAGGTAGGAGAGTGTCGGGGTTTCTAGCTCTCCCCATGACGCTCCGAGCCTGCAGAGGGAAAAAAGGAGGAAAGGCACACCCCAACAAAGCGAGAGCGGGAGAGATAAGAGCCGCCGTCCCCGGAGACATTCAGACACAACAGGGAGCTCAGTCAAAGCAGGAACTCGTTTATTGCAGCTTAGAGCATGGAATATATAGGGTGTGGTGTCTTCTGACTGGTTACACCTTATGCTAACAAGGCGATCTTCAAATTTCCAGTTACGCACAGAGTTGTGCGCATGTGCAGTCGTCTCCGACGTAAGCAGCGGACCTGAGAGAGAACACTTGGCA
This sequence comes from Phataginus tricuspis, assembly GCA_029783875.1. Classification (NCBI taxonomy): domain Eukaryota; kingdom Metazoa; phylum Chordata; class Mammalia; order Pholidota; family Manidae; genus Phataginus; species Phataginus tricuspis. The sequence continues at coordinate 17,682,567 of JAQQAC010006904.1, read as the reverse complement.
GGACGCTGTGGCGCAGCAGAAATTCAAAGGCAGTGCCCCACAGGAGAGCAAGTGAGAGGCTTTTATTTAGAGATAAAGTGAGAGGACAGAGCTCCTGGGGACAAGAGCACCCCCCCTTGCCCCCACCCGTGGTGTGTTGTCTAGGGGTTTTATAGGCTGTTGAGAGACAAAGGGCTAGGGATGTACACCTGCTAAGTGGTCCCAGAATGTTTATCTTTGAAGAGACGTTAAGTTTCTAATTAATCTTCCTGGTTATTTACAAGAAATTTACTGCTCTGATATCCTCCCAGGATAGCAGCTTCCTGGTCTGGGAGCATATCACTCAAGGCTGCCTGCTTTGCTCCCAAGGTGGGCTGAGTTATTGTCTGTTTATTAAAGAGTATGTTAAGAAAGTTACTTTTTAACAAATTTGGTTTTAAAATGCAATCTTATTTTCAAGATGGAATCCTTCCTGTTTGTTTTGGACTTGCTTGTTAAACTGCCCAGGTGGCAAATCACTTGATTAGGGCTGGAGGGAGAAAAGCAAACCTGGGGAAAGTCAGAAAAACAAGCTGGGCCCCCCAGCAGGCCAAAGCAAATCCACAATGGATTATCTTGCTTTGTTTATTCCAGAGGCCCTCACCCTACTCTAAGCCCATCATCCCTGTCTCACTTTGATAGAATCTGGACCTGAGTACCACTTTTCCAATAAGCCCACACATCATCTCAGAGAGACCTAGGTTTCATCTTACTTAGGCTACAAGCATTCTGCAGAGAACACGTCAGCAAGCCACAAGCCCACTTTCCCCTGACTCCTCTCCTCAAAGAGCCTGCCAAAAAGCCTGGCCTTATAAAGCCTCTTAGCCTATAAGAGACACCTTCTTTGTTCTGCTGGCCAGAATAGAGGGGTCCCTTTCAATAGAAGGGTCCCTCTCAATAAACATGCATGGATTGTTGATTTCCCATCTGTTTCACCCTTAGGGCCAGCTTCACTCAGAGCAAATGGAGCAAAGATGGTCCAGCCCACAGACCCTCACCTGAGCCTGCACAGAAACAATCTGAAGTGACCTTAACTTACCACTTCATTACCCTACTAAAATCTCAATCTCTGGGTGGTTTAACTGCCATTTTTTGAACATGCAGTGTGAGCAATAACCTGTTCACATGCTACCCAGGTGCAAAAGAAAAGTCCTGCCCCAACTCTGTTAATTTCACCAGTCCCTGCTAAATATGCATAAGCCTCTGCTGAATATGCATAAACCTTCTGTAAAGATTCTGTGCTCCACCTAAGGTCAGGGAGACAGAGTTGAGCCAGGCTCTTCTCTCCTTTTCCAGCAACCTTACAATTGCTTCTCAGATGCACGTGGGCAAATGGACCCAACTTGGTTCCAAAACACTGTTTCTTCCATTTCTGAACCACCTCCTTCATCTCCCACTTAGTCCTCGCCTGATTCCTTTCCATGATGTATATGTCAACCACCTTCATGTTTTTTGACTGTGTAAGGCTGGATAACTTTTTCCTTCTTCCCTTCTAAATTCTTTGCTTGGCCCAATGATTAAATTGATATGACAGACTAACAGGAGAAAAACAAATTTAATAGTGTACGCATGGAAGCACCATAAAAAATATGAGACTCAAACAAGTGACTGAAGCAGGCAGCTTTTAGACCTTTTAGACAAGGAAACAATTCATTTAGGACAAATTGACAAGACAAAAGGATTTGGACTTGGGGTAGTAAACTTGTGAAGAAGTAACAAGGTTTATTTGTCATAGAAAAAAGCCCAAAATGCTAAGAATATGCATTTAAGTTCCTGGACTTAAAGCTTGGGTTATCTAAAGCAAAGACATAATTTGTAGTCTGTAGGGCAAGCATTGTGCATTGCTCTGCATCCAAATCGTTTCACGAAGTTACCTTGTGCCTTACTAATGATCAAAAAAATACTCAGTACCATCGATTTCTGAATGTATTCATCTGTAATATGTAACGATTCACATCATGACTTGTATCCTTTGTTAGGAAGCATATATAACCTTGTAAGAAAGCTCTCTTCTCCTGAGGACTTCCTTCTTCTGCAAGACTGTGTTTGCTGGACAGCTGTGCTAAACCTGGGGCTCAAATAAAACCGTTCTAATTCTTTTCTGGAGTTTTACTCTAGGATTTTCTTTTCTTCAACATTTCATACAGCCATCTGGGCCCTAAATTCCCTGTTTCTGGTGATGAGTGTGCCTTATACCCTCTTGGTTCATGGAGGGCACCTTTCACATGGGAGATTTATTTCCTATGTTTAGCTAGACAAAGTAGGGTCAGGGATGGTGAGTGTGTCCTTCTCGTCCTTCTGTTTCTTAAGTAACTTTAATTCAAAATAAACAATATGCCAAAGTGGCACATTTTGGGGTGGCATATTATGCCCTCTTTTAATAGTATAATGTCCACTTCACTTCCTACACTTTATCGAATTAGATATTTTATCTATTTATATATGTGTCTTTCTACATTCCTGCAATCCTTAGCATAGGATTCTATGAATAATGACTCAGTAAATATGTTATTTTCCTATTATTAGACTGATGGGTATTCAACAAAGAGTAGAAATAAACAAGGTTTATTTGTTTCTACTAATGTATTTCACATTTACAAGGACAACCTTATTTAAAAAAAATGTGTTGGAATAATGCTTGAAAAAAAGGCAAATTCTGTTTATTTCCCAAATAAATTCTGTGTGCTATTGTTTTTGGTAGTACTGTGACAGGGATGCTGGGTGTAGTCAGAGTAGGGGGAGGGCCTCCGGAAAATGCAAGGCAGGATATTTGCAGTCAGAGCAATGTAACTACATGCAAGGGAACCCCCTACCAAAACTCTGTGTTATACATTAAGCTCTAGGGTCATTCTTCAGTAAGATCAGTTGGTGTTCCCCAGATAAAGAAGAGTAGCCCATGTTATTATTATGCTAATCACTTGTAAGATTCACTTTAGCATGCTAAAAGGCCCAGGCCTATGTGCTATCTTTCCTCTTTCAAATATGATGAAGTGATTTTACAAACTGGGCAACTAATTTAGCATGCAGACCCAGCTGTAAACAACATAGTAAAAGGCAGGGAAGATTCCACCTTAAAGATAAGATTGCATTTTAACACCCAGGAAGTTTGAGAAGCAGGATTCTTAACTTACTCTTCAGCAAACAGACAATACCTCAGCCCACCTTGGGGGTTGGGCAGGCTGCCTTTTGATATGGTCCTGGACCAGGACACAGGTGTTCCGGAGAGCGATCTGGGTGGGGAATTCCTTGTGTTAAGTTAATTCGGGTGTTCAGACACCACATAGCAGGTCTACACCCCTAAACCTTTTTTTCATGTTCTCGAAAAATCCTCATCTGCCAATAAAACCCCTAGACAACGCAGCACACCAGGCTCTCTTGTCCCCTCCTGGTGTGAGCTGGGAGCTCTGTCCTTTTGCTTTATTTCTAAATAAAAGCCTGTACCTTGCTCTCCTACCTTGAGTGTTTATGAAGCTCATTCTTCGGCTTCGTGAACAAGAACCCAGGCATCAGTACTTTGAGAATTGGGAGTTAGTGGAAGTGTGAATTGTGTGTTTCCCCTGATAACTTCCCTTTTGTATCTTGGTCAATAATGTTGGTCCCTGACTTCACTGAATGCCTTCATTGGGGCAGAAAACTAAAACCTGTCCCCATTATTCTGCCTTTTAAAACATCATCTCTACGCCCCCTTCTACAAATATGCTGTTTAAACACCTCTTCACTCAGCACTAGAACTGTGATGCTGAAGTATGGAATTAAATATTGTCCATTGTGGAGGCCTTGCCAAACGGTTGGTATGTTTCTTATGTCATTCAACTTATGTCCATACATATTGTCATGTATTACAAATATTACCTTGGGTTTTTAACACCCATATTGTACGGATACTGAACTTGAGATCCAGAAATAATCAGTAAACTTCTGGAGTTCCATATGCATTCTGTTTTGTATGACTCAGAGAGTTTTCTTTTAATAGTTTCCTGACTACAGTGTAATGAACTTCAGAGCATTATGTTAAGTGAGAAAAGTCAGAGAAAGACAAATACTGTGTGATATGTTCTACATGTCTAATCTAAAAAAGTCAAACTCATAGAAACAGAATGTAGAATGATGGTTACCAGGCGCTAGAGGGTGGGGCAACTGGGGAGATATTGGCCAAATGGCACAAACATGCATTTATAAGGTAAGTTCTGGAGTTTTAATGTACAATGGTGCAATTATAATTAAAATAGTGTATTATATATTTCAAAGTTGCCAAGAGACTAGATCTTAAATGTTCTCACCACAAAAAAGAAATAATAATTATGTGATGTGATGCAGGTGATATGGTGGTAGTCATATTCCAGTAGATAAATATGCCAAATAAATACTGAGTTGCACAATTCTGGGGAGCACAGAGAATAAGTAAAACAGTGCCCCTGAAGTTGAGCAATGTGGCAGCCCTGAGAGATACTCTCTGTGTTGGATGTGTTTTGAGGCTTTTCATATGTGAATCATTTCAGGACACTCACAAGCATTTCTATATGTTCATCAAATTCTACTCCTGATCGTAACATACAAAAGTGTATTCCTGCTGTACTTTCTATCTTATTGCAGTTAACTCATTTCTTTATCACAAAAGCATTAAATGCAAAATTTGTGTGTACACCAAATAATGTATGTAGTGATAAGCATCAGCCTGTGCATGTATAGATGTGCTCCAGGTGATTTATTTCTTCTGAAGTCTTAATGAGAACTAGGCAAAGACAGAGCCTTCTTTCAGGGTCCTATAAAACTAGACCACACCTTAGGCTAACACCATTAAAATAAAGCATTTGACTTAGGGTAAAGGGCACCTTGGTGATGCAATTTCAAGGGTTTCCCCTCTTTATTGTAATTATTTGTGTGATGATGTCAATACAAATACTTAATTTTTTGTTATGGGAAATACTGTTGAGGTCAAACTCTAAGTAATTGTACTAATATACCGCCCATCAAACAGAAGACGCTGAGGCATTTGTGTTACCCAGGCTTTACTCCCATTCTTTACTTCTCTGGTACATATTTGAAGGAATGGGATGTGTCCTCAGTCACTTTGTTCTGATTCCTTTCCAAACTGATTTTCCTGCCAGGCGCTTCTCTGTCTTCAGGGATGACAAAGCTCTTCGGGGTGGGCTTTCTAATCAGGATTGTCCCTACAGAGCATTTAGTATAACTTTGCTCCAACACTCTCCCTTGAAATGTGAGCCTTAGTGGTTAAATTATTATTACAAATTGGATAATTAACCTCCTTAAGGGATTCATATTTAATTGAACTTGGCTTTCTTACATCATGGAAGAAAATGACTTAGTGGATTTAAGACATCAGAGACAAGTATGTGAGAAAAAAAATCTGTGTCTGCATGATTTCTCTGGTGACACTATGATTCTATGCATCATACTATCCAG
>JAQQAC010006904.1:17620614-17672125 GCA_029783875.1 Phataginus tricuspis | reverse complement strand
ATAAAGATAAGGTTAAGTTACTGAATGTTGAAGCCTGTGGGGCCTTAACCGGAATGTCTAGCAACTATGTTATCAAACCCGCAGCCGGCCTCTCCACAAGAGCCCCATGACCCCCCCCCATTCCTTCCCCTGGTGTGTTTTTTTTTCCTTTATAAGCCTCTGGAGAATTCTGCTGGGGGGGGGGGTCGAACTCCTCTGCCCCTGCGTGGGTTATGAGTCTCGACCCCAGCACGCTGGTGAATTAATAAACCTGTTGCTGTTTGCATCAAGACCGGTCTCCTGCGAGTATTTGGGTCACCGCCCATCCCGGGTCTCGAGTAAGGATCCACTCCGGTAGTCTTTCAAAGTAATACTGAGGGTCCATAATGTATAGTGTCAGGAAGAGTGGCTCTTTTATTTGTGCAGCCATGCAGGTGGAAAGCAAGGAAGAACAGAGGGAGAAAAGGGAAGTTCATTGAACTACTGCTCAGCATAGGGCAAATCCCTTGCCAACTTCAAAGCTGGGGCTACTTGGCATCCAGTGTCCAGTTGGATCTGCACATCTTATCTTGGGAACTATGTCCCTACCACCCCGGGACTGTGGGAGCTGAGGAGCACTGGATGGAGCAAGTTACATTTGGGTAGGCTGCTAAAGGATGTTATAATACAGCTGCAGTTCCATCCAGGTCACTAAGGCAATGGGAACGTGCAAGCCCCCTCCTACTCAAAGGTTTCTACAGCCACTTCCTCACTTATCTGAAACAAAACAGGGAGAGGGAAAAGGCTTGTGCTGAAGACTAGAAAACTGAATGAAATAGCAAAGTGTATAAATATATTATAGTTTATTACAAATAATTTTAATATTATTATATTAAAATTGTCAGTTTCATTACATGATAAGATTCATTACTATTAAAAACTGCTGGATTTACCATGATATGCAAATCACATAGAAGTGAAGCAGGTAGTTGGAAAACACTCAATAATGCTTAGGAAACTAAATTAATAATCAGATAAAAGATTGAAGAAACAAAAATTTGGTAAACTAAGAGTCTAAAAACTTCCCAAAATTTCCACAATTAGGGAGTACCAAATAGTAGTTCAAGATATAAATGAAGCATGGAGCATTCAGAGAAGGACACATTTTGGTATGGCTGTAACATAGTGGACTTACTGGATCCACCACATCAGTCAAAACTATTTTGATTCGCATGAATTACAGTATAAGATCAGGAGAAAAATATTTACATATAATTTTCAATGGGCCTACTTTTTGTTTTAAAGTTTTTTCAGAGCTTCTTTCACATCCTTGTTCCGCAGACTATAAATCAGTGGGTTAAGCATGGGAATCACAAGAATGTAAAACAATGAGGTCATTTTGTCTTGATCTAGGGAGTAGGAAGAGCTTGGCCTGAAATACATGAAGAGCAGAGTTCCCTGGAAAATTGCAACAGCAGTTAAGTGGGAGGTGCAGGTGGAGAAAGCTTTGAACCTCCCCTCAGCAGAGTGGATCTTTATCACTACTAGGGTGATATAACAATAAGACAAAAAAGTCCAAAAAGAGTAATCAGTTCAGTGAAACCCAAAATGGTGAATATCACCAGCTCATTGACCTGTGTATCTGAGCAAGAGAGCAATAGGAGAGGTGGGACATCACAGAAGAAATGGTTAATCTCATTTGACCCACAGAAACATAAGCGGAATGTTAGTGTCGTGTGTATCAGAGCATCTGCCATCCCCACCATGTAAACCCCAGCCATCAGCAGGGAGCACACTCTCCTGGACATGTTGACTGTGTAGAGCAAGGGGTTGCTAATGGCCTTGTACCTATCAAAAGCCATCACCGCCAGCAGCAGATAATCACAGTCCGCAAACATACAGACAATCAAGAATTGCAGAGCACAGCCATAGAAGGAAATTGACTTGTTCTTGGCAATGAAGCCTACTAGCATCCTGGGTCCAACTGCTGTGGAATAGCAGAGGTCATTGAAGGAAAGATGACTGAGGAAAAAGTACATTGGCTTGTGTAGCTGGGAATCCATTCTAATTAAGATGATCATCCCAAGGTTTGCCGCAAGGATAATGAGATAAACAATTAGAAACATGGTAAAGAGGGTCCTTTTGATTCCAGGGTTATTGCTTATTCCCAGGAGAAGCAATTTCCCACCTCCATTCTTCTTTATTCTTCTAAAATGCTACAGAAATGATCAATAAATGGCAGACCAAAAATTTAACTTTTCATAACACTCAGAAAAATATAATCTGTAAGTCAGAAAGGATTTATTTCAGTACATTATATATTTTATCCTCAGAAAATAGCCCAGATACGTTTTATTGTTATGTTGTTGACAAAATTTAAAGTGTCTGGGATAGGATTTAGAGAAAGTTTTATTCTAAATTTAGATACGTGACTGTGTGCACATTCACTGCCTCATCTCAGCAATCAATCATGACTCAAAATCTCATTACATCAAATATACTATGAAAGTAACATGTAAATTAAAGACAGCTGGAATATACAGCATTAGGTTTGAAAAATAAATATCCAATTGAGCATAAAATTGATTAGATTTGCTGCGTTCAAGAGTCATGGTTCTTTTAAGACTGTGCATTAAATTCAGACACAATGAAAATATCTCTGATTTTAAAATAATGAACAGTATGATGTTACTGTTCCTGTTTCTTTTGTTTTTAGTATTTATTGAGACCTATACATATTTGAATAAACTTTTCTGTGGAGACATTTTACTGCTTTGCCACATTATTATTACTTGGACACGTGGTCTGGTGTCAAAGGGTGTGTCTTTTTACCCACAAAACAAAATGCTAAAAACAGTGAAAAAATAGAATTTAACACATACATTTCAATCTTGGTGGATTTGAACCCTGACTTGTTCATTAAAAATAGAGATGCCAAGAAGGATAATAAATATATATTAGATATATAAGCTTCTGTTATGTATGTGGGTCATGCATACACCTATATCTTTCTGTTGATTATGAGAGTTGAAACATGATTGCTGGCCTGATTTTTTGAAAGACTGAGGAAATACAGTATCTGCTTCATAATTGGGTTGATTTTACACAGTTTACTATGTGTACTATGATAGTTCAATTACTGGTAAAAGAAATAGAAAAAAATTCCTAAATTTGCATATACCCTTTCACAGTGATTAAAAAAAACAGTTTTTCTTCTTGTGATTAAGATATAAGAAAATAAAACTGTTCATTAGCTAATCAAGGTGATTCTGATTCACCCAGCTTTAATAAGAAATATCATTTTACTGCCATTCAATTGCAGACTCTTAACCAAAGAAAATATTTGATTCTTCAGTTTTCCATACATAAGGTTTTCTTCTTCATTCTTTAAATTTAGAGACTCAGAAACCTACCTGTGATGAGAAAGGCTTTCTGTGCTTGCCTCCAGTAGCTGACAATATAGACTTAGTGTCATTTGGAACTTAAGCTTCTAAAGCCTCTGCCCTCACACTTCTGAATTATGTAAACATGTGATTAATCAGATATCTAGTGCTGTTTTTTTCCCCCATGAATGTTGCAACAGTTTCAGGAAAGGCTGAACTTTAAATTCTCATACTTGGGCCAAATTGATTATTGCTAGGAAGGTAAAATGATTTTTATAGTATGATTCATTGCTACCCTGAGTCTATACCATATTCCTCCTGTCAAATCAGAGATCTAATGTATGGGTAAAATTATAATATTTCCAGAATGTCTCACCTGGCTTTAGTACATTTGCATATCCTCAGGGGTGGAGAGAGTTTCAGCTCCATATCAACAGGGGCCTTATCTGAACCTGAGAGGTTGGGGGGGTGCTCCTTGCTTGATTTTGCTGGAGCAGGAGAGAGAGATGGCCCAGGACTAGTTTGTAAGCAATAAATGGGTTTTAAACTTTATTTCTCCCTTTGACTGATTTTAGTTTTAGGGGTATTTTGCCCTGGGATTTCCTCTCCCCGGACTTACATCTGGCGGTAGTCAACAGGATTCCTTTGAAACTTGTCATAAATGGGTGCAACCTTTGGGAGGGCTGTCCCTAGAAATGATGGGGAGATACCCAGAAGCCCCCCTGTGGATGGTGGGGAGGCCCCAGTGGATGCAGCAGCAGAGGATGCCGCTTCACCTGTTATTATCCTCCCAGCTGTGGGGCTTCCAATTTGGGAGCCCCTAGTGGGGAACTGGTCTAGGGTAAAATACCTCTTAGAGGTATGGGGCCTTCCCTAGAACTGAGGAAGGGTGGAAACACTGGAAGCTGCAGAATTAGCCCTCCGTGAGTTGGAAGACTGCTTGGAGACCTTAGGGGGCCATGTAGCAGCTGGCATTGTAGGGTCTCTTTTCATTGAGATGGTGGAAAATGTTAAACAGGAGAAAGAAAGGATTATCAAAGGGCTTAAGCAAAAGAGAGACACACTTCAGCATCACTTGGAGAACCCAGGTGATAACCTATGGGCTGCTGTTAAAGAAGAGAGACAGTTACTGAAAAGGCAGGTCATGCTCCTAGAAGGTTCTTTAGCAGTTACAAGGGAGGAGGCGGCAGGAAAAGCCATGTTGCAGGAGGCCATGGCAGAGGGGGAGGAAAGAGTGGAGCCTGCAGCCCCAGTGATGGTGGAGGAGCCATTGGTGGAGGATCAGGAGGGAGAAGAGGAGGAGGTGGGCCGTGGGCAAATCTTCTACCCAGGACATGGCCAGAGGTACCATCTTCTCCTATTTTAAAGGCCTGCCCAGCTGTAATTAAGAAAATAAAAACAAAACAACCACAGGCTCCTCAGGTGGAGGAGCCACCCTCTCCTCAGGTTGTGGAGCACGCCATGCTCCATCCCTATACCCAGGATGAGCTGGTGGACATGAGCATCAGGTATAGGCAGAGGCCACTGGAATCTCTGCTTATATGGCTTTTACATCTCTGGGATATGAGGGTTGAAAACTTGTTATGTCGGGTACTGAGATGAGTAGAATGGCTTCCCTGATGACTCACCCTTCACTCTGGCAGCCGTTGCAAAATGCCCATCATGCCTCAGGGAATCAGGCACTCCTGGAATGGCTAACAGCTGCCATCAGGGTAGTTTGGCCTAATCAGGGTGATTTACCATATTTTCCCAGTAGCTGGAAAACATATGCAGAGCTCCAACAGGTACTGCGGGAATTGGGTATGAAAAATGTCATCTATAAAATGGACCCCCAGGGCCCTGATGAGGAGGTGTTCACTGTAGAAATAAAAATCTGGTGCTGCATACAGCTCCCAGATCTTTCTTCGGGTCCCTAGTGAATACTCCTGCCCCCCACCTAGGGCAACCCATAAGTGGGGCTACTCATACCTTAGCAGATCTGTTGAAACAATAAGGGCACACAGTAAGTACAGGCTATGACCAAAAGGAGAAGTGCAAAAGGCCCTGTGATGGTTTTGAGGACCCAGATGTTGGTTGATTTCATAAAGGCCGGGTTAGTGAAAGAAAAACTCAATGGGCAGCCCAATAGAGTATTGTTAGAACTGTGGCACCAATTAAAGCCAGAGCAGCAGTTCCAGCCGCTGAGGTCCAGGACACGGAAACTGGAGTCCAGGCCTTATGCCCAACCTGTGTCCCTGCAAAACTTCGTAGGAGACAGTACACAGGATTCGCCTGAGCCCTCACCCCCACAGGAGGGTGATTGGGCATTGCGGTTCAACTGAGGGGGCGTCAAAATCCCCACCTTGGAGGGCATGGTGGGACTCGAGGCCACATGTAGAATTAGTAATTCATTGGTCCTCTGTGAATGTACAACGTGTCCTGGCGCTGGTGGACACAGGAGCTGAGTGTTCTCTGATTCATGACAACCCTGAGTGGTTTCCCAGGACTCCTGCTGTGATAGATGGCTATGGGGGTAAGGCAATTAGAGTGAAGAAAGCCCAAATCTCATTGGGGATAGGGCGTTTACCCCCAAACTGTGTACATTTCTCCCATCCTTGAATATATTTGGGGGGTAGATATCCTACAGAGCCTGTGGTTACAGACCACTGCAGGTGAGTTCGACTGAGGGTAGGTGTGGTAAAGGCAGTTCTGAGGGTACATGATAAGAACCCTCCTATAGCTCTGCCTGTACCTCAGCAGGTGACAAATACTAAGCGTTTAAATTGCCTGTGGGGGCACAAGGAAATTGGAGAAACTCTACAGGAGTTGCAAAAGGTGGGCATTATAAAGCCCACTCATAGTCCTTTTATTTCCCCAGTGTGGCCAGTGAGAAAGCCAGATGGCTCCTGGTGTATGACTGTGGACTACAGGGAATTGAATAAAGTCACACCACCTTTGCATGCTGCTGTCCCCTCTATAGCAGACATTCTAGACACCCTAAGCTATGAGCTGGGAACGTATCATTATGTAGTAAACAAGTAGTAGACAAGGTTTCTAATGCCAATGCCTTCTTCTCTATTGACATAGCACAGGAAAGCCAGGAACAGTTTGCCTTCACAGGGGAAGGCTGGCAGTGGACATTCACTGTCCTTCCACAGGGATACCTCCACAGTCCCACCATCTGTCATGGACTTGTATCCCAGGACTTGGCCATGTGGAAGAAATTGCAAATGGTGTGGTGTTATCACTACATTGATGATATTATGCTCATATCTGATTCTCTTTCAGATTTAGAAGGGACAGTTCCTAGTCTGCTGCAACATCTATAGGAAAAAGGATGGGCTGTGAACAGCAACAAGGTTCAGAGACCTGGTTTGTCTGTAAAATTCTTGGGGGTTGTCTGGTCAGGTAAAACTAAAGATGTTCCTGAAGCAGTCATAGACAAGGTCCAGGCTTTCCCCACCCCTACCACTGTGGCAGTATTATAAGAGTTTTTGGATATTTTGAGCTACTGGAGAGTGTTTATCCCACACTTGGCACAAATTCTGAAACCTGTTGGTATGAAAGGGCCTTAGGTGGGACTGGGATGAGACATGTGCAGCTGATTTTACTGCTGCCAAGAGGGAAGTCAAGACTGTACAGGCATAGAATGTAATGGACTCATCAAGGCCCTGTGAACTAGATGCTCATGAAACCAAAGATGGTTATGGAGGGGTCTTTGGCAGCAGCTTGAATGGACATGCCAGCCTCTTGGATTCTGGTCAGAACTATGGAAAGGAACAGAGATCTGGTATACCTTGATATAAAAGCAACTGGCTGCTGGCTATGGAGCCCATCACTGTAACAGCTCTGACCAAGGTAATAACCACCTATCCTGTCATGGGGTGGGTGCAAGACTGGACCCAAAGGCCATGGAGTGGCATGGCATAGACACATACACTGGCCAAATGGGGCACATATTTACAGCAGTGCAGCACCTCTCTACTAGCCCCTTAAGTGGAGAACTCAAACTCTTACTGGGGCCAGTGACCTATACCAGTGGAAAGCAGGAAGAACTTGCTTTTGAGCCATTGGAAACCAAGAGTCCTTATCAGAGGGGAAAAGCCCTTATACCTGAAGATGCTTGGTACACAGATGGCTCCAGTCTCAGGCAGCCCCTGAAGTGGAGGTCTGTGGCTTTCCATCCTAAGACTGAGACAATATAGATGGAGGATGGGGAGGGAAGAGCAGCCAATGGACTGAGTTGTGGGCAGTATGGCTCATGATCACCCAGGAGCCCTCCCCTATAGTTGTCTGCACTGACAGCCAACTGGATGGTTGGTCACCAGCCCCTTTGGGGCAAGAGTTGTGACAAGACCTATGGGCCTCTGGTCAGACTAAGACTGTTACTGTATATCATGTGACTGGCCATTTGCCTTTGGCATCCCCAGGAAATGATGAAGCAGACCCATTGGCCCAGGTGAACCAGCTAGAAGGAAAGCCTGCGTCTGTAGACCAATGGCAAAAGAGAATGTGAGCTGTAGCCCATTGGTGGGGCTTGCCATTTTCCTTTGAAGAAGACAGCAGATCCTGGAAGGATTGCTTTGTGTGCTCTAAAAGGGACTTACACAGAGTCCCACGGCAACATGGGACAACAGTAAGGGGGTTGATACCCCTTGTCAGGTGGCAAATAGACTATTCTGGGCCTCTGCCCCTATCAGAAAGATATTGGTATGCCATGATTTGTGTGGACACAGCTACTGGACTATTGGTTGCTTTTCCTGCACATTGTGCAGATCAGCAAACCACCAAGAGGGGCCTGAAGCATCTCTTTGCAGCCTATGGCTGGCTGCAGGTGATTGAGAACAATCAAGGCACCCACTTTACTGGACATGCATTACAAGAAAGGGTGCAGCAATTAGGAATAAAGTGGAAATTTTATGTACCACATAATCCCACCAGGGCAGGCATGATTAAGAGGTACAACGGTTTGGTGTAATCTGGCTTGAAGTCAGACACCAATAGTCTACGGGGTTGGTCAGTTTGCCTATGGACAGTGCTGCTGCATTTGAATGAAAAGCCACGTAAAGGAGCTTTGAGCCTTGTGGATATGCTCACACACCTTTCTACCTCTCCTATACAATTGTACATCCAAACCAACAAGAGTTATTGAAGCCAGGATATGGCCAGCAGAGCAACATCCTGCTGCCAGCCCCTACTATATTAAACCCTGGAGACACTGTTGAATGGATAAGGCCCTGGACATTTTGACACATGGACCAGCAATGGGTGGCCCTTCTGGCACCTTGGGGGAAAGGCCTGGGAGCTGGCCTCGTGTGTATTCCTGGAGTAACAGCAGAGTGGCCCCCAAAGATCTTGGTAGTGTACCCAAAACATCCAGGAGGTAACAGCATCTTGCAGGGAAGTTTTGTTTTATCTTTATGGCCAGTGCATGTACCTCCCATAGTCCTATATATTAACCCATCTGTAACTCCCACAGGGAGGTGGGGGTGAAAGTTTGGTATACTAGACCAGGATAAGATCCATTCCAATCGCAGGACCACTCTCTTGCATGTATCCTACCTGATAGACAAGATTTGCCTATGCTGGTGTCATTGAAACATGTATCTTATCACCCTTAAGGTTATTTTCTCCTACAGACCTTGTGGCCTGAATGTGCCCCCTAGCTGCAGGTGCTGCGTGATGATTGCTCTGAACCCTCAGCTACTGCCTGCCTATGGAATGAATGAGCTATGGACTTAATCTGCATAAGACTTTGAACCTAGCTGAATCCTCTGGCTTGAGGATTATCATGATTTTATTGCTGTTGCTATTGTATGTCAGTCTGGTCACAATGCTCCAGTTTTCTCACCCAGGGACCATTGCCGGAGAGGGGGAATGAGTAAATTGTAAGGCGGGATTTCTGGAGGGGTAGTCTGGCTTTAGTGCATTTGCATATCCTCAAGGGTGGAGAGAAGGTCATCTCCATATGAGTGGGTAATTACCTGGGCAACTGAGGGCTTATCTGAACCTGAGAGGTTAGAGGGTGGTCCTTGCTTGCTTGCTTTTGCTGGACAAGAGAGAGAGATGGCCCAGGACTGCAGTTTGTAAGCAATAAATGGGTTTTAAACTTTATTTCTCCCTTTGACTGATTTTGGTTTTAGGGGTATTTTGCCCTGGGATTTCCTCTCTCCGGACTTACATAATGAAACTCAAATAGACCATTTATTTAATTTTTTATCCATGAGTTAGTATTTATCCTGTTAAATTTTTAAATAGATTAATTTAATAAAATGATTCTCTTAATTATTATTTATCCTTAATTATTTTTTCCCTGCTTCTTTTGTTTTTGAAACAAACTTCTCCACCTCCCCACTTAGAAATATAACAATTCCTCAATGGTCATATTGAATACTTTTTTTTTCATTAATCACATGTGATTCCATTCTTCCATTCACATGTCATCTAACCAGATTTCAGTCTGGTTGATTAATGATTAATTAATTCAGTCACATCTTCAGGCTCCTTTTCTAATTCAAATCCTCTTGCTATTTCCACATCTGCAGTGACTTCCTGCCCTGAAGTCCTGAAATCCTCAAAGTCATCCACAAGGGTATAAACAAACTTCTTCCCAACTCTTATTAATGTTGATGTTTTGACCTTGTCTCATAAATCATGAAAGTCTTAATGGCATCTAGAATGGTGAATCCCTTCCAGTGAAGTGAGCAATGCTTTTGGAAAAATGGCTCCGTCGGACTTGTTCAACACAGGGTTGCCACACACCTTCAACTGGTAAGAATGAAAATCTGCCAAGTGCAATAAAGTGAAGTGTAATCAAATGAGCTATGCCTATAAATATGGGTGTGTTTCCATTTATGTCTATCCATTAGAGTATTCTTTCCAACTTTTAATGAGTTATAATTGACATATAATATTGTACAAGTATCCTCCACTGTTCAAAAGATTATGCTATGCCACTTTGCTTTTAAGAAAGACCTACACTTACACCTGTTTGTGCTAACCAGAATAAACCCAACAGGACTTTTTATTTTATGAAAAGTGTGGGAAACAAAATAGTGTTCAGCGTTTGTTTGGTAGCGAGCCGTTACAGAGGCAGTAACCCCCGCGCAGCAAGAGTGGCACCACCAAGCTCCTTCCCCGCTCAGGAGAGGCTGAGAGATGGGCTTTTCTGCCAGCTTTATCTGCTCTGAGCCCCGGTGTGATAGTGGCAGTTAGTGCTGGCTTCCCTTATAACCACTTTTCTTTGTTTGCTCTAGTCCTGTAGGTCTTCGGATGAAAGCTCCATTGGCCTTCAGACCTAGGAGATTTGGAGGCCAGTCCATTTTGTGGGAGTCTTAGAAACTGGGGCACTCTTATGGGGTCCAAACCTCTCATTCCTGTGGAAGAGCTGGGAGCTAGGGGTTCCTTCCCAGTTGCATGTCTCTTTGCTGGGACTGGAGGTTACAGTGGGCAAAACTGTGTCTGAGCCTTTCGTACTCATTTCAATGTGGATTAGTTTCTCACTGCCCAGTGTGTAGAAGTTACTCAACTAGTTGCTTGATTTCTTTCAGTGAGAATTGTACCATGTGTAGCTATTCATTTGGTGTGTCTGTGGGAGGAGGGGAGTTCAGGGACTCCTATATTACCAGATTTAAAGAATGCCCCTTGAGCCTGACAATATTAAATTTGGAATAAAGTCACTGGGGATGTCTAAGAAGGACGTCATGTAGAATAACTAAGAAGGGGAGCGAATAATGAGGAATGAAGCAGGCTAGAATACATCAGACCCCTTCTATGTCATGTTCCCTGTTTAGGTAGAATACCAAGAGAGTTATAGGCCATCTGTCCAAGCTGTTATTTGAGTCATGAGTCCCTAAAAATATTCCCTATAATGTCTTATTCTTTCCTACAAATTCAGAGTGAAGAGGCCCACATTTAATTGAGTAAGTCAATTCTATTTCTGGAAATCAACTTACAGGGCTTAAAATGTTCTGTAGTTTATACCGACTAAAACTGATAAAACAGCCAATATCTGAATTAAATAGTCTTTAGATTGTATATGTAGTATATGGCTGTCCTAAAGGAGAGATGGGTTAATCAGATTACATGTTTACATCCTCTAATTTTAAACGGCAATCCACTGAAGCTCTATTTTTCTTGGACAATATATTTCAAACAATGTTTTCTACCATACTGCTGCTTGTAAGTAGCAGTTCCAAAAGAGTGTGTGTTATTTGAGGAAATATGGTACAGATGGAAACCCTTAAAGCCTCTTAATGGGGCCCAGGACAGGCCTTCCCCAAATGTGCCACTTTGGCATATTGATTATTTTGAATTAAATTTACTTAAGAAACAGCCAATACAAGAGGAAAACTCTGACATCCCAATCTTTTGTCCCAAGAAAGCAGGAAATAAATCTCCCCTGTGAAAGGTACTGACCTTGCACCAGGAGGCAAAGGGACATCCTTGTCATCTGAGATGAAATGCAGAGCCCAGAAACCTATATAAATAAACTTTGTTACTTTTTATTAATCTATTACCCCAGCCCAAAGTCTGTTTAAAATTCCTTATGAATTGAAGCTCCCAAACATAAATTTTCTTTGTCTTGTCAATTCCTCACAGGTTTGTGCTTCTTTGCCTAAAATGTATAAAAACTACCTGTCTTGGTCATTTTTTTTGGGTCTCAAGTTCATTATTGGACCTCTGCGCACACACAGTTAAAATTTTTTTTTCCTCCTGTTAGTCTGTCTTATGTCAATTTGGTTCTTAAACTAGCTAGAAAAACCTTGAAGAGTAGAGGAAATTTTTCACTCTCTGACACTTTTATTAAAAAAAATTCTTAACTATTTTTTTTTCCAGCATGATACTCTGACAGATTACAGTGCTCCACAAATGTGCCTTTGAAGATCAGGGAGCTGTACTTCCATTCTGAAATGTTTCGCACAAAGGTATTTATAAACAGCAGCTAGAAAATATAAGAAATTCAGTTGCTCTTATCTTCTACATTTCTAATGGATAATTAAGAGTGTCCTTGAGTCTTACGTGGTTCTTCAAATATATGGACATTTCCACTTTATCTAAACAAACCAATTCAATGCCTTAACCATGAGAAACTAGAGCAGAGACAGGTGAGAGACAAATATGAAGAACATACACAGCTGAACGCTTTTTACTTCTAATGTAATTAATATGTAGGTCTGTCTTTATAGATCTAATCCTATAGTATCCAAAACCATTTTATGCACTTTCTTAAAAGTTATTAAAAAAAGAATATACATATATTCAATACACATACCTTACACTCATATAATAATGTTAATAACTTCTAATAAACATTCAAAAATGTTACCTAGTGTTTTTCATTTATTTATTTGTGGTTTTCCCATTTTGTGTCCCAGACAGTATGGGGTGCATTGGATAACGGGGATGGACTGTCCAATCCTTGACAAAGAATGCTGATAATATCATATTAGAATGATTTAATAAATAGGGTGATAATATAACAATGCTTCATGGAGACATTTAAACAAAATGGGATATTTAACCAGGACTGAGAAGCAGAGGAAGGGAAGGAAATTTTCCTGGAGAGTTGATAAAAGGGTTGATTGTCCATAATTACATCACAATAATGTGTTTCACTAAGATTTTTCCATTTGGCCTTATTTTCCTACATTTTTTCAGCTTTCTTGAGATAAAATTGCAGACAACATTGAGTATGTTTAAGTTCTACAGCACATGCTTTGATATATGTATAACTTGTGAAATTATCATAAGGTAAAAAAACAAACTCATTGACTCATAGAATTACCATTTTTTAATTGTGTTGAAAACACTTAAGATTTAATATTTTTGCAACTTTCAATATGTAACACAGTATTAACAATATTCACCATGCTGTACATTAGATCCCCAGAACTTACATGTCTTGCAACAGAAAGTTTGTACCCTTTGTCCAACATCACCTCATCCTCGCCCCTCCCCTAGACCCCAGTAACCACCATTCTACTCCATTTGAGTTCAGCTTTTTTAGATTCCACTTATTGGGAGATCACACAATATTTGTTTTTCTCTGTCTGATTTCACTTAGTATGACGGCCACAGGGTCAGTCCAAGTTTTGACAACCATGACTTCTTTCTTTCTAAAAAGTCATGGGTTTGTCCACCACAAGACAACTTTTATTGTCCAGATCCTCTGCACTATCTTTTCCTCTCCCAAGCTGTGTCTCTTTAGATCTGAGACTTAATATCTCCATACAGTGGAGGCTTTTAAGAATATTAATTTGGATATTTCTTTGGATAAAGCACCACATTTTTACTTCATGATGAGTTTGAGACTTGTGAATTATGTGGTGCTCAGTTGATTAATGTCAATTACTTCAAATAGATTATAGGATTCATTTGTATAAAAACTACTCTATGTACCAGGAATGCAAAGCACCTAAATGCTTAGTTTAGTTAATAATCACACATTATATTTAAGTATAATAGATTAATATTTGAATGAAAGAAAGAAGAAGTAAAAATTTGGCAAAATTAAAAAAGGAAGGAAAGTTTTCTACAAAGAAGGGTTACCATATATAAATTCTAGACACCTTATGAATTATATTTAAGTATAATAGATTAATATTTGAATGAAAGAAAGAAGAAGTAAAAATTTGGCAAAATTAAAAAAGGAAGGAAAGTTTTCTACAAAGAAGGGTTACCATATATAAATTCTAGACACCTTATGAAGTGTGACATGTTTCAGAAATAGTAACATTGCTGTGATTGGCCTTTAAAACAAATAATCATTTTAGTAAAGTATTTGAGACAACTTGCTTCTCTTGTCATGCAATATCATTTTATAAAACAACACCCATGATGTGCGTGTGTCTATGTAATAAAACTATTTAAAACCACCTTTTAGTTTTCAGTTTTTCCAGGGCCTCCTTCACATTCTTGTTCCGCAGGCTGTAAATCAGTGGGTTAAGCATGGGAATCACAAGCGTGTAAAACAATGAGGTCATTTTGTCTTGATCTAGGGAGTAGGAAGAGCTTGGCCTGAAATACATGAAGAGCATAGTTCCCTGGAAAATTGCAACAGCAGTTAAGTGGGAGGTGCAGGTGGAGAAAGCTTTGAGCCTCCCCTCAGCAGAGTGGATCTTCAAGACGGATAAGATTATGTAACAATAAGAGACAAGAACTCCTGAAATGGTACTCACTTCAATGAAGCCAAAAAAGGTGAACAGTGCCAACTCATTGACCTGCGTATTTGAGCAGGAAAGAAGGTAAAGGGGAGGTAAATCACAGAAGAAATGGTTAATCTCATTTGACCCACAGAAACATAAGCGGAATGTTAGTGTCGTGTGTATTAGAGCATCTGCCATCCCCACCATGTAAGCCACAGCCATGAGCAGGGAGCACACTCTGATGGACATGTTGACTGTGTAGAGCAAGGGGTTGCTAATGGCCTTGTACCGATCAAAGGCCATCACCGCCAGCAGCAGACACTCAGAGTCTGCAAACATACAGGCAATAAAGAATTGCAGAGCACAGCCAATGATGGGAATTGATTTGTTCTTGGCAAATACGTCCACCAGCATCTTGGGCGCAATGGCTGTGGAATAGCAGAGGTCACAGAAGGAGAGGTGGCTGAGGAAAAAGTACATTGGTGTGTGCAGCTGGGAATCCATTCCAATTATAATGATCATTCCAAGATTTGCTAGGAAATTAGTGAGATAAATAACTAGAAATATGATAAATAGAGTCACCTTAATCCCAGGGTTATTGGTAATTCCCAAGAAAATAAATTCAGTCACGGAGCAATTTCCTCTATCCATGCTTCTTTGTTTTCATCTACACATTTGAGAAAATAATCAGGACAATGACAGCTGCATGTTTAACTCTTTAGACAGTCTTAAAATTATCTGTAAGGCAGAACACAATTGCTTTCTGCTATTGTCTTTTTAAACTCAGAAAATTACTCAGTCAACAGTCTCTCTTAAAGAGGTATTGCTATCTGTATGACATTAATAAAAAATACTGGGATAGGAAGTTGAGAAACTTTAATGTAAATCTAGATATCAGTCATGAGGTATGTGACTTTCTATAAGCTCTTTAATTTTTCTGAGCATTACCTTCCTTGTATCCAGGAGGATATTTGGATGAACTGATATCTCATTATATCTTCAAAATAATACCTAGGAGACAACAATGCTACAGAATCCAGGATGTCAGATATAGGAATAAGTATTTCTATGCTTGAAACATTCCCTGGACATAAAAATTGATGACAATTTTATTGTTCCTCCAAAACCTGATTTGTTTAAAAGATTTTTGTATGAGTTACAGAAACAATGAGCATGTCATGTGCTAATAATAATGAGAATAATTATGTTACTATCTTGGCCTGTGTTGTCTTTAGTATTTGGTGAGGCATGAAATAAGCATTATTAACTTTTCTCTAGAAACGTATTATTTGACCCATTACTCATTACCTAATTGTGGAGTGGTCTGGTGTTTAAGCAGGAATCTCTTGATCAGCCAAAAGCAAGTGCTAAAAAGAAGCGAAAACAAGACAATTTAACACATACATTTCTTTGAATTTTAGATGGACTTTTAAAATTTAAAAGCTGGAAATGAGACAGTGAATGCTTCTAAGATATATAGGCTTCTCTTCCTTGTGCATACATGTATTTATGTGTCTGTTATGTATTTGCATGTGTATATGTCTGTATTGATAATTGAGAAATAGAATGTGGGGGATGGATATGTTTATTTAGACCTAAGTTAATGTGGTTCACATGAAAGTGAGTTAGTACATGTTATTTGTAATGAGGTACCTACATTTTTAAATAAAACCACCCAAGAACTTAAATTCCTGTATATATTTGCCTAGTGAAAAAAGCTTTCCTGTGGACCAACATCAAAATAAAGTAATTAAAAAGATTTTTTAATTCATAATTTTAATAGTATTTTTCATTAAGTTCTAATTCTTCCAGTTGTGAAATGGAAATATCATTTTTGGCCATTAAATTGCAGAGTTTATTTAATTGAGTAAGCAGGCATAAAATGCTTTATTTACAGATCTCTCTTTTGTTCCAAAAAAGTTATGTTTACTCCTCTCTATTTTTTATATTAGGAGACTCAGGAACCTACCTGAGATGAGCAGGTCTTTGGTAGCTGAACAATGAGCAGATGGCTTTTCTTTTACCAGGTACATTTGGGGCTTAAATCTCTGAAGCTACGTTTTTAAGGCTTTGGTGTTATGCATATGTGTCATTAATTCTATTTCTGGTTCTGTATATTCCCCTGTGAACTCAGAAACAACTTTAGCTAAGGCTGTGCTTCAATGCTCATGACTGTCGTCACCAAGTTGATCTATGGTAGGAAGAAAGCTTCAAATTATTATTTTTATGATATGCTTTGGTTTCCTTTAATGTATATCATTCTCCAGGGCAAGTGGAAATCTGATGAACTCACGTGGTCCTCTCCTTGACCATTTCTAACTCCTTTCAGTTGTTTGCTTTGTTTCTTCTGTATTTGAAACATTCTCCTTCACACCTCATTTAGGAATATTACTACACTTTGATGGCATTTTCTTTTCTATTAAAATATAATTGATATGCCATAATAACACTTGCTAACCATTTCATTGACTTTATGACTTAATCATATGCTCTACATGAAGTACCCTCTTTATTGAATTATGTTTACTTTATCCATATAAGAATCTCTCTACTAAACTTAGGATTTTAGGAATGAGACCAATGTTTCTATTTTGTATTCTCTAAACTCCCAGTACAAGGATTTGCAAAGGTAATTGCTTTCTAAATACTTATTGTTAAGTATTTCTGGCTATTTAAAATGGAAGGTGATGTCCATAGAATAATATTATAATGGATTTGGGTTTATTTCTCCTAATATAGTTCCTATGTGCAAGTATAAAACATTAAAAAATTTTTCATGGATGTTGACATTTCTAGAAAAGCAGAGTTTCACCTTTTTTTAATATAATTTAAGTTTGCTGTCACCTATACTAGTTTTTGTAAATTGATAAATACTGGAAGCTTTTCATTCATACCCTCCACAAATACTACCGAATTGAGAGTGATGGAATGTTCCATAGTTCCTGAACTGCAATGTACCATCTTGGTATGATGTGTGATTGGGCTACTTTCCAGGGTTAGAACTAATCTTGCTTTTACTACATCCTTAATAATTGTAGTGTCTCCTTTCTTTATGTGTGCTCTTCGTGTTCCAATTCATTCAGTGGCTGATCATACCATTATTAAAGGGAAGAAGCTGTGGACCTAAACTGCAATGTCCTGCTGTTGTGTAGGTAAAATGCTACAATCACTTTGTAAAACACTTTGGCAGGTTCTTGGAAACATAAAGACAGACCTGCACTATGGTCCGACCATTTCATTCCTGGATATTTACCCCAAAGAAATTAAATCATATTTCCATACAATAGCTTGTGCAGGAATGTTTATAGCAATTTTATTTGTAATAGCCCAAATGGAAACACCTCAAATGTCCATCAATAGATGAATGGATGCACAAATTGCTGTATATTGATAGTGAAGAGTATAAACTAAGAAAACATTCATGAAAATCAAAGTAATTATGGTGAGTATATGAGAGAGTATGTATGTAGGATTCCATTTATGCAATAAATGTGACATTTTACAATACGCAAATCAAGGCAGTACACTTCAGAGCACAGATGCCTATGGGTTCAGTGAATGTCCACTGTTGATTGGTATTTCAAGGTAATTTTACTAATCATGCACATCACCTGCTTTTCCCCTCAGAATGCAGTTAATTTAATTGCCAGTAAGCCACTACCGCAAACTTGAGGACAGAAGAAGAGTAAGATGTGTGAGGCATGTACTAGTTCATGCTCTTAAGTACTCCGGATTCTTCCCTGTTTATTCAGAAACCTCACCAAGGAGGTAGCAGGAAGACAGATCATCTCCTGTGTGTTTTTCAGTTTTTTTAAACTGTTGTTTTTGTTCCTTGCTTTCTAGAGAGCTAAGGAGCTCATCAGGATAAAATTAGTAAAATTAGTACATTTTTAAATTTGGGAAAAGGGCTTCCTAGTGACAGTTTTTGATGTCATTTTATATTCCATTGCTGTTCTCTGTGCAATGATCCCAACAGTAAGATACCAAATGCATTTCTGCGGGAGATATTGCTGGGGCAAAGCCCCGACCATCTAACTAACTGCGAATAATTGTCCACCAATTACACACAAGAAACTCATGCATTTGTGTTATACAGGATGTTTACTTCCAGGGCTTAATTCTCTGGGATGCACTGGGAGGGCATGCAGCTGTCCTGGGTCATTCTTTCCATTCCTTTCAAACTAATGTTTCCCTCAGGTACTTCCCTGTCTTCAGGGATGTGAAGACCCCTTGGGTTACATTTGCTCAATCAGGACCTCGCTGGAGCTTCTTGAACAGTTCCACTTCTCAAGACCACACAGGCTAACTTCCCTTCAGTCTACTCCCCACCCCCACCGCATGATTTACACCTGGGCTTGTGGAGCCACATTATTATTACAAGTTGAATGACCTGATTTACCTCCCAGTGGATTTCTGTTTTCATTAAGAATGAAGTCATAAATAATTGAAAATGGCTTTAGGAGAAATTTTATATATAGCATCCAAGTGAAGGAGCAAAATGTACCTATATCTAGGGGTTTCTGGGTACCCTTGGTGATGCTAAGACAATATTATGTAGGATGTCTACCTGAAATCACATTCTTTGGAAAATAGTTGTCTGTCCCTGAAACACAGTGTTAATGACAGGGTTCCTGGTATGACACCAGGTACCAAAGTACATTATTTCCTTGAGGATGGAGGAGAGACTACAGATGCCTCTGTGATAAAGATTTTTCTCTGCAAGGAAGTCAGCTCTTTTAGTAAATGTTTATGTACTGAGGTATTCTATGAAATACAAACATTACATTAATTTCAGAAATATATTATGAACACATATTGTGCTTAAGGGACAGCTTGATTTGAAAAACAAAATACTGCACTTGTTTACAATCTGATGGTGAATATACTTTGCTTTTGAAAATCTTTTAAAATCTAATATACATATAGAACACTTTTATTTTTAAAAAACGATATTGTAAGTCTTAAGTGAAAAGATTTTCACCTGAACCAGGCCAAAAATAGAACATTATTAGCATCTCAGAAATCATTCCTGCACCCATCTCTAATTGATGTCCAGTATGATAGGTTCACGTATAAGTACAAGGTAGTGAAATCATACACTTTTTATGCTTTTTGGCCTTGTTCACTTCACTCAACATTCGGTTTGTGAGATTTTTCCATGGCGTAGCTTGTGGAGGTAGTTCATTCATCCTCATTGTTTTGAGTTTCCTAAGGCACAAACAGACCATGAATTAACCTAATCTAGAACAAGGGTCAATAAACCATGGCACACAAAGTTTTACTGGCCATGGGACATACCTTTTATTTATAGGTGGCTGATGGTTGCTCTTGTGATACGTGGGCGATCCTAAGACGTTGCAAGTAAGAGCTGGTGGCTGGCAAACCCTGAAAGATGCAATGTTTAACACTTTAAGGAAAACTGATCAACACCTGTAATATTGTGTTGATAGCAATTTGAGTTGATTACAGTTTTATATGATTGTAAATAATGCAGTGGTGAATATTTTTGTGTCTGTCTTTGAGTGCACACATTCACTTATTAAACCTTAATAGAAATCTAGGAAAAGAGTTGTTCGGTCATAAGACATTTATATGTGCAGCTTTAGTAAACACAAACATACTATTTTATAAGGGAAAGTGCCAATTCTTATTCTACTCTCAATGTATGAAAGTCACACCCTCGCCAATACTTGATATTTCATTATTTTCATATTAATCTTTCTGAGTCATAATACTACATTTAAGTACTTATTTTATTTGCTTGAACACCAATAAAGTTGAATATCTGCTTCTATGAAGTGCCTATGAAACTCTGATTTTGAATGGAAGGCCATGAGAAAGGGTTATATTTATAAGTATTTGCCCTTCTGCAGTTTGTACAATCTACTACGTTTCAAATTCATGGGGAGGATGCCCACAATTAAATGAATCATTTAACTCTATTTTGGAATTCTATTTATTGGGCTTTAAATTTCCTATTCTTTAGTTCACTCCCACTAGATCTGATAAAACAGCCAATATATAGGTCAAATCAGGCTTTAGATGCTGTAAAATATGGGTCTCATAGGGATGGAGATGGGTTAATCAGATTACAGGTGAACAACCTCTAACTTTGAAGGCAATTCACTGACACTCTATTTTTCTTGGATTTACATATTCTGAACAAAGTTTCTATCTGCGCTTTTGCTCAGAAGTAACAATTTCAAAAGTGTATGTGTTTCTTGAGAAAAGTATGGTTATAATCCTTACATAGTTTTTTCCTAGCATTATACCTAGTGACAGAGAATGGTGTCCCATAAATGCTCCCTTTGAAAAACAGAGTAGTTTCTTGGGCTTTCCTTCCATTCTCAAATGTTTCCACACAAAGACGTTTGAAAATGGTAGCTAGAAAATCTAAGACATTCAGTGGCTTTATGCTTGTACAATTCTTATGGGTAATTAAGACCTAAAAATTCTATTCTTAGGTTTATACCACAGTAAAATGAGTGAATATGTCCACCCAAACACATGCACAAAGATATTCAACATTACCTTATTTACAATAGTATAAAACTGAAAGCAGCTCAGATTTTTATCAACACACTAGTACAGGAGTTGACAAGTTATATATGTTCAAGCCACATACCTTATACACATACAATTATGTTAAGAACTTATAATGAGAACCCAGAAAGGTTATCTGGTGTTTTTAATTTGTTATTTATTTGTTTGTTTTCCCATTTTGTGTCCAAAACAGCATAGGGTGTTTTGTATAACAGGGAAAGAATGTTCAATCCTTGACAAAGAATACTCCCAATCTCATATTAGAAGCAGTGATTTAATCAACAGCATGATAGCAAAACAGTGCTTAAAGGGGATGGTTAATTGTAAATTACAAAAAGAGACATTTAACTGGGACTCAGAAGGGGGAAGAAGGGAAAAAAGTTTTCCTAGAGCGTTGACAGAGGAATTGATGAAAATTATAGCACAATGCTCTATTTTACCAAGACCCTTTCCATTGCTCTTTATAACCTAACTATTTGGACTTCTTTTCTTTTTTTTTCCCCCGGCTTTCTTGAGACAGAATTGACAGATAATATTGGGTATGTTCAAGATATACACATATGCTTTGATATATGAACAATCTGTGAAATCATTATCAAGATAAGGTTAAGAAACAAATCGATTACCTCATAGAATTGTCACTTTTTCATTGTGTTGATAATATTTGCTATCTACTCTCCTAGCAATTTTCAATATACAGTATGGTATTGTTAACTATAGTCACTATGATGTACATTTGATCCCCAGATCTTACTCATCTTATTGAAGACATTTGACCAAACCTCCCCATGGGTAAAATTACAATATTTCCAGAATCTCTCTCCGGGCCTTAGTGCATCTCCACATCAATAGATGTTTCCAAGGGGTGGAGAGAAGTCCATGTCTGTATCAATAGGTGATTTCAAGGGGGAGCGAGGGCATATGTGGGCTGGAGAGGTTTGGTTGGGGTCCATTTTGGCAGCCAGGAGGTGAGGGACATAGGTGAGCAGAAGTGGACAACTGCTTGTGAGAAATAAATGTGTTTCTTCCACTTTATTTCTCCCTTTGACTGATTTCAGTTTCAAAGGTAATTTGTCCTGGGTTGGGAGAAAGACTTTTCCCCCCAGAGTTACATTCCCATTTCTCCCACTTCCACAGTCCCTGGCAACCACCACTCTATCCTCTGTTTCTTTCAATTTAACTTTTTCAGATGCCTTTTCTAAGTGAGGTCATTCATACAATAATTGTCTTTCTCTGTCTATTTCATATAACATAAGACCCTCTAGGTTTATCCATGTTGTGGCATCCGTGAATGACTTCTGTACTTCTAAAAACTCATGGATTTGTCCATTTTAAGACAGCTCTAATTGTCAGATCCTCTGCACTATCTTTTCCATTTTCAACTTGCATCTTTTTAGGTCTGACACTTAGTGTCTCCATTCAAAGAAGCCTTTATTTTACATTAAATTTGGACATACTGCTTTGGATGTACAGTCCCCATTTTCATCACAATTTTGAGGCTTATTATGAATTATTTGAGTGCTTAGTCAATGAATGTTAGTTATTTATACTAGGCTATAGGATTCACTAGTGTAGAAACTGCTGGGTGTGCCTTGGGATACAAAACACCTAAATGCTCAGGTCATTTATTAAACACACGACAAATTTTACTATAATAAATGAATGTTTGAATGAAAAGATGAACCAACAAAAATTTGGCAGAACTAGAAATGTCAGGAGAGTTTTCCACAAAGAAGGAGTAATGTATTTAAGCTCTAGATGCATATAACACAGTATCATATGGGGAACAATGACATTATTGTGATTGGACTTCAGAACAAATAGTCATTTTATTGAAGTTGAGACAACTCATTTCTCTTGTGTCATCCAATATTTTATAAAAACAGCAACCATGCTATGTGTGTGTCTGTGTAATACAGTTGTTTATTATTGTAATAATAAACAGTTTTCAGTTTTTCCAAGGCCTCCTTCACATCCTTGTTCCGCAGGCTGTAAATCAGTGGGTTAAGCATGGGAATCACAAGCGTGTAAAACAATGAGGTCATTTTGTCTTGATCTAGGGAGTAGGAAGAACTTGGCCTGAAATACATGAAGAGCATAGCTCCCTGGAAAATTGCAACAGCAGTTAAGTGGGAGGTGCAGGTAGAGAAAGCTTTGAACCTCCCCTCAGCAGAGTGGATCTTCAAGATGGATAGGATTATGTAACAATAAGAGACAAGAACTCCTGAAATGGTACTCACTTCAGTGAAGCCAAATATTATGAATATCATTAACTCGTTGACCTGTGTATCTGAGAAAGACAGCAATAGGAGAGGTGGGACATCACAGAAGAAATGGTTAATCTCATTTGACCCACAGAAACATAAGCGGAATGTTAGTGTCGTGTGTATCAGAGCATCTGCCATCCCCACCATGTAAACCCCAGCTGTGAGCAGGGAGCACACTCTGCTGGACATGTTGACTGTAGAGCAAGGGGTTGCTAATGGCCTTGTACAGATCAAAGGCCATCACCGCCAGCAGCAGACACTCAGAATCTACAAAGCTATAGAAGATTAAGAATTGCAGAGCACAGCCATAGAAGGGAATTGACTTGTTTTTGGCAATATGTCCACCAGCATCTTGGGACCAACTGCCATGAAATAGCAGAGGTCACAGAAGGAGAGGTGACTGAGGAAAAAGTACATTGGTGTGTGCAGCCGGGAATCCATTCTAATTAAAATGATCATTTTGAGATTTGCCAGAAGGTTCATAAGATAAGCAACAAGAAATTCTGTAAATAAGGCCCCTTTCATCCCAGGGTTACTGGTAATTCCCAAGAAAATAAATTCAGTCACGGAGGAGCAATTACCCCGATCCATGCTTCTTTCTTCTCACCTAAACTGTTGAGAAAATGATCAAGAAAATGACAGATGCACGTTTAATGATTCCTGACATTCATAAAATATCTGTAAGGCAGCATACAGTTTCTGCAACTGTCTTTTTATACTCAGGATATTAGCCAATAATTGCTCTTTCAAGAGCATTGTTATCTTTATGACAATAATAAAAATTACCTGGGATAGACAGTTGAGAAACTTATCTAAATCTAGATGTCAGTTATGAGGTACGTGACTTTCTAAAGCTCTTCTGTAGGCCTTACCTTCCTTATCTTGGGAGTAAAGTTGGATGAATTTATCTTTCTTCATATATTCAAGCTAATATGGAAGAGACGCCAATATGTGAAATGCCAGGCTGTAAGATATAAGACAGAACATTTTCTATGCTTGAAAATATTCACATGGCCTCAAGAAATGATTACAATTGTTACGTTCCTCAAAGACATGATTGGTTTAAGAAACACTGTATTATTTCTAAAAACAATGAGTACATTACTGACTAATTACAATGGAAAAAGTGTATTACTGATCTTGGTTTATGTTCTCATTAATAGTTGATGAGACATGAAATTGTGAGAGCAAGAGAAACTCCATTTTAAAAAGGCCATCTTAAGAAGGAGGCCTCAACCCCGACCTAGTTCTAAGAAAACTTTGTTCCAGTTACTGAAAAAACCACCCATTGTTCCAGTGACCCCCACCCCAGATAGTTCCCTAGCAATGACCTCAAGGTCCAGACACTCAAGGTCCAGACTCTCCTGTCCCTTAAAGATAACATACCTTACATGTTACATCAGCCGGCAGCTTGGCACCAGCCGGACTCAACCAATAAAGAATGTACAAGCCACCCTTACTTTAAATCATCCAATCAGCAGAGGCCAGGTGCAAGTTTCTCTCTTCCTGCACCTTGTAATGCATAAAAGCTTTGTCTGCCCTAGGCTCTGGGCTCTCACTTAGGAACCACTGCGTTGGTGACAGGTGTGAGCCCGAGCTCGAGCTTGAAATAAACGACCCTTGTGTGTTTGCATTGGAATCGGCAAGGGGTGGTCTTTTGGGCACAACAAAATATGCATTATTGATCTTCACTCTAGGAATGTAATATTGCTTTGCCACAATACTCATTACCCATTTGTGGAGTGGTCTGGTACCAAGGAAGGAGTCTCTTGGCCAAAGAAATGTGATAATAAGAAGTGAAAACTACAGAATCTAACATATACATTTGCATCTTTTTGTATTTTAAATGTCTTTTTACCAAAAATGACAGTGGTATGAAGGACAATTAATGCTTCTGAGATACATAGGCTTTTCTCCCTTGCATGGGTCTTTATGTGTATGTCATGGGTTTGCATGTATATGTGTTTCTGTTGATACACAAGAATTGGAATGTGGGGCACAGATATATTTTTTTAGACCTAAGTAAATATGGCATGTGATTTACATAGTTATTTTCACATGTGATTTATAATATGGTACCACAACTACTTTTGAAATAAAACAAACAAAAAGCCTTTAAATTCATGTGTATCCTTGCTAAGTGATAGGAGTAAAGGCTTTCAAGTGAATCTAGATTAAAATTAAAAAATTAAAATGTTATTTTTTGGATACTAATAATTATAGTCAGTATCTTTCAATTCTGAGAAGAAAATATCACTGTGGCAATTAAACGGAACGTACTATTAAATTGAGTAAGCAGTCATAAAAGTATTCACTTAAAATCTCTCATTTTTTTTGCCAAAAGGATGTTTTCCTCTGTATTCTTTAATTTAGGAGACTTGGGAACCTACCTGAGATGAGGGGGCTCAGTAGCTGAACAATAGGTGGGTGGTATTTTATTTTACCAGCTGACATCTCTGAAATTACTGCCCTTGGGCTTTGGTGTTATGCAAGCATGTCATTAATTATGTTTTTGGTTCTGTATGTTCTCCTGTGAATAGAGCACTAACTTTAGCAAAGATGAGTATTAATACTTCACTATCATCATCTAATTGATCTATGTTAGTAAGAAAATGCTCATTATTTTTATGATTGTTTCACAATTACCTCTTTCTCTGGTCACAGCAGAAATAATGAAACTCCATTAGAATTCAATTTATCATACCGAACTCCTTTCTGTTGTTCATTTTGTATCTTCCATCTTTGAAACATTCTCCTTCACCACTATGTCTATGGCTATTACTAATCTTCAATGGTCTTTTTTTGTTTTGGGAACGTAATAAAAATATTACAAAATTCACCCTTTTAACATGTACAATCTTTGGTTTTTAATATATTCACAAAATTGCACAGCCATCACCACTAATTAAAAAACACTTACATCAATTCAACAAGGAACCCCTATGTATTAGCAGCTGCTTCTCCTTCCCAGCTTTTGGCAATTAGTTCTCTACTTTCTGATTCTGTTCGCCTATTCTGGACTTCGCATATAAACTGAATCATACAATATTTTTTTTGTGTGTCAGGCTTCTTTGATTCAGTGTAATGTTTACAGGTTTCACCCATGTTCAGAGCGTGAGAATTTTGTATCATTTTATGGCTGAAAATATTTCATTTATAGATTAACACAGTTTGTTGATCCATTCATCAGTTGATGAACATTTGGGTTGTTTATACTTTTTGCCTATTATGAATAATGATGATATAAACATTCTGTTAAAGTTCCTTTCAAGGCATCTTCATCACTAGGCATTTTCTTACTTCCATGCCCCCACCACATGCCATTCACATACATTCCATTGATTTTATAACTCTATCACATTCTTTATACTTAGTATGTTTCTTCTTGAGTTACATTTACTTTAGTCATACAAGAATATCTCTACTATACTTACAGATTTGGGAACAAGGTCAATGTTTATTTTTTGTAGTTTTTGAAGTCCCTAGAATAAGGATTTGTAGAGGTAATTGCTTTCTGAATATTTATTGTTAAGTATTTCAGACTATCAAAGGTGGTAGGTAATGTACAAAGAATAGCAAAATACTGGATTCTGTATTTTTTCTACTAATATAACTCATATTTGCAAGTATGATTTCTTTAAACATATTTGTATAGGTAATAATTTTTCTGAAAAAGCAGTTATACTTTTTTCTAAAAATAATTTTAGGGTGAGATTATCCTCACTAGTTCTTTGCAACTTGAGGAATACTGGAAATTATACTCTTCCATCCTCCCTAAATCTTTCCCAAGAGATGGCAATGGGATTCTCTGTACTTTTTGAACCTCCATCTACCACCTTGGGATCTGGTGTGATTTGACTACTTCCAAAGGTCCCAGAGTTCGTACTGCTTTTACAATGACTTGATTGAATGAATGATTGAAATGCCTGTTACTCTCCTTTCTATATGCTTGCTATTCAAATATTGCTTCATTCAGTTACTTTGCTAAGTATATGCACAACAAAAAAGAAAAAACCTAATTCATTTAAAAATGTGGAATATGGAATTTATTCTACAATGGGCTGTTAACAGGTTGGGTGGATTAAAGATGGCTGTATACATCTTTACACATTTTCCTTAGAGACACAGTAACTTTTTATCCTCCCTTTGAATTTTTGCTGTGTTTTTACTGCTTTGAACAACATAAATTGGCAGAAATATTATATATCATTTCTGAATCTAGCCTTTACGAAGATAGTCTCTGAAAGCCATGACTTGCCACATAAGTCCAGCTAACCTTCTGGATAAACCATGTGACAGACTTTGAACCAAATGGAAAGGGAAGGGGACCCAGGTGAATTAATGTTTTCGCTATTGTCATCCTTGTGTCAGTTATAGAAGACTTTACAGCCTTGCCCATCATCCAGCTCAGGACCATGGGATCTCAGTCAGCATGAGGAAGAGCAGAATATAGTCCAGTGGTCATTATTTTAAACCATGTAATTTTGGGATAGTGTTTACATAGAAAAAGATAACAGGATACAATCAGAGACTTTTTTTTCAGGAGTCATTTATTATTACTATTATGTACGACTACATAATATAGGTATGTCAGGTAGGTAGGTAGATAAACTGAGGAAAATATTTACAAGCCATAAATCTGACAAAGAATGTGTAACCAGAATATATGAACAATTCTCTTCAATAATAAGAAAGCACATAACCCAATAAAAAATGTGAACATTATTTGAGAAGATATTTCACCAAAGAATATATGTAAATGGCAATTAACACATAAGAATATGCTTAATAATGTGGGGAACTGCCTTTGAATCTCAGCCTCGCCACGAGGGTGGCCGCTGAGAACTACCTATAAATCTCAGCCACGCCAAAGATGGCCGCTGAGCCACAGGAGTGGCCGCTGAAAGCCCCCTGGGGTTTAGCTGCGCCCACTCCGGTCTGCTTCTTACGTCAGAGACAGCTGTGCATGCGCACAACTCTGTGCGTGATTGGAAAATTGAAAGTCGCCTTATTGGCATAGGTGTAACCAATCAGGAGAGACTTCACTCTATATATTCCGTGCACTGAGCCCCAATAAACGAGTTCTTCCTTCGAGTGAAATTCCAGTCTAGTCTGACTGTCTCTGGCGGCGGAGGCTGCGGGAACGGGCGGACAGTCGGTGCTTACCTCCCTTACTTTGCCTGTTGGAGTGTGTCTCTCTCTCTCCTTTCCTTTCCCTCCATTGGTTCAGAGGGTTACGGAAAGAGCTTGCAACAAAAAGAGCTTGTAACACAAAAGGCTGTAGTCCTGACCCTGAGCAGGACCAGTGGGAGAGAGGCTAGAAACTCCAACATAATAACATCAAAGTCATTAGGTAAATGTGAATTAAAGCCCACATGAGAAACCATGATATACTACTAGTTGGCCTAAAATTAAAAATACTGATAATACCAAGTATTATGGAAGAAGTTATGAAATTTAAACTCTCTTGCACTGCTGTTGCATGTAATGTGCTACATCACTTTGAGAAGCAACTTAACAGTTTATTTGAAATTATACTTATATTTGCACTGTGATCCCATTATTTCTTTCCTGAGTGTTTGCCTAAAAGAATTTAAGTCACATGTACCTGTGATGACTCGTACATAAATATTTATAGAAGTTTTATTTGTAATAGCCAAAAAACTGAAAGCAAACTCAAATATCCATCAAGAGGTGAATGATTACACAAACTGTGATCTATCATTACACTGGAATAATATGTATAAATAAGAAATAAACTATTGAAATATGAAACAACATGCATGAATCTCAAAATAATTATGGTGAGTGGAAGGAGCCACATATGGGAGAGTATAAGCTATAGGATTCCATTTATACAAGTTATATAAAATGCAAATTAATCTATAGGGAGAAATATATAACAGTGAGTGCATGATATGGAGTGGAAAATGAACACAAAATTTGGGGCTCTGACTTATACATTTATTGTTTTCATTGTGGCAGTGGTATAAACAAGGATAGATAGCAGAAAGATAGCTGAAGGAAAATAAACTAATCTTCTGTTAATGAATAGTTTCACATTCATCAAATTATCATGTCATTCTCTAAATTGACCCTCTGGGAAGAAAGGTAACCCCTTTCTACACTCAATACTCAATTCTTCAACCAACTACTTCTGTCTTTGATTCATCAGAACACCTTCAAATTCTCTGATGCTTAGTTTCCTTATCAGAAACAATTGTCTAGATGATTCAAGAGAATATTTCTAGTACTGAAAGACTGTGAAGGAAGCTGAAAAGTAAAATATGGTGGGCTAACCAATTCAGATGTAAGCAACTGAAATCCGCTGTGCCTCCCAGAGGTGAAAATTTTGGTAATAGGAAATACATTTTACATTTTAAAAATGTACATATATTTGAAACTTATCAGGAGAGTATTTTCTTTTACTAATCTCCTCAATGTACCCTATATACCAGTCCAAAAAAAGCCTTTCACCATTCTCCAATTATGTTATGTAGTTTCTCATATTTTCATGATTCTTCAAGTTGCTCTTACTTTATGAGAGATCTCCCTTGACTCTCCATCTTGCTAATTCTATTCATACATCTATTAAGCTGTTATTAAACATGCAACAAAACAACAAAACACAGCAAAACCCCAGGTTCACAGAGCTTCAAAAGTTTCAATAGGAAATTAGTCCACACAGTTGACAAATGAGTGATATCAATCTTGCCTAAACCCTTCAGAGAATTAAAAATGAGGGACTGATTTCCAGGTTTTGCAATAAATTCAAATAAATAATGGCAGCAGGAGTGGAGAATGCCTAGATCCAGCCACACCTGTGCAGCGGGTACAAACACCGGGCCTAAAAGGTGCTTTCCCTGAGGGTCTAGAAGGCCAGTCACCAATTGATGACATTGGACTTCTCCAGTCATGAGAGTATTTTGTTCTCACTGGAATAGTGAGTTGTTCTTGATTATCTTTCTTGCCTAAAATTCTTTTGTTAAAATATAGAATTCCTTATTCATCATCATATTCTTTCACACAGCATGGCTTCTAACCAAGTAGCTTATTTTAAGGCAAAGGGAATGCTACAATGTGTGTAAAACTTCATTAGTCTTACATCCCCCATCACCCTAAAGCAGGTGACTCACTTATGCCGCTATTTAGGTGTCAACACTTTCTTTTATACACTTTGATATTTCCAGGTCAAAGCATGTTATATTTATCATAGAGTAATAATAATAATATGATAATAATAAAGGTACAGCAAAAGTATCAGTTACTGAAATACACTTGGCAATGATACAAAGGTTATCAACATATTAAATTGCATCTAAGAAAATGTTTTTGATTTTGTGTTTTCACTTTCCCGACATCCCTACTTCTCACCACCTTATTATACAACCAAAATTTTTATTAATGTGAGTATTATATAAATATATATAATTAACATTGATGTAGTGCTTAACATAGTGTAGGCACTATTCTAAACATTTAATCATCTAACAGTCGATGACGTGGATACTATATTCTCCCTACTTTACAGAGAGGTAACTGAGGCATTGAGAGAGTATGAAAGTTGTTCAAAGTGCCACTCTCTAGTGGGGTACAGAGGTGACATGTGAACCAAGGGATCTGGCTTCTTCTCTCATCCATTAATCTACCCTTTGGAGATATGCTACAAATGAACACACATACACATCTCTGAGTTATTAATATATCCCTTAAGACAACTCGATACAACATCAAGCTAGTAATCACTGAAGAGTAGTATGACTATTATTTAGCAGCAATATTGAAACTTTTTAATGTTTTCCTATATCATAGGGTTATGAAATGCATTTGACTGTGTGAAAAGAAAGTGTTTGATAAAATCCCTTGCAGAGTATGCTTGCTTGTAAGATTGTTGCATTTTACCAATTAGAGTTTGTAATCGGGAATTTAGGTGAATCTTGGAATGCGGCATCTCATGAGGAATCTACCTTTGATCTTACAGCCTTCTTAGCAGCATCTTTTACATCTTTATTTCTCAAGCTATAAATCAATGGGTTCAGCACTGGGATGATAATGGTGTAGAACACTGAGATAATTTTGTCAGTGTTGGGAGAATACAGATAGCTGGGAGGCGAATAAATGAAGAGAAGAGTCCCCTGATAGATGGCCACAGAGGTCAGGTGAGAGGCACATGTAGAGAAGGTTTTCTTCCTCCTGCTGGAAGAGCGGATCTTTAAGACTGAGAGAAGAATGAAAACATACGAAATGATGATGATAATGAAACAGATAATTTCCACTGAGCTGCCGTATGTGGAAAGAAGCCACTCATTAATTGTTGTGTCTGTGCAGGACAGCTTAAGCAGGGGAGGTAGGTCGCAGAAAAAATGATTAATGACATTTTTATGAGAGTATTTCAGAATAAATGCAAGGGATGTGTGAACCAGGGAACTCATGTTGCCTCCAATGTATGACAAGACAATCAACCATATGCAGATGCCCCGAGACATCACAACCGCATACAGTAAAGGGTTACAGATGGCGACATAGCAGTCATACACCATGGCAGCCAAGATAAAGGATTCTGTATCTGCAAATGTACAGAAAAAATAAAACTGCAAGGCACAGCCATTGTAAGAAATAGATTTGTTTTCTGAGAGGAAATTAACCAGCATTTTGGGAACAACGACTGAGGAATAACAAAGGTCTACAAAGGAGGGGTTGCTAAGGAAGAAATACATGGGCGTTTGAAGGTGTGGATCAATCCTGATTAACATCATCAATCCAATGTTCCCCATTAAAATCATACTGTACAATGTTAGAAAAATGAGGAACAGGACGATCTGCAGTTCAGGGTGGGTAGGAAACCCTAACAGAATAAACTCAGTCACCAAAGTGTAGTTTCCTTCTATAAATTCCATATTCTGTATTGCTTCCTTTCTATGAGAATTATAACACCCTAAAATGTTCTATTGATGGAAAGAAAAAAATAGACATAATTACAAGGTTATTTTATTGTCTCAACAAACAAACAAGCAATCAAATAAAGAATCTGAACCCAAACTCCCTTTCAGATATAAACTCCAAAAAATATACTTAGAATTTAGTATCTATCACAATGCATGGCTGCTAGTTTTATTCTGTTCGCTTGATTAATGACTTTTCCAGTGGAGACTTGGTTTCTTGCTCAGAGATTACATCTGATTTTCCTTATCTTTTTGTACCCCAAATACAGTATATTAGCTGGCTCAGAGGATTCAAGGAAGTAGTTAATTAATGAATGGGCTAATGATGATATGAAAAAAAGAAATACATGTATATTTATTTAAAAATAAATCGACTTATAGAGTATGTCTTAGAATGATAATTATAGAACAATTTGCTCCTTCTGTCCAGGATTTAATAGCTAGTAGAGCAGTTCGTATACACTTGACAGAGTGTATGGAGTGGTAAAAATGATACTTTATAAGAAAGAGTGACATAAGATAGACTACATTTTGGTTACAATACTGACTGAGAAATGTTTTTCAACTATTTAGGCATGGATCAGTGGTTCTGCCCTTTGTTTCACAAAAACCTATTTTTACACCATTAAAACCAGTCTAGTAACCACAGAAGCTACTTACCAAGGAGGAAGCTGTTTTCCAATTACTGAGATGAATAATTTCACCACTAGAACTGAGGACTTTTATATGCCATCTCATGTCATCAGGGACCTAATAACTGAAGTATTCCAAACATGCTCATTTACAAGGACACTAAGGAATAATTAGCAGGTTATTGCCATTGTGAACTATATTTTTCTAAAAACACATTGGTAATTACAATAGTAATTCTGTTAGTATTGCTTTGAATAAGCAATTTTCACTCTCAGTAATATTGGGGTTATATTTAATGATATTTAGAGTCCTATAAAGAACCCCTTTTATTGTGGAGGCCTTTTATATAGTTGTTTAAATATTTTAATCTGTTAACTGTCACAATTAAATATTTTCAAAACCACATGGAAGCTTAAAAAATGTTACCCATATTGTCATAACCGAGTGAAAAAATGGCATCTCTGACTTCATATTGTATCTGTCTCCTTTGCTGCCTTAATCTTTGGGCCAAAAAGCTTCTGGTTTGGGCTGTAACCTTGAACATAGTCTTGTTAATCATCAAAAGGAATTTTGCTCCTGTCTTAAGATTGATGCAAGCAGCCCCTTACCCGGAACTCAGTTCCCCTGAGGAGGTAACAGGGCACAGAAATGCTGACTGGATTGCCAAGGACTCGTAGCAACATCATCACCGGATGTCAACAAAATGGCTGGAGTCAGTTGACCACGGAAGAGGAGTCTCACAGCCCTCCTCAGAGCCTTGCTTATGTCCAGATGTCTGAGTCCGTTATCACCTCCTGAGACCAACCCCCTCCCTCTCCCCCTTCCCTAATGTAGAAGAAGCTTGGAGTTGACCCTGGGTCCAGACGGTTCTCGGGGTCATGAGTCTGCCATCTTCTTGGTCTGCTGGCTTTCCAAGTAAATTGCTTTCCTTGCCCAAACACCTTGACTTTCAACTTATGGGCATGCTGAGTGGTGAGTGGCACTAGCTTGGGTGCAGTAACAAATTTGGTGAGTCAGGGGCTGATGCTCCTGGCCATTCGGCCCCAGTCAGGGATTCCTTGGGTGAGCCCCTAGGAGCCGCCTGGGCCGTTTGTTCTGGGGACATCCCCTCTCATCTCCCTGAATGGCACCAACTGCCCCAGTACCTGGCTGTCGAGCAAGAAGTTCGCAAACCTCTGTGAGTCCGTGGCCTTGACCTTTGAAGTAGGGAAGTTACTCCAGTGTGCACAACCAGAAACTCCCTTCCCCTCCTTCTGGGCTTTCTTTGGGGGAAAAGCAGTTTTGTTTTGCATTTGATCAGGGTACTCTGCTGGAGAGGGGAGCAATTGTTGGACTTCTGATTTGTGAACCTGTTAGTTTGCATTTATTTCTGACCTGCTGGTGTTTCTTTGGGGCTCATTTGCATTTGTTTGGTTAGTTTGCATTTGTTTCTGGTTCATCTGCATTTGTTTTTGATTTTTGTGTTCTCTGCATTCCTTTTTTATATTCTCAAGAATGAGGAATGGTCCTTCCATCCCCAAGAAAAGTCTATGAGGATGTATTTTGAATAGGTGGTCAGATTACAGCTGTGAAACTATGACCAAGCAAGATGATATTTTGTTATAACACAATATGGCCCCGATACATAGTGGGACCAGAAGAACAATGGCCATTCAGCTGCTCACTAAACTACTATACTACTTTGCACGTGGAATTGATCTGCGAGAGAACAAGGAAGGTGGATGAGATCCCATATGTGCAGCATTCATGCTGCATCACCTACATAAAGAGAAACAGGTGGTGTCGTCTTCTAACACAAAGATCTCAGAAGCAACCAGGGAACAAAGCCTGTTTTGCAGGAGGGAGAAACAGAGAGG
This sequence comes from Phataginus tricuspis, assembly GCA_029783875.1. Lineage (NCBI taxonomy): Eukaryota > Metazoa > Chordata > Mammalia > Pholidota > Manidae > Phataginus > Phataginus tricuspis. The sequence goes on along the minus strand of JAQQAC010006904.1, from coordinate 17,637,417 downwards.
GGAAAGAGGAGGGAATATTAGTCCAGACTTTGGGTCCACCTGCAGCTTTGCCGGCATCATCCTTGCCCTGCACCGCCTCCAGCCCCTCCCATTGCGGGGCCACCATGGACACCACTGGTGCCACCAGCTTCTGCCCCACACGAGTGGCTGGGGAACAGGAGCAGCCACAGGAAAGGCAGAGGCCTCCCAGGTGGTATAAAGTGAGGAATATTCAGTTGCTGAGTGAAGGGGCCCATGGGCCCCATTGGATTTAAGATACACTATTCAAATTTCCCCACAGGAGCCCCAAGGAAAATTGGCAGCGGGGAACAAATTGGTTAACTTTTTAGGAGACATAGTGTGAGCACGGGTAGCAGCATATCCCACCTGAGTAGAAAAGGCTTCTGAAGTGGTTAAAGCCTGTCCAAAAGCAAAGGCTTTAAAATGAAAAAATTAGGTTCATTAAAAATTTGTTTGGAAAAAGCAGACCCAGAGGGAAAAAGTTGCATTCTTTTTTTGATGTTATGAAACTTATCATGTCTTTGGAATGTGAGACAGCCTCTCCATCACATGAAACTGAAGGAAAAATAAAAATAGAAAAAGAGGCTTTTTGAAAATACAAATGTCTATAGAAGCACCCTTCCCTGAAAATCTAGCCCACAGTCTGCTGGTTAAGGACAAATATGAAAATTGATATATATATATTTTGTGGCATTGAAAGGTGAGCACAGTGGATGTTCCTGTAGAACTTGGTATCAGCAGGTGCTTTCTGAGAAGATGGAAGCACCTACAGATGAGCATCTCTCTTATGAAAGAGAACATCAAAGAGTTGGTGAGACCAGCCCAGCTAGTAAATACAAATTCTCATCATCAGCTAATTACTCTTACATTCATAGTACCTGGCACTTTCACTAAAACAATGTTATTGAAGGCTTCATTGTAATTAATTATTTTATATTAATTTCTATGATTTTATATTAATGCCATTATTTATATTTTACATTTTCTCATAAGTATTACATTTCTTTCACAACATTAGATGGGTTTATTTATTCCTATATCTGTAGAAACTTAGTGGGAATCTTTTTAAAACTTATATTCAATGCAAAGATCCACTTTTAAATCAAGATTAATAAATTGGCAACTTCTGTTTATTTCTAAAAGCAAAATTTCCAACTTCAATTCACTGTGAATGTTCTACTGTTGAAAAAAATTCCATTATGGGAAGCTTAAATATGAATTCACTTTTTTTCCCCTTTTTTTGCAGTGAGATCCTTCTAACTATAGTCCCTCAATATTAAATTATTTTGTAATTTAGTTGCAGGTTTGGTGAACTGCAAGTTAACATTTCAAGAGAAAATGGAAGTTAGTCATTCTAGCATAATATGGCCTAGCAGAAATTTAACATTAAAAAAAAAATTTACTGTGGTAATAATGATGGTAATGAAATCATCTGAGAAATGTTTTTAAAATTTACTACATAAACATTTTCTGAATATGCTTTGTATACTAATTTACATTCTAAAAAATACAATTACTTAGAATTTCACCCATTAAAATTATTCCTTCTCTTTCGCTATTCCTACTTTTAAGAGAGGAGAGGGATAACTTAACAGTAATTGAGCAGATCTGTTAGGACCTATAGGCAGAGGTTAAAACTTTTAAGAGAGTTGTACAAAGGGACTATTCCATTAACAGTAGTATGGCATCTGTAGAAAAACATTTGCAGTCTCTGCATAATTCCTGGGTCTTTGCACCACTTTTTATTGTGATTCTAAATGTACCTGACATAGAATCTAGGAGAGATAGAGGGCAAAGCGAGATGAAGGGAACCTTTCTTATAACAGTAATTGTACTCATTCAACTGTTCTAGAAAAGCATAGCTGTTGGGCAGACACATACATACATGTATATATATAATTTGAAATTTAACCTCTTAACATCAGATAAGCTGCCATATAATGAGTATGATATTGGCTGTTAGTTTTACATGTGAGATTTCAATGAAGGTACCACAGGTGCTATTGTGTTGTTACATCTGATATTATCTGATAGAAGAAGAAATTACACAAGACTTTGTAGGGAACTGATCAGATATCTCATATATATGAATCAGTAAGAGAAGAGAGATATAGCATATAATAATTCAACAGCCTCTATTATTTCCATTGAAAAAATTAAAAAGCATATAGCCTTCCACGTGAGATAGGGTGAGATAACTCATAGTAGTCTTTTGCTCCCGTTGAGAAGCTCTGGGAAAATGGAAAGATGAATTACAAATGTCCTAGAAAGCTGAAACTGTCTGCTGCCGTACTCAGCATGGAAACTAAGAAATAAGCCACACTTGACCGTCTATCTTGATATGACTTTGTTATTCCTCCCTTTTCATTCACATGACTTAATTTTTCTGGGTGTTTTTTGCCTAGGCAAAAGTTTTTATTGCTCATTACAAATGTTTCCAGAACAATCGGTGGACTCTTCAGTGGAAAATATAAGTACACAGTTGACTCCCTAAAATCTTTGGCCCTTTTGCCACAAAATTCTTGCTTATTTCCACCAGCCTGCACTGTTTATTGATTTCCAGCCAATCTTAACCATATCCTTGCTTTGAAATACCTGCCTTAAACCAAACTTCTGATTTTTAATAAATTCTGTCCTTGCTTCCCCTTCCCCTGAGGAACTCTGCAAGCTCTGTGAAGGTGTTCTCCCTTTAAGGTAGACAATAAACTAGACCTTGTCTTATCAACTGGTTAGGTCAGTGATATCTGGAGTGTCATCTCTTGCATCATACATATAAACTCATCAATATTGACTAGAGAACCTTCAAGCAATGTTATAACTATTGAGAGGTGAACTGAAGACCTGCAGGTGTCCCTGTAGGAATTTACCGATTATGAATATGGGTGAGAAACTGAGATGGGGCTTTCCATAATTTGGGGCAGTTACCTAGTGCTGGGATGTCAAAACTGGAGATGTGAGAAACCTCAAACAAATGGTAGATCTTTTCAAGACATTTTCTAAATTCAAAGCTTCAGAATATAACAGATAAAAAGAACTTTTCTCCAATTTCTTACTGCTTGGCATACAAAGACCCTGTATAAATTTGGCTTCTGAGAATAAGAAAGTATAAAATCCTAGAGGGATTTGTCATTTGGCAGTGACAATAGTATACGACATTTCTCTGAGAATCTAGGCATATATAGCATCTAAGAACACAGTTATGGTCTGTGGAAGAGGGCTTTTGAAGGCTCAGAAAAACTTGCAGAACTTTTGGTAATTGCACAAGATTGGAGTCCCCAAACTGGAGACGTGCGTGGCCTCAGACACACAGTGATCTTTCTTTCATGACATTTGACAAATTATAAAATTGGTTGGGGTGGAAGATTAAAGATATAAACTAGAAACCTCTGAAATAGAAGAGTGGAAACACTTGCAGTCTTTTCTCACTAAAGAGACAAAGATCCCAAGTTCTTACATGAAAGCCCTGGATCACCCTGCACTACGAATAGAATGAACTGGAGGTGTTAAGCAGAAAAATAGATATGATCAGGTGGAATAAGACCAGTAAAGACCACTAAAAGGGACTCAAACAGTTAACTAGTTAAAACTAGGGAGCCAGAAAAGATTCACATTTAATGAGTTAATCAGTTGAAGCTTGCAACTCCAGGGGAAAATCCCCAGGCAAAATACCTTTGAAACCGAAATCAGTCAAAGGGAGAAATAAAATTTAAGAAACCCATTTATTGCTTATAAGCAGTTGTCCAGCATCCCTCCTGACCTGGCTGCCACAGCAGAGTAAAAAACTCCACCCAACCTCTCTGGTCCCTAGCTGGCCCTTGTAATTACCTATTGATACGGAGGTGCACTAAAGTGAGCGAGGAGGATGCAGGAGGATAGAAGCTCCTTTATTTGGTACTTTTCCATATATACATATCTTCATCTAGTTGTTAACTTGTATCCTTTATGGTATCTTTTATTGAACTGGAACTAAGTTATTACTGTGAGTCCTGTGAGCTGCTCTAGCAGATTAATTAAAGCTAAGGGGAAGGTCATTTTGGCCTGCAGTCAGGTGGCTGGTTGGTCAGAAGCAAAGGTGACAGCCTGGGGCTTGTGGCTGGCATCTGGAATTGAGGATGGAGGGCAGTCTTGTAGGCTGGAGCCCTTAATTTGGGGAATCTGGTGTTGTCTCCAGGCAGATAGCATCAGAACTGAGTTGGATTCTTGGACACCCTGCTGGTGTTCAAGAATTGCTTGGAATTGCTTGCTGGGATTGCTCCCTCCCATAGGCACTCATATTGGGATTGGATCCGGGAACCGTAAAGGAGAATGTCAGCAGAAAAATATATGTGTCTATCAATCAAATATATAGAATACCCACCTCGAGCCAGCCTTAAGAAATCAGACTTTCCCAGCAAATGCTTTTTCACATTGGGCACAGATTGAGAATGAATGCGCTCAAGGGTTCCTTTAGCTGCAGAATCTACACAGCTCTTACATCTTCCACACACTAGATGGCACTAAAGACAATCACTTAATCAGTAAATCTCTAAATCCTGAAGACTCCCCTAATCTTCCAGTGTTCTTAGAGATCTTTGGTGTAATTGCAATTTTATTAAACTAGACAGCATTCATTTCTCACTCTGTATAAATGCTTTTTCAGATGTTTGTTTTCTATTAAGAAACCACCATTATTTTAGTTAGTTCTCTCTTCTCTGCACATGATACTCAGACCCTTAAGTCCCAGTAAACTATTGTCACGTAAGTCCTGATTCTATACTTCCCCACCCCTGTATCAATACTGCAATAGAGTGGATGAATTTTATGGTCTATTTAAAATACAATTGAATTAAAATTGAACTCATGTTCTAGAACAAGTATCAAATTAGCAAAGGCTAGTGGTAATTTTATCATAAATCAATCCTGGAAAAACAGTCAAAGCAAAGGGAAAACTGTAGTTTGCATGAATAGCAATTGTCTTGTAAGAGGGGAGATTCTTCTGGGAATATGATAGGCTAAGGTAGTCAGACCAGCTCTCTTACTGGAAACTAAATGTTGAATATTTTAAATCTACATAAAAACATTAAAGAACTGACAAGAAATTCCATTTTACCACACCAAGCACTGGAGAAAGAAAAATCCTCATCACTTAACTATGTATAAATAATAGAAATGTTTAGAGTCCATGGGAAAATGAACCTAATTAAAGCTTCAACTAATTCCAGATGAAGGTATTGATTTGATCGACTCAACCCCTTGTCCCACAGTTACTCAGAGGAGAGTTTATGATTCTGAAGGCAATTATTATCTACTTGGGTCCTTACTATTATTTTATGTAAAATGTCCAGAATAAAATGAAAAAAAAAATCATGAGGCATATACAGATGCAGGACAATGTTACTGTAGCTCCAGGAGTGTAGTTCCAGGGGGAAGGCGGGTCCCTCCTAGGTTAAGTGAGGAAACTGAAGTAAGACAAGGGGAGGGGCAGTTTGGGTTAAAGATGTTTATTTCTCACAGCTCACTCGGGTTTGCTAACCATTCCCTGCACTGTCCATCCCCTCCAGCAGTGGTGCCCACTTCCTTTCCCCAACCACGCCTTCTAAGAGAAACTCCATGGGTGGGTCCCTGGTGACTGGTAAACACCAGACCAATTACACACCAGGAACAGAGGGGAGGAGAGAATGGCCATTTTCTCTCCACCTCCTCCTGATCTACTGGAGGTTCTGCTGTGGCAAACATCCACTGGTATGTAAATGGACTAAGGCCAGGTGGGAGATTCTGGAAATTCTGGGTGAAAACGTCACTGACCCCACAATCCACCCCTCCAGAATTCTTGCCTTACAATCTACACACCCCCAATCTTCCACAATGACCCCTTTGAGAGAAAGCTGGAGTACTGCAACCAGACTAATGACATACAATAACAACAGAAATTACGATACAGATAGCAATAAAATCATGACAATCCTCAAGCCTGAGGATACAGCTGGATTCAAAATCCTACTCAGATGAAGTCCATAGCTTGCCCATTCCACAGGAGGCCAGCAGCTAAACTGGCAGGGGGCTCTGGGCATACTGCAAGCAGCAGCTGTGGCTGGTGGGGGGGATCCTAATCCACAAAGACTGTAGAAGAGAATAACCTTAAGGGCAATAAGATACATGTTTTAATGCCAGCAACATAGGCAAATCCTGTCCATCAGGTGGGATGCATGCAGAGAGAGGTCCTGTGATGGGACAGTGCAGGTGGGATGCATGCAGAGAGTGCTCCTGTGATGGGACAGTGTGGGTGGGATGTGTGCAGAGTGGTCCTGTGATGGGACAGTGCAGGTGGGATGCATGCAGAGAGTGGTCCTGTGATGGGACAGTGTGGGTGGGATGTGTGCAAAGTGGTCCTGTGATGGGACAGTGCAGGTGGGATGTGTGCAGAGTGGTCCTGTGATGGGACAGTGCAGGTGGGATGCATGCAGAGAGTGGTCCTGTGGTGGGACAGTGTGGGTGGGATGTGTGCAGAGAGGGTCCTATGCTGGGCCAGTGGCAGGAACAGAGAGGATGTAGAGCCGTGGAAGCTCATACACTGGCCACAATAATGAGACAAACTCCCTGCAAAGTGCCTTCACCTCCCAGCCTTGGGTACATCACCCTGACCTTTTTGGGAGCTGCTCTACCTTTACTTCTGGGACACACAGGAGTCCATCTTCCAGGCCTTGTCCCCAAGGTGCCAGCAGGGCTAGCCTTCCTGATCTATGTGTCAGGATGTCCAGGGCCATGTAGTCTCCAGACTGCTGTGAGTCTCAGTCACACAATGCACTCTTGCCAGGCTCAGCTGATGTCTCCAAATGTCAGACGCAGGCCTCACCGATGGACCACAGCCCATAGTGTTTTCTTTGCTGGACCAAGTCGGCTGTTCCATCATCCCCTGGAGCTGCCAGGGCAAATGGCCTGCAAGCTTCTTCCAGAAGACCCAGCCACATGGATGTCCAGCTTGTCCTGAGGTAACTGCACACTGTTCAATCCTGCCCCATCTTATGCCCTTGCATGTCAAGGGGCATAAGGGTGTCAGAATTTGTGCCACATGCAGGATGAACACTCTCAAGTCACATATTAGACCCAAAACCTCTTGCAATAAGGCCACAGTTATCTGTAAGAGAATCTGATGTGAGCATGGCATCATACACAACAGTAGATTCCATGATTCCCAAGGGGATTCAGGCTTGTTTCACTTCGACAGTTTCACCCCTGCAACCATTATAACAGTGGGGGCCCCAAGACACTGCTCAGGGTCACAATAAATCAGGGACCATTCAGTTCCTGTGTCCACCAGAGCCAGGACACATTACACATTCACTGAGAACTGGTCATTCCCTCAAAATGGGGCTTCTGTTGCAAGAGGCCCCAGTCAGACTCCTCATGAGGGTCCTGGGGGTCCAAATCATAGATGATATTTTCATGTGCAACTCCCATTGCACCTGTGAGAGCTCTGTATATGTTTGCCAGTTAGTGTGTAAATATGGTAAATCACCTTGATTAGGCCAAATTGCTTGGAGGGCCACTGTCAGCCAATCCAAAAGTGCATGATTCCCTGGAATCTCATGGGCATTTTGTAACATCTGCCAGAGGGAAGAATGAGTCATCCGGGAAGCCAGTTTATCCATTTCTGACCCATATAGAACAATGCCACCTACTCCTAAGTCCCAAAGATGCAAAAGCCATGTGGGAAGAAGCTCTGAGGGCTTCTGATAAAACCAGGTGCTCAAATTCACCAACTTGGCCTGGGTATAGGCACAGAGCATGGAGTGCCTCACAGCCTGGGGAGGGGGCTGCTCCTCTCCCTGAGGAGCCTGTGGTTGCTGGGTCTTTGTTTTCTTAACTACACCTGGGGGGGCTTTCAATATGGGAAGGGCTGGTGATTCAGGCTGTGTCCTCGAGAACAGCTCTGCCCTTGGCCTGATCCGCTCATCCTTCCCCTGCTTTTCCTACCTCAGCTCCATTTATCCCACAGTGACCCCTAAAAAAAAAAGTTAGTACCATTAGAACACAGATAAATTACATAAACACTCAGATCTAGAACTGTCAGTGAACACAAGCATAATGAATTCAAATTAAATCACATCTAGGTATAACAGTTAAATAAAAGAAAATGAAGTCAATAAAATAACAAAAACAACCTCAAAAAAGATAAGGCAGCCCAAACAACCATTAAATGAAACAAACATCTTAAAAATATCTTAATGAATTAGAGAACGAAAAGGAATTTTCTTAAGTTGATGAAGAATACCTATTCTATCCATTACTGAATAACAAGTTACCAAAAATTTAGAAAATTAGTTCAGTACTTTTTTTATCATTTCACAGTTTCTGTGGGACAGGTGTGTGAGCATAGCCTAGCTGGGTCCTCTACAAGGCTGCAATCAAAGCCTTGGCTGGGCCCAGTGTATCATCTGAATGTTTGACTGGGGAAGGACCCATTTTCATGATTCACAAGTTGTTGGTAAAATTAATTTCTCTGCTGTTGTAAGAATAAGAACCTCTTTACTTTTATGGTTATTGGCTGAAAGCTATGGCCCTTAGTTTTTAGAGGCTGTCCTGAGTCTTTTGACACATTGGCTCTCAATATTCCTGCAGGAGGAAGAAGATCTCACGGTAAGACATGTTAAGTGGAAGAAGCAAGGAAAAGGTACTGGGTGATGGCAATTGAAAATACAACCAGTAAATACCCAGTCAAAGGCTGGGAGTGACTTTTGGTGGCTCTCAGCTCTACCCTATGGGATCTTGGTCCCACTGTGCTCTGAGCCATCCTTCCTGTGGGATCTGTCCATAGAGTCAGGATGGACATCTCACTACACAAATTTTGTTTCAGATGTTGAGACTGATGACATCACACACTGAGAAGGTATGAAAGGGTAATACTTTCTGGAGAGAGCAGGGTGACTCCCAAGGAAACTCACAAATGGCGTGTGCAAGCAAAGGGTTGACACCAACTCAGTGTGTTCTTAGAGGCAAGAGCTGTGATAAATATTCTCATGTACGCCAGTTTCCCATGGCTCCTACAACAAATTACCATAAGTATAAAGGCTTACGACACACACGTTTATTGTTATGGGTTTGGAGGCTGGATGTGGGGAATCAGTTTTATTGGGTTAAAGGCAAGGTGTGAGTAGGGCTGTGTTGCTTCCAGGCCCTCTAAGGGAGGATGTTTTCATTCTTCCTCCAGCTCCTGGCGACTACCGGCATTCTTTGGCTGTGTCTTCATTTCCATCTCTGCCTCTAGGATCACGTGAATTCTCTTCTGTGTGTGTCAATTCTCCCTCTTATAATGATATTCATGATGGCACTTAAGACCCCATCCAGCAAACCCAGGATACTCTTCCATCTCAAGATCTTAATAATATCTGAAATTATCAAGAATTTGTTAATATCTGCAAAAAAATTTTCCTTAAGAAGGGAAAGTTGATATGTTCTAGGAATTATGACTTAATATCTTTATTAGCCATTATTCAGTTCACTATACTGGGCATGTGGGTTGGGTCTTTTGAAGTGTGGATTTCCCACTACTGCCAAAAAGAAAGCACTTGTTTTTTGTTGCTTGTTGCTGTTGTCATGGTTTTGTCTTTGTCAGTTTTCGCAGATGCGGAACAGAAGTGGAAGCAGGTGGGGCCGGGCTGTTATCAGTCAAACATAAAAAATGGAGTCATGTTCTTTACTACTATTCATGCCTAATGTTCTATTGATGACTAAAACAAGCCATGCTTTTGACCTTCTTTAAGAAAGTTACTACCATGCTCTTTGAGGCCTGTGTCCTGAGATTAATGAGGGAGATGGAAGTTTCATTGATTACCTTTTATAAGAGCCTAGAATTGTGTATTGTTAGAAGTAAATGAGTGGCTTCATCACCATCGATAATATCTGAAATTTTGAAAAGGCTAAGATTTGCCTTTGTGATGCTTTGTCTTGTAGCTTTAGTAGGCATGGAGACATGTATGATCTTGATTTATATTTTGGGAATCTAGGAAACAAACAGTGAGTTATTTACCCAAAGGGCAACCTTGGAATAAAAATTATTTTGCTGCCATTATGCTGACCAGTCAATCATTGGCAACCATCCAAGAGTTCAATGAAGGTGAGGATAGGGCTGATTATTGGCTAGAGTAACTAAGATGGCTGCTTGAAGTCTGAGCAAGTGTGCTGACCCTTGGTTCTCATCTGTGATCAGGGATGTCCTGATTAAGGAACAAAAAGCAACTGCTTGTGAGAGCTTCCTCATGTGCAATGGCAGGGATGTTGTCCTTAAAGTGCACAAACTTCCTTCCCTGCTCATCTGGTTAATTCCACAGGCTCCTTAGTTATTCAAAGGGTCCAGAAAAGGAGTAGTTCACCCAGGTCCATGGTCCTTGGCAAGGGACTGAGCAGGCCGCACACTGCTGCAAGTGGAATATACCAGAGGGCCCAGGTTTGGGCTCTATCCTGTTGCAGGAAGGACTCACCGGCTGCACCAGACTTGTGGCAGTGCTGATTCCATGGCACAAGGCACAATGAGCAGGTACGTATAGAAGCCATGGGTCATGGCCTGTTAGACCTCTTTTCAAAAGAGTCCAGTGTGGTTCCAGCAATTACCACTGTAATGGTGTAAGTGTGGTCCTGGGAGGTTAGTTTGTTGTACCAGAAGTCCTTGGTACAAGACTTACAGCCATCATACGTGATCCAGAGATTCTAGGACAAATGAAGAGGTTGCTGAAGCCTCTAGAAGGAAGAAACCTCTGGGAGGCACTAACAGGAGAGAGGAAGGAAGGGAGGGAGGAAGGAAGAAAGGGAGGGAGGGAGGGAGGGAGGGAGGAAGGAATTCCTGATTTGTCCCCACAATTCATAGATGATGGAAGATTATTAGAATCTGTCACCTGTACACCTGCTCTAGAGGATATCTTAAGAAAGTTCTTCAGGATGAAGGGAATGGCATGAGAGGGAAACTTGCAACACACAGGTGTGTGTGTACACACCAGCAATTGAGTATAGGTGAAACAGGAAACTGGAATAAGTGATTGTATCAATGTCAACATCCTGGTTGTGATATAATTTTGTAAAATACTATCATTGAGAGAAACCTAAAAGTGTTTAAGAGGGAGTTCTCTGTATTATTTCTTATATAGGCATATAATTCTATAATTATCTCAACTTTTAAAAATTGGTAAGGGATATATACTTCCGCCCTTTCTCATTCGTGCAATCTTATCCCTTAATGACACCATGGAGCCACCATATAAATCCTATCATCACAGTCTTTTAAGAGGCAAGAGAAATAAAAAAATATATCTGTTATAACAAAATAAATACATCTTACATTTGAAAAGAAAAAAAGAAGCCGCACAAAAGAAAGAAAGGAAAAGCTTCTATACTGAGAAACTAGATGAACTAGAAAAACTAAATACAAAGGAAACAGACTATAGGAAATAATCAAAATTAGATCAGATATCAATGGTATTGAAAGCAGAAAATAAGCAGAGAAAAAACAATGAAATAAAAAGCTTTTTCTTTGTAAATGTCAATAAAATGGATCATAGATATAATATAAAGACAAAACTATAAAACCTTCAGACTAAAATTAGGAGAACCTCTTTGTGACTTTAGGTTAGGCAAAAGGCACATAGATACAACACCAAAGCATGAGTCACGAAGGAAAATAAAGAATTGAGTTTCATTATATTAAATAATTTTCCTCACTAAAGGACACCATTACGAGATTTAAAAGATACAGAATAGACTAGAATAAAAGATTTTGACAGCACATATTTAATAAAGTACTTGTTTCTAGATTACATAGAAACTCAACAATAAGAAAACAAACAATCCAATTAAAAAATTGGCAAAGAATTTGAACAGACATTTCATCAAAGAAGGTACAGAGATGGCAATAAGGCCTTGAAAGATGCTCACATCAACTTTGATTAGGGAAATTAAAATTAAGCCAGATGAGATATCACTGAACACCTATTAGAAGGACAAAAATGAAAACAAAAATAAAACACAACAGCAACACTCTGCTAATATCTGATGCTGGCATGGATTTGGAGCAGCTAGAATGCTCCATCTGATAGGAAAGCAAAATAGGACAGCTACTCTGGAAAAGGAGCTGGTAGCTTATTATAAAGCCAGTTATACATTTACCATATATTTTTACCTAGCAGTCCCAATCCTGGATATTTATGATAGAGAAAGGACAACTTGTGTTTGCACAACAATCTATCAACAAATATTCAGGGCAGCTTTGTTTTAAACAGCCCTAAAGTGGAAAAAATCCAAATGTTCTTCATGTAGGGAATGGATGAACAAACTTACATTGGAATACTACCTAGCAATATAAATAAACAAGCTGTGTTAGTGCATGTAACAATGCAGAGAAAATGCCAAATGCTCTATGCCAAGTGAAAGAAGTCAGTCTGAAGAGGCCTTGCTGTATGATTCTATTTATTTAACATTCTGAAAGAGGCGAAACTGTAGAGGCAAAGGACAAGTTGCCTGGTGATAAAATTGGTGGGGGATTTAACTGCAAAAAGGAAACGGGTGAGAATTTTGGAGAGTCATGGAACTGTTCTGTATCTTAATGGTGTTTGTGATCACACAGCTCTGTGGATTTCTCAAATCTCATAGAGCCTGCACTAAAAGAGGGAATTACACTCTGTAAATTTAAAATGTACTGTATGTAGACCACAAATAAATTTTAAGACAGTATCAGTGAAGGTATCACTGTGATACTGTATATGGCCATTCCTGGGATCCAGTCTAAAGAATACATTTTATCCTGAATTAATAACCAGTGTACCTTGGAAACCCCATTTAAGAAACTCTTTTCCAAAGAGCAGCCTTCATATTTAAAAATAATCTCAGTGAGATATTAGAAGGAGGTCTCTGTTGCTCCCCAGGGGTCTCTTATTTGTCATGGACATTCTCACGAAGTGTTCAGAGCCCATAGGAAGGGATGCACAGACAATGGTGGATGATGGAACAAAATACATGTGGTTTGTTATGTCACAAATGTTACTAAAATATTTGCACAGTACTGTCAAAATGGTCCTATATTTCAGATACAACAAACTGAAGTCTGTCAAGACAACAGGATGATTCATTCTTCCCTATGAGGCTCAGCAGACTTTATTTTAATAGTGACATGTTAGTTATAAGAATTTATTATGATTGTATGAATGTTCAAAGGAAAGCTAGATTGAAGAATAAGCATGAATCAGTACTAGGAAGACAGATGCATAGAAATAAAAGAAAAAATACGAAGGTCTCAAGGAATTTTGTAAAAGTATAAAGGAAGTCATAATCCTACACTTGTTAATTGATCCTGAGTTCATAGTAATGAAATTTTAATTAATAATTTATTTGACTATTAATGAAGATTAATTATGTTTCATAGTCCCTGTTTAGATGAGGAAAGATTTGACTAGCATAGTTTTGAAAAACAAAACATGATACATTAGTGAAAGGAAAATAATTCTAATGTGTAAACAAATAGGTTTTCTTCCCTAAGTAATTGGTATTATGGATATAGCTTTCCTCAAAAAATAGCACTATAATGATTACCTCCATGTATCTGAGTATAAAATACAACATAGCTAGTGAGTGATTCCATTAAGAATTATACCTAAATACAACCAATGCTTCAATTTTTGGCTCTTCAAGCTTTTCTAAATGCTTCTCCATGTTAGGTGTATATTTGAGCCTTATAATAATCTTTGGAGTTCATAGCAAAAAGCTCATTCTTACCATCTTAGTAACTGTGAGCTGTCAAAGACAAGACAACAGGCCTAAAATGGAGTTGTTTGCACTAATCCCCTCCTCACAGAACTGAGGCTCAACTTAGTTACAGTGTGGCCTCCTCCGGTACGGAGTCTTAAACCAGTCAATCAGGAATCACCTGACTAGCGTTATTGAGGCAATCTGCCTGATAAAGCCCTGCCAGTGCCGGTAAGGAAAGTAACTTTGTAATCCGATTCTTGCCTAGTATAAGCTCTCTGATTCCTGGTTAGTATAACTCCCTTGTTAACCTCCCTTCTGTCTATAAAATCACTCGCCTTGTACAGCATTTTGGAGCTCCTTTCTATCTGCTAGATTGTATTGCCCGATTCACGAATTGCTGAATAAAGTCAGTAAGATCTTTGATACGTACTTAGTTCAGTTTTTGTTCTTTAACAGAATGTAATGAAAATAGCAGCTAAATGACTTGCTCAAGATGCTGGTAAAGAGAAGATTAAAAATCAATTACATGAACTCTGGGGACAGTGCTGTTACCATGACATTGTGATTCCTACTTTACTAGATTTGAGAAGCAAAAACTACTGCCACTTTTATCTCCATCAAGTCATTTTCTTTATCATCACTATCATCACCATGGGCCATGTATAAAATTCCTATAACATATAAACATTAAATGAGAAGTGATATCTATATAGATAGATGTAAGCATTTAATTTACAAATTATTTACAATCTAATTCATGGAAAATATACGTTTAAATAAATACATAAATAAAATTTTATATAAAACATAATTAATATAAAATATGAAGTATATATTATTACATAAAAATAAATGTTTTATATTTATGAATATAAAATGTAACTTTAAAAATAAAAATTATCAACTAGTTATATCTATTTAAACCTATCAATATATAAACAAATATGTGTTCTATATATTTAAATAAATGTTTATGCACACCTGTACATATTTTTTCCATGCAATGAATACATAAATAAATGTAGTATGTAATGTTGGATGATTGAGGATATAAATGGTGATGAAGTAAAATATAAGCATCTAAAGAACAGGAGGTAACACTGTCTTATATGCATGTGTATTAATTCTGAGTAAAACTAGAGATGGTGTAACTCAACTGCTGGTAGAAGCGCTCAGAGATGGATGCCCTAAATAACCTCTCACTGTGGGCGGCGGATCTGAGAATCTGGGGCTGGGAGGGCGGGCATTAATGGTCTGTTGATGCTGCTCACTCTCCTTGATAAAGACGTTTCAAAGGTCTAATAATTCCAACCACTAGGAAGGCTTCCAGGCATGAGGGAGCAGGCACACTAATGCAACACAGCTGTGCGGACTTTGGGTGGTCCTGAAAATAGCCGCCAACACCTTTCTTCACTGTTAATATCATGGACATTTTCTTTTAAAAGTAATTAATTGGCATAGGAGTAGCTATTTGGAGTGCAGTTATAAAAAGAGGAAATAATTCAAAGCAAGCTACTCTGGGGCCGCAGTTGCTAAGTAGAACCTAGAAATATGTGCCAAGTAAACTGGCTGAGACAGGTAAGCATGTTCTGTTATATCACGTGCTCTGGCAGGAAGCTATTAGGAAGAGAACTAAGTGCATGAGAGCTTTATTTTGGTATTATGATCATAATTCCACATGGGTGCACTGTTAATTAAATAAATATGCTTCCAGTGTTTCTTGAAGCTCAAAAATCTCTAGGTTTTGCCAGAAGTCTGAGGTAGGACACAGGAATACTCAGTTACCCATTCACTTTAGTCAGTCACCCAACCAGGTTTCATTATTCGATTGCTCTTGGCCAGTCTCCATGCTGTAGAATCAAAGAATGCTAATAAACACTAGTGTGAAGACATAGCAAATTATTTGGGAAAATATAGTTGATCCTTAAACAACTCAGGTTTGAACTGCATGGACTATATGTGATTTTTTTTTCAATAAACATATTGGAAATTTTTTTGGAGATTCGTGACAATTTAAGAAAACTCCCAGATGAACTGTTCTTTAGAAATATCAAAAAAAAAGAAAAAATTAAGTATGTGCAATATCGTATTATGAATAACTGTAATATTATATGCCATAATGTAATCATTAGTTGATAGGATAGGCTGCCATAAAATAATCATATTGCTGCTTCTCGTTATCAATGCATGGATCATTATACCTGTAAATAAATGAGTTTCTTTTTCACATTACTTTCTCATCTTTCATGTCTAGTGTTACTAATACATATAACATATACAGTATTTTGTATCGTGTAAGACAATATTGATTTAAGTACTGGCAACTCATTTTATAAATAGAAGACATAAATTTACTTTATTGATAAATGCAGTCTAGTACTGAAAATGTATTTTTTCTTCCTTACGTTTTTCTTAATAATATTTTCTTTTCTCTAGCTTACTTTCTTATAAGAATACAATTTTTAATACATATGATACACAAGTTTGTGTGAGTCAATTGCTTATGTTTATCATCGGTAAGGCTTCCCATCAAGAGTAGACTATTAGAGGTTAAGTTTTGGGGAGTCAAACGTGTATGTGGACTTTCACCTGCGTGGGGTGAGGGCCTGTAAACCCCTGTTGTTCAAGAGTGAACTGTAGTCTTCTATACTTTCCAGTATATTTAAGCCAAAAGTCATCACATGTTGGGTTCTGTTTTTAGTTTTTATATGGAATAAGTGAGGCATATTACAATTTTATTCATGAAGGAGGATTATCCTTGAGGTATGGAGCACTAAAGATAGATTAATTTGCTTAGGTCATATACAGTCGCAGTACCGGCAGGTAAGTATTTAAAAATATCTAAAAGTACATCATAAGCAAGAAGTGGGTAACTTCATCCAGGAGATTGTAGAGATTTAGAATGTTTCTCTGATAAATGTGTGGCAAGCAATTAAAACTTTATTTAAAATGAAAGCCATCGCACCATTTTTTAAACAATAATTTTCTCAGTGCAGCAATCACATCCTTGTTCCTAAGGGTGTATATCATGGGATTAAATATTGGAGTCACTATGGTGTAGAAAAGAGATAGCTGTCTGTCAATTCCTGCAGAATG
>JAQQAC010006904.1:17481372-17620114 GCA_029783875.1 Phataginus tricuspis | reverse complement strand
ATAGTAATAAGGTAGTAAATGTTAGCACTTGAGAGGATGATAATGGTGGCAATGGTGATGATGAAGTTGAAGATGTTGGCAAACTGTGGTACATTTTTCCATTTCATTACAAAGTGCTCTGCATTTTGTTGGTATAGTGGGAGTCAAAAGAGTAAAAATGCTATATGAATCTGTCCCTTGAAATTAAACAATGGCAATAATAAAAACTAAGGGCCCCTTTTTAAATTTTCTGTGAATGAGTGTTCTTTGTTACCAACGAATGCACCATATACACGTGCAACTAAATTTTACATTGGACAAAATAATTCACGCTTACCTGTTTGGATCAAGGTTAAATATAGTGCTAACCAGTATTGATTAAGTTAAAAGACAGCAAAAATGGAAATACATTTTTTCTTCTGATGTTTGTGTACTTTACCTTTATTTGACAGAGAGGTTAATCACCTTCTAAGACATGTCCTACTGTCATAACATACACTGCTGTTTAAATAGGAAATGCGCTCTATCTTCGGGAGTAACCCCTATCCCATGAGCCTTTCCAATTGAACTAAACCATTCTTCCTGACACTGAAGGAGTTTAGTACAACAATGAAAAACATATATGGCCATTCCTCTAAATTCTCTACCTTTCTTATCTTTTTGTGATTAAGAAATGCAAGCATCGTGAAATCAGAAATTTATACTACATATAACTTAAGATATAAAGTAAGATGTT
This sequence comes from Phataginus tricuspis, assembly GCA_029783875.1. NCBI lineage: Eukaryota > Metazoa > Chordata > Mammalia > Pholidota > Manidae > Phataginus > Phataginus tricuspis. The sequence goes on along the minus strand of JAQQAC010006904.1, from coordinate 17,619,399 downwards.
CTAATAAAGAGGCAATTGAACAGTGTCTTAAAAAGAAGTTTCTTTTTCAGTCAGTAAAAAGTCAGAAGTAGAGTTTAGGGCTGTTGGGGTAGTTACATCATCATCAATACAAAATCTCCACCTCCACGTTCACGTTCACCAGGCAGAATTCAGCATCTCCTAGGCCTTAGAAAGGGGAAGAGGGAGGAGCGGAACACTCACTTATTCCTTTTGAGGATCTCAAACTGGAAACTTCATGCATAACCCCTCATGTCAAATTCAGTCACCAGCCCACCCCAAGCTCGAAGAGAAGCTAGAAAATATGTCTAGTGGTACAGCTATGTGATCAGCTATGACTCCCTGTATCTCTCATGATCTCCCCTCAAGTGTCAAAACCTAGAATTCAAGTAGTTCCTGTGTTGATTTCCCAGCCAAGGATGTCCTCAGATTCACTTTGGCTCTTTTCAGTGTTATGATTATAATTTAATAGAATAAGTTTCTGTAACAGTCCCTACAAACAAACAGACATAAACATGCTTTCACACAATTTAATGGATGGGAATATTAGGAATATTCAGGAAGCAGGCATAGGTTTACACATGTATAAAGACTAATGAGTTGGAAGATGGGAAAACAGACATTAGAAACATCATGGCCCATGCATTGCAAGGTCTCACTTTTCAAGGCTTAGATATTCATTTGCCATATTTGTGTTACGTTATTTTGTGATTTATTTTATTTTAATTCTGATCACTAAAATACAAAGGTAGCAGAATCTTTTGTTTTAGTTTGCATTTTAATAAAGGCCAACGACAGTGAGCATCTTTCATGTGATTATTTGACTTATATGCATCCCCTTCTGTAAAATATCTATGCCAGTTTTTGTACATTTGTTGATTAGATTGTTTCCTACCTAACAATTGCGTTTTGGGAGTTCTTTGTATATTCTATGTAAATTTCCATCTTTGGGTATGTGATATCAAACTATTTTACACTTTGGCTTGTATTTTAATTCTCTGAACAATGCCAATCTTAGAGCAAAAGAGTTTCAGTTTGATGAATTTGAGCTTAGAGGCATTTTTATTTTTTGGATTGTGTTTTGGTAACACATTTAAGGTCTCTAGGTTAATGCTAGGTCATAAAGATTTTCTTTTATGATTTCTTCTAATAATTCTATGATTTAGTATGCTACTTTTAAATCAATAACACTTTTGGAGTTAACTTTTGTAGAAGGCCTGAATTTTAAATTAGGTATTTTAGATGGCTGTTCAATCTGATAGTGTCATTTGTTAAAAAGGACACCCTTTCTCCAAAGAAAAGCATTTGTACATCTGTCAAAACTCAGTTGCCCAGACATCCATACAGTAAGTCAAATTCACCAAAATCAAAAGATAGTATTGGTAAAAGTAATTACATAGATAATTTTGATGTAGTAGAGATATATGTTGTCTATTTTTCCACTTAAAAGTTTTAAAGACATACATTTAAAACAGTAGCTTAAAAACAATCACTAAAAACTTTATTTCTTGGACTTCTGGGAAGATGGCAGCGTGAGCAGGTTGGCAGAAATCTCCTCCCAAAACCATATATATTTATGAAAATACAACAAATACAATGATTCCTAAAATAGAGACCAGAAGATACAGTACAACAGCCAGGCTAGAGCTGCACCTGCGGGGACTCAGCACCTCATGAAGCAGGTAAGATACGGGGCCTCGACACAGCAGGACACGAGTGCTCCCCCACCACAGCACACCGGTAGGAGGAAAGGATTCGGAGCAGGGAGGGAGTGGAGGCACAGGCCCGACAAATAACCAGCCCTGGTGATCTGCACCGGGAGCGCTGACACATATCGTGTGGTGTATCGGAGATTGGAGAGACAGAGGGGCAGGATCTGAGAGGGACGGTGCAGCCTGGTCCTCTCACCCGGCTCCCCGGGACAAAAGAAAAGCGCGCACTTTTTTAAAAGTCTTTAAGAGCCAAGGGCCCAACAGTGGAACAAAATCATCCCAGCACACTCTGCCCAGCAGGCTGGGAGTCCTGGGGAATTTCGTACCCCTTGACTCACAGCCAGAAAAAGGAGCCGCACTGAGGCATCCCACAGAGATTAGCAGCCTCTTTTGTTTCCCCCACCACGCCACCCAGCGCCACAAAGGGTATGGCAGAATGGAACAGTGGAGCAGCAGAGTCACCTAGAGCATCCTCACAGAATCTATTCCTGGAGGGTTTTTTTTTTCTTTTTCTTTTTCTTTTTAAAAGTCTTAAAGAGCCCAGCTGACAAACGTGGCATCGACCAGCGACCACTTCTATCACCATGAAAAGACAGAGGAATATGGTACAAACAAAGCTTAGCCAGACAACCCCAGAGAAGGAACCTGAAAGGATGGAAAAGCACAACTTTCCTGAAAAAGAATTCAGAACAAAAGTCATAACCATACTGATGGATCTACAGAGAAATATGCAAGAGCTGAGGGAGGAAGTGAGGAAAGATAATACAGAAATCAGACAAACCATTGACGGGATTAGCAGCAGACTGGACAAGATGTAAGAGACTGTTAATGGAATAGAAATAAGAGAACAGTAATACAGAGAAGCTGAGGCAGAGAGAGATAAAAGGATCTCTAAGAATGAAGGAATATTAAGAGACCTGTGTGACCAATCGAAACGGAACAATATTTGCATTATAGGAGTACCAGAGGAAGAAGAGAGAGAAAAAGGGATAGAAAGTGTCTTTGAAGAAATAATTGCTGAAAACTTCCCCACACTGGGGAATGAAATAATCTCACAGTCCATGGAAGCCCACAGATCTCCCAACACAAGGGACCCAAGGAAGACAACACCAAGACACATAATAATTAAGATGGCAAAGATCAAAGATAAGGACAGAGTATTAAAGGCAGCTAGAGAGAGAAAAAAGATACCTACAAAGGAAAACAAATCAGACTATCATCAGACTTCTCAACAGAAACCCTACAGGCCAGAAGAGAATGGCATGATGTATTTAATGTAATGAAACAGAAGGGCCTCAAGCCAAGAATATTGTATCCAGAACAATTATCATTTAAATTTGAGGGAGGGATTAAACAATTCCCAGACAAGCAAAAGCTGATGGAATTTGCCTCCCATAAACCACCTCTACAGGATATCTTAAAGGGACTGCTCTAGAGGGAAGCACTCCTACGGTTAAAAAGATGTCACCAGAGAAAACAAAATCATAGCAAAGAAAGCAGATCATCGAAATACTAACTAAAGGCAAAGAATAAAACACCTTGTATAAAGAATGGAGGAGAAAGAATAAGAAGGGAGAGAAATAAAGAATCATCAGACTGTGCTTACAATAACTCAATAAGAAAGTTAAGTTAGACTGTTAGATAGCAAAAAAGCTACCCTTGAACCTTTGGTAACCACGAATCTAAAGCCAGCGAAGGCAATAAGTACATATCTTTCAATTATCACCCTAAATGTAAATGGATTGAATGCACCAATCAAAAGACACAGAGTAATAGAATGGATAAAAAAGCAAGACCCATCTATGTGCTGCTTACAAGAGAGTCACCTCAAACCCAAAGACATACACAGACTAAAGGTGAAGGGATGGAAAAAGATATTTCATGCAAACAACCAGGAGAAAAAAGCAGGTGTTGCAGTACTTGTATCAGATAAAATAGACTTCAAAATGAAGAAAGTAGCAAGAGATAAAGAAGGACATTACATAATGATAAGGGGTCAGTCCAACAAGAGGATATAACCATTATAAATATATATGCTCCCAACACGGGAGCGCCAGCATATATGAAACAAATACAAACAGAATTAAAGGAGGAAATAGAAAGCAATGCATTCATTTTAGGAGAATTCAACATACCACTCACTCCAAAGGACAGATCAACTGGACAGAAAATAAGTAAAGATACAGAGGCACTGAACAACACACTAGAACAGATGGACCTAACAGATATCTACAGAACTCTGCACCCAAAAGCAGCAGGATACACATTCTTCTCAAGTGCACATGGATCATTTTTCAGAATAGACCACATACTAGGCCAGAAAAAGAACCTCAGTAAATTCAAAAATATTGAAATTGTACCAAACAACTTCTCAGATCACAAAGGTATAAAACTAGGAATAAATTGTAGAAAGAAAATAAAAAGGCTCACAAATACATGGAGACTTAATAACATTCTCCTAAATAATCAATGGGTCAACGGCCAAATTAAAACAGAGATCAGAGAATATATGGAGACTAATGACAACAACCGCACAAAGCCCCAACTTCTATGTGATGCAGCAAAGGCAGTTCTAAGAGGAAAGTATATTGCAATTCAGGCCTATTTAAAGAAGGAAGAACAATCCCAACTGAATAGTCTAAAGACACAATTAGTGAAATTGGAAAAAGAAGAACAAGTGAGGCCCAAAGTCACCAGAAGGAGGGACATAATAAAGATCAGAGAAGAAATGAATAAAATTGAGAAGAATAAAACAATAGAAAAAATCAATGAAACCAAGAGTTGGTTCTTTGAAAAAATAAACAAAATAGATGAACCCCTAGCCAGACTCATTAAGACAAAAAGAGAATCTACACACATAAACAGAATCAGAAATGAGAAAGGAAAAATAATGACGGACCCCACAGAAATACAAAGAATTATAAGAGAATACTATGAGAATCTATATGCTAACAAGCTGCAAAACATAGAAGAAATGGACAGCTTCTTAGAAAATACAACCTTCCAAGACTGACCAAGCAAGAAACAGAAAAACTAAACAGACCAATCACCAGCAATGTAAGTGAATCGGTAATCAAAAACTACCCAAGAACAAAACCACCGGGCCAGTTGGATTCACCTCTGAATTCTACCAGACATATAGAAAAGAAATAACACACATTCTCCTTAAAGTTTTCCAAAAAATAGAAGAGGAGGGAATACTTCCAAACTCTTTCTATGAAGCCAGCATCACTCTAATACCAAAACCAGGCAAAGACCTCACCAAAAAAGAAAATTGCAAACCAATATACCTGATGAACGTAGATGCAAAAATACTCAACAAAATATTAGCAAACCAAATTCAAAAATACATCAAGAGGATCATACACCATGATCAAGTGGGATTCATCCCAGGGATGCAAGAATGGTACAACATTCAAAAATCCATCAACATTATCCACCACATCAACAAAACGAAAAACAAAAACCACATAATCATCTCCATAGGTGCTGAAAAAGCATTTGACAAAGTTCAACATCCATTCATGATAAAAACTCTCAACAAAATGGGTATAGAGGGCAAGTACCTCAACATCATACAGGACATATATGACAAACCCACAGCTAACATCATACTTAACAGCAAGAAGCTGAAAGCTTTTCATCTAACGCTGGGAACAAGACAGGGATGCCCACTTTCTCCACTGTTATTCAGCATAGTACTGGAGGTCCCAGGCACAGCAATCAGACAAAACAAAGAAATACAAGGCATCCAGATTGGTAAATAATAAGTGAAATTGTCACTATTTGCAGATAACATGATATTGTACATAAAAACCCCTAAGGACTCCACTCCAAAACTATTAGAACTAATATCTGAATTCAGAAAAGTTGCAGGATACAAAATTCACACACAGAAATCTCGTGCTTTCCTATACACTAATGATGAGCTAACAGAAAGAGAAATCAGGAAAACAACTCCATTCGCAATTGCATCCAAAAGAATAAAATACCTAGGAATAAACCTAATGAAGGAAGTGAAAGACCTATACCCTGAAAACTACAAGACACTCCTAAGAGAAATTAAAGAGGACACTAACAAATGGAAATTCATCCCATTCTCTTGGCTAGGAAGAATAAATATTGTCAAAATGGCTATACTACCTAGAGCAATCTACAGATTCAACGCAATCCCTATCAAACTACCAACAGCTTTCTTCAATGAACTGGAACAACTAAGTCTAAAATTCATATGGAACCACAAAAAAACCCGAACAGCCAAAGAAATCCTGAGAAGGAGGAATAAAATAGGGGGAATTATGTTCCGTGACTTCAAGCTCTATTACAAAGCCACAGTAATCAAGACAATTTGGTATTGGCACAAAAACAGACCCACAGACCAGTGGAACAGAATAGAAAATCCAAACATTAACCCAAACATATACAGTCAATTAATATTTGATAAATGAGCCTTGGATATACAATGGGGAGATGACAGCCTCTTCAGCAGGTGGCGTTGGAAAAACTGGACAGCTACATGTAACAGAATGAAATTGGACTACTGTCTAACCCCATACACAAAAGTAAACTCGACATGGATCAAAGACCTGAATGTAGTCATGAAAGCATAAAACTCTTAGAAAAAAACATAACAAAAATCTCTTGGACATAAACATGAGCAACCTCCTCATGAACATATCTCCCCGGGCAAGGGAAACAAAATAAAAAATGAGCAAGTGGAAATATATCAAGCTGAAAAGTTTATGTACAGCAAAGGACACCATCAGTAGAACAAAAAGACATCCTACAGTATGGGAGAATATATTCATAAATGACATATCAGATAAGGGGTTGACATCCAAAATATATAAAGAACTCACGCACCTCAACAAACAAAAAGCAAATAATCCAATTAAGAAATGGGCAGAGGACTTGAATAGACACTCCTCCAAAGAAGAAATTCAGGTGGCCAACAGGCAAATGAAAAGATGCTCCACATCACTAATCATCAGAGAAATGCAACTTAAAACCACAATGAGATATCACCTCACACCAGTGAGGATGGCCAACATCCAAAACACAAACAACAACAAATGTTGGCGAGGATGTGGAGAAAAGGGAACCCTCCTACACTGCTGGTGGGAATGCAAATTAGTTCAACCACTGTGGAAAGCAGTATGGAGGTTCCTCAAAAAACTCAAAATAGAAATACCATTTGACCCAGGAATCCCACTCCTAGGAATTTACCCTAAGAATGCAGCAGCCCAGTTTGAGAAAGACAGATGCACTCCTATGTTTATCACAACACTATTTACAATAGCCAAGAATTGGAAGCAACCTAAGTGTCCATCTGTAGATGAATGGGTAAAGAAGAAGTAGTACATATACACAATGGAATATTATTCAGCCATAAGAAGAAAACAAATTCTACCATTTGCAACAAAATGGATGGGGCTAGAGCGTATTATGCTCAGTGAAATAAGCCAAGCTGAAAAAGACAAGTATCAAATGATCCCACTCATATGTGGAACATAAGAGCAAAGAAAAAAAGTGAAAGTAAAAAACAGCAGCAGACTCACAGAACCCAAGAATGGACTAATAGTTACCAAAGGGAAAGGGACTGGGGAGGATGGGCAGGAAGGGAGGGAGAAGGGGAATAAAGGGGCATTACGATTAGCAGATGTAATGTTTGGGGGGCTTGGGGAGGGCTGTACAACTCAGAGAAGACAAGTAGTGATTCTATAGCATCTCACTACACTGATGGACAGTGACTGTAATGGGGTTGGTGGGGGATACCTGATGAAGTGGGTAGTTTAATAACCATATTGCACATGTAATTGTAGATTAATGATACCAAAATAAATTAAAAAAAACTTTATTTGTTTTATAACATGAGTGATCCTAAAGAAAAAAAGATTATAAGGGATGGCATGAAACATTTTTACCAACCAATTTAACAGCTTAGACAAGTGGAAAAATTTCTAAAAAGACAAAACACGTTAAATAACACACACACACACACACACACACAAATATATCTCCACAGACTATAATAATTAAATAATTGTATTAGTTATTGAAAAATCTCCATACAAAACGGCTGAGGATTAGATGGCTTCACTGGTGAATATTACCAAATATTTAAATATGTGATAATAAGAATAAGAGGAATCATTCACAAACTCTTCAAAAGTAAGGAAAAGTAGGTAACAAATGTCAAATGATTTTATGGATAAATCTTATCTACTAGCAAAACCAGACAATAGCTAACAGGTATAGAAAACTCATACAACTCAACACCAAAAAAACCCAAATAACCTAATTTAAAATTGGGTTGAGGTCCTGAACAGACATTTCACCAAAGGAGAAATACTGATGGCCAACAGGCACATGAGAAGATGTTCTGCAAGCTAATTATCAGGAAAATACAAATCAGAAACACAATGAGATATCACCTCACACTAGTTAGAATGGCCACTATCCAAAAGAGAGGAAATAAGAAGTGTTGGACAGGATGTGGAGAAATGGGAGCCCTTCTACACTGTTGGTGGGAATGTAAGTTGATACAATGGCTGTAAAAGCACCAGGGAGGTTCCTCAAAGAATAGAAATATCATTAGACCCAGTAATTCCACTCTAGGAATTCACCTGAAGAAAACAAAACTCTGAGTGGAAAAGATATATGCACCTCTATGTTTGTTGTTGCATTATTTACAGTAGCCAAGATATGGAAGCAACCTAAGTATTCATCAGTAGACAAGTGGAAAAAATGGTGTGGGACTTATATACAATGGAATATTATTCAGTCATAAAGAAAAAAATAAATCCTGCTTTTTGCAATAACATGGATCTAGAGGGTATTATGTTCAGTGAAATAAACCAGGTGGAGAAAGACAAATACCATATGATTTCAGTTATTTGTGGAATGTCAAAACAAAATAAAACAGAATGAATAAAATGGCAGTAGACTCATAGACACTGAGAAATGAATAGTGGTGACCATGGGTGAGGGTCTGGAATCAGTGGGTTGGGAGGGTGAGGGGATAATGGAGCATAAAAATTCTCAATCATAATATAAATTGATCATAAGTAATACCGCATAGAGAATAGAGTCAGTGATTCTTTAACATCCTTCTGTGTTGACGGAGAGTAACCACGCTAGTAGGGGTGAGGAATTAATAATATGGGTTAACACTGTTAAACCACTGTGTTGTATATTTGAAACCAATATAAGATTGTATATCAATGATAGTTTAATAAGAAAAATCATAAATGTGAAAAAGATAAAACTATAAACCAAAATTCCTCATGAGTATAAAGGAAAATTCCACAAACAAAATCCAACAAATATGAAACAGGAATATACACTATGAGTGGCTGAATGTATCTCATGACTTCACATTTGGTTTGACATCTAGACGATCATCTGGAGATCAAGATAACAGCGTTTTAATGGAGCTGAGAGCAAGTAGGTGATCATCTCAACAGATGCAGAAAAAGCACTAGACTAATGCAATACCAGTTCATGGTAAAAATGCTCAGCAAATTAGTCAGGAAGGGAATTTTCTGAACCTGATAAAAGCCATCTATGAATAATCTACAGCTAACATCACGCTTAATGGTGTAAAACAGAATGCTCTACACCTAAATCAGGAAGAGCACAAAGAGGTCCATTATAACCACTTCCATTTAACATTGCACAGCTGGTTCAAGGTCGTGCACCGAGGCCAGAAAAAGAAAGAAAAGACATCGCGACTGGGAACAAAGAAGAACATTGTATGTATTTCCAGAAGACGTGATCTTTTATATTATATAATATGAAAGTAGAGTAAGTACATTGAAATATATATAACCAATAAATAAAATTTATATGATAAATAAGTACGTTAAATAAACCTAAGCAAGGATCTGGATAGATGTTTCTCCAAAGAAGATGCACAGAAATAATAAGCACATGGAAAATTCTCAATATTATAAGCAATTAGGGAATTGTTAATCAAAATCACAGTGTGCTCCTTCTCCAGACCCAACAGAATTGCCATAACCAAAAGACAGATAATAACAAGTGTTGATGAGTAGTGAGTTAATTAGAACTCCCATATATGGATTCCTTTCTGAAAATAAAGGAAGGCACTTTGGGCCAAAAAAGAGTTTGGCCATTCCTTAAAATGTGAAACGTAGATTTACCATATAATCTTGCAGTGCTATTCCTGGGTATATTCCCAAAAGAAACAAAAGCATATCCACATAAAAACTTGAACATGAAAATTTACAGCAGTATTATTTACAGTAGGCATAATTAGAAACACTCAAATGCCCATCAACTGGTGGATAGGAATACAAAATGTTGTATATGTATATGGACATATTAAAATGTGGATAAACCTTCAAAATGTTATGACATGATTAGAGTCACTACTGAGTGTCCGAATGCCAGCAGCAGAGACAAACGCTGATACTCACGGTTCATGAATACACACACACACACACACACACACACACACACTGAAAGATTTCTTTTTTAAAATTGGCTATGAGATTGTAGGGGCTGGTAAGTTCAAAGTCTGTGGAGCCGGGCAGACTTTAGAAACTTTCAGGAACAGGCTGTCTTGAGGCAGAACTTGTTTTAGGGAATACTCATTTTGCCTGTAAGGCCTTTTAATGGATTGGATGAAGCCCACATTATCAAGGATGAGTTTCTTTACTTAAGTTGATCGACTTTATACATTAACCACATCTACAAATACCTTCAGAACAATGCTTAGGCTATTGCTTGACTGAATATCTGGGCACAAGATCCTCTGCATGCTGACATAAAATACTGCTGTCAGAGTCCATCTCCTATCAAGTTGGCAATGATATACATCTCCATAACCCAGATTTACCCTCCAAATACAGACAATAACAAAGACATAGTTCCACTTAACATGGTACAAGTACTCTACATATAAAGGAAAACATGTCTACTCTGTTGACAAAGAAAGAAAACCAGGTTGTATTCACTCTAGTTCTTGGTGTTTTGATCTATTCATGACAAAATGAAGAAATACTCCTATTACAGTTCTTGCTTTTGTAGCTAGTCATCCCAGGCTTCTGGTGAGCCTTTGGACTCAGGATAGAAGCATTTCTTTAACAGGTTGCACCGCTTTAATGTGCATCTTCCTTGCTCTGGGGACATAGGCATTTCTTTTGGCTGTGATGGCCTGTGACCCCCACGTGTCCGTCGGCACCCTCTGCACAGTCCACTAGGCAGGAACCACAAGGTGTGAGTCTAGTTAGCTGCTGGTGCCTGGTTCAGGGCACTTCCGGTCCAGATAGGCAGACTTGTCAGGTGATCTCGCTGCCTTTCTGTGCTTCCAACCAAATCAACCACTTCTCCTATGACATCCACCAGTGATCAAGTTGGCCTGTGGGGACACTTCACAGAGTGAGATGTGTGTCTGTGTAGCTGCTGTATTCTCTGTCATGATTCCTTTTCTACTGATACTTGGTCATTAAATCAGAATTCTTTCTACCATCCTGAAGTTGCCCTCAGCCACAGGTCTGTCCAAAGCCTTTGCCACCTGTTCTTCCCATCTCATTATTTTTTGGCTCTTTTACGATCACTTATTTAAGGCCCAAGCCAATTCATTCTGCAGGAACTGACAAAATGCCCTCTCTTTTTTAAGCCATAGTGACTCCAATGTTTAAATCCATGATATACAGCCTTAGGGACAAGGATGTGATTAAAGCACTAAGAAAATAATTAGGCAGGAAAGCAGTGTCTGAATCTTAAAGGTCACTTTTTAATACACCTGGGTCATAGTCACCACACAAATATATTTCATTCCTTTCTTACCTATGTTGACTAGTAGTGTAATCATTCACATTTATTATGTAATGTTTTGCACTTATGGTGTATTTTACTTTCTTGGCCTGAAGTCACTAGTGATTGCTTCTTTAACAAGCTAATTAACCAATTTTTAAATGCTCTGTTGTTTAGGATAAATTCTCTTTCTCACAATGTATTATAAATTAATGCACCTTTAGTTTTTTTCAGATCATTTAACTCTTAGAATTGTGTTTAAAAATGTGTAGAATCAATAGGGCTTGCCTTTACAATGTACCAAATATTTACAAATATGCTGGTATTCACTCTTATTTATGACACTAGATATGTGTTGAGGAAACTAACACAAGACTAAATTATAAATCATATTTGACAGCAAAATCAAAAAACAAAATCAAAACTTTTCATTGCAGTTACTTTCTCAGTATGAATGAAGAAAATGTTGCCATGTATATTCAGAGAGAGCTGAATGTTGGGATCTTTCCTTCCCACTTCTTTCCAGAGTGTGTGACAATTGAATATCAAACAGTCAACCCGGGTCTGTCTTCCTGCTTTAAATTTATTTCATCATTGTGTTTCCCACCAGTTTCTGAAATGCATTTTTACCTCTCAGAAACCTTTGCCATAGCTTACTTGACTTATCAAAGTTGCATTGAAAACAATCGTTGACATTTTTCTCACTTAATTTAGAATACATTGAAACTTAGAAGGGGAGAAAGAAAACCTAAAACAAAGATTCACACGCAAGTACTTAATATCACAAATAGTAATAAACACACATCGAACCTGTCTATCACCACTTGCAAGTTATATTTAAATTAGTGTAACTAAAATATGTACTTAATATCACAAATAGTAATAAACACACATCGAAGCAGTCTATCACCACTTGCAAGTTATATTTAAATTAGTGTAACTAAAACCAATCTTGCCCTTTTACTCTTGTTTTATTTATATGAAATAAGGCTGTCTTTGACAGAAAGTATAGATAAAACCAAGAGCTAATCAATCATAAATATCCTAACAGGTTGGTAAAAAAACGGGGGATTTATCATCACTGTACTTAACACCCACGTTTCTGTTTGGAATGTGCAACTCAGGGCAGACTCAGTCTCTATTTCTAAAAATGTCAGGTCTTGTGAACTGTGTCATTTATCTAACAATTATGTCACTGTATTGGCAGGTGATTTATCTTGTAGATATTTGCCCCTTCAGATAGGCTCTTTCTATAGGAGTTTACATTTAAATTGTAACATAGTTTTTATATGTATGCATGACTAAATATCTTCATCTACCTCATGTGTTTTCCTTGCATGTATCAGGAGCTAAAGACATTCTCCATGGTGAGAGTGATGAGGGCATGAAGGTAGTTTCAGTGTTTAGGGGAGTGCTATTTTTCTTTCTCTTTGAAAAGCACATGACATGGTATGAGGAAAACAGCATTAGCTCAGGAATCAAGATAATGGATCTTTATTCCTATTTTACTCTAAACTGTGCATTCTTGAGTAATGAAAATGTTCTTTCTATGAATTACTCTGTCTATAAAATGGTAATAATGCCTAAATCACCATCTCACAAGCATTATTATGAATATATAATCATGATGATGGGTCCAAGGAGTTTTGTTGGAAAATTCAAGTATGTTGGAGGAGACATTTGACAAAATTTAGTTTTACAGATCACTAAGGCTGCACATTTAAACATGGAAATCATTTAAAATTAAACAGTGTTAATGCAAATCTTTCTGCAACAGCTTTCAAGGTTCCCTGCCTTCTAAACCTTTGGGCAGAGTCTATTCTGTTTTGACTTCTCCAGACATGCATGACAACTATTGGGCTTTGGGCTTCCCGGGCTTTTTGTTGTTTATAGACAGGAAACATAATTTAGCTTTACATTAATTAGTATAGCAGATAGTAATTATCTAACTTATTAGTGAAAAATGCTTATATATATATATATATATATATATATATATCTTCAGTATTTTTCCTTCCCCAAATCAAAGTGTGTAAAGATTCCACACATACTGCTAACCTCTCTCTTTCCTCTCATCAACTGAGTTTCATCTAGGAAAGCAATCCTCTTTTCCTGAAGTGAACATGTACACATACACAAAAACACACACAAGCATGAGTTCCTATGTAAATAAATGTCAGTGTTTGTGTTTACAAAGAAGAAAAGTCAGTTTCTTAGCACTATAAATGAATTGCTTAGGAATAATTAAATTCAAATATGAAACAAAAATTTATCTTAGCAATACAGGTATTTTAAATTATAAAGCATGCATATTATCTGTACATATTCATCATGTTTAAAAAATCAGTGGTACAGATAAATTTTTGGCATATTATTACCACTGAATGTAGCAACTATTTTAGATTTTTGTTTGTAACTTGTTTAGATAAGTTAGAAAATAATTTTTGACCCTGTTCACAGATTGTTGGAGGGTATGAACTTCATTATTTAGCAAAAAAAAAAACAAAAAACAGCATGCTCCAAGAACATAACTCTTAGCTGTCCTTCAATTAAAAAAGTTAGATTAGTTCATATCTATTGGTGTTATTAATATTTTTTAAATTTTTTCCCTTTGTTAGTTATCTCTTCTATCTCCCTGTTTTTTGTATTTTTGTTTCTATATTAGGCAGGAGGGTCTGTGAAAATCAAAGTCTTGTCAATATCTGTCTCATTCCATTCCACCTCTGATCAGTTTAGGAGTTATCTGATTTCTACTTGAAAATGTTCTCAGAATTTTCCTTGTTGTTTTTATGTTTCCCGTTCTTTAATTCTTTCCCTATATCCAATCATTTCCGCTATAATTTTATGGTTTCTGACTGGCGTGTTCATACACATGTGAGTATAATTGATCTTTTTCTCTTACGGGTTAAGCTGTTCAAACAGGTGCAAACTTCACCACATTCTTTTTTAACCTTAGTACTGATAAAAGGTCCTGGTTACTTAGAGATCTGTTATTACACTGATATTTACTAATATTATAGTAATATATACTAATTATTATAGTAATAATTCATTAGATTAGCATAAATATTGAAAATTGATAAGGTTAATTATATCACCATAAGTAGAGAACACAAACAACTGATAATGATTTCTGATACAGAATGAATACATATTTATTGTTTGCTTATCATGACTACATGAATAACACAGGTTATTTTAATAAACATAAATATCAGTAAACAAGAGGGAAAATAAAAAACTGAATATTTTACTCTCAGATACCATTCATTTTTTATCAAAGCATAGGACTCTATGACTGATAGAAATACATTTACATATTAATGTAAGTCATGCTTCATATTCACTGGTATTGGTACATCAAAATCCCTTATGTAACTACATTCCCAAGAAAGGTGCCCTTATTCTCTAAGAAATTATTTCTTATAAAATCACTGCTAGACAAAAAAAAATTATACATATTTTAATATATATACTATGATTTAAAATACATATATATTTATAATTCATTGCTAATGTCTCCTAAAATGACTGTAAAAATTCTATAAAAATAGAATGACATGCTTTCCAATAAATTATATAGTATTTATTGCAATTAAGTCTACTACATCAATCCTTACCAAAAGTTCCAAGAGAAGATATTATACACTAAAATTATAGAATTACCTGTGAAATGATTTGTTATTTGATGATGTGTACATAAATGTAAATATTAAGACATTACAACATTACAGGTAATTTATAATTTGGAAAAAACAACCATATAGGCAGGAAATGAGAGTCTAAAATAAATATCAGTTGAAGTTTCAATATCAATATGAAGGAATCAATTCCTGCAAGTAACTCATTTTGTAAAGAAGTAAATTATTTCCATAACAATTTTCTCAGTGCCATGGTGACATCCTTGTTCCTTAGACTGTATATCATGGGGTTAAACATGGGAGTCACGATGGTATAGAAGAGAGAAAGCACTTTACCAGTTCCTGCTGAGTGACTGGTCTTGGGTCTTAAATACGTAATAATGCCTGATCCGTAGAACAACGCTACAACCGTGAGATGAGATGAACAGGTGGAGAAGGCTTTGGCCCGACTTGTGGCTGATGGCAATTTAAGGATTGTGGAGATGATTTTGGCATAGGAGATAAGGATCAACAGAAATGGAACCATGAGAAAAAACCCAGCAGCTATATGTACCATCATTTCATTCAAAAAGGTGTCCCCACAGGCTAGGCTGAGTACTGGGGGGATGTCACAGAAGAAGTGGTTGATTAAACGAGACCCACAAAAGGGCAGAGAGAAAATCTGGTATGTCTGCCCTATCTGGACTGGGATTCCACCGATCCAGGAGCCAACCACCAGCTGGACACACATTTTGTGGTTCATGACTAGAGGATAGTGCAAAGGGTTACAAATGGCCATGTAGCGGTCATAGGCCATCACGGCCAGGAGGAGACACTCTGTGGCTCCCAGCATAAGAATAATGTACGTTTGGGTAGCACAGGCAACTAAAGAAATCGTTCTTCTCTGGGTCCACAGATTCATGAGCATTCTGGGGAGAGGAACTGATACATAGCAGATTTCCAAAAAGGAAAAATTCCCCAGGAAGAAGTACATGGGGGTGTGGAGAGCAGGGTCTAGTTTTGTTACTAGAAGTATGATGCCATTGCTCATCAAGGTAATGATATAGATGACTAAAAACGTGCCAAATAGAAACAGCTGGAGATGGGGAACATCTGCAAAGCCCAACAGAACAAATCCCATCAATTCAGTTAGATTTTCTTCTGCTGGTTTATCTTGGTGTTTCATCTGTGGAAAGGGGAAATTTATCATGTGCTTTTCACTTTACCGCCATGGATCAGTGCTGTTCCCTAAATTGCATCAGGATATCAAGACTAGTTTTTGTAATCACTGCAGTTGTTTCTAATTTAATAATGTCACTAGTTATGTATTTCCCAGTCTCTCAGTTTATACCCTGTGAACTATCACTGTACACACTCTCCTGAAATTTCTTTTAAGATATTATTATTGACTACAACCCAGAATAAACCAACTATGCCCTTCTCAGCACAGACTCAAAAAAAAATTTTAGTAGTCACTGAAAACAGACCTACAGCTTTGCTATGTCATCTTGCTTTGAATTAATTTCACTTCTTGACAATGCTATTGTACTTTTCTATGATTTTTTCTATTACACTTTAGTAGCACATACTATTCTGCATTTTACCAGGAGAAATGAGAGAATATTTTATTGTACATATGGATATAAAACAAATATTTTTCATAGGATTCTAAGTGAGGAATATTAGAGGGTTTTAATCAGGAGGAGTTGCCTGGGAACACAGGTACAGACAGATAGAAACAATAAAGAAGGTAGCCCTGTATAAACAGGGACAGTCTTGCAGTGAGTCCCTTCCCCACGTGCACATGTGTGGGCAGGCAAACAGAAGTACTGGCTGTCGTGTCCGTGTGTGCTGTGTTCACCTGCACCAGATTTGTTGTTCCTTGAAAACAACACTTCAAGTATATTTCTAAATTCACTTTTCTTAAAGAAAATGATATTGAGACTAACAATGATGGATAATTGTTCATTTGTACACAGTCTTTGTGATTGTATGTTGCTGTTTATTTTTGTATTAGAATTGAGTTTGAATCTTAACTCCATGATTTCTTATCTGTGTGATGCTAAACAATTGTTTAAGCTTCTAAGTTTGTCTTCTGTATTTTTGGAAAATTAAATGAGATAATATTTGTCAGATTACCTATTAATTTTAATCTGAATACTTAAAGTTCTATGATTATGACTATTATATAAATATGACATTAAATTCTTAAATCTTTAGTCTTCAAGGTTGTTACACATTTTCTGGTAGAATTTATTTAATAGAATTACTGACTGACTTCTTGGTAATCACTTTTCTCCATTCTCTCCTTTCACGAGGGCCAGGGTTAGTGAAGGTGAGTGAGACCCCATAGGTACCGAATTTAAGAGGGACTCTCATATTCGGGGCTGATTCTGCAATGCACACTCCTGAAAGTCAATACCATCTTAGATATAGTAAATTTTATTATTCTAAGTTTTACTCTTCATTCTGAGCAGTAGGAAAAACACACACACTCATTTACTTTTCTTTGTATCACATGGTTGATGTGGAAATGGAAAGAGATCTTAAAGCAGTCATCAGTGTATTAAATACCAAACCCTTCAGCTGAGAGTTCTCCATGACTTCTCTGCCAATATTTTTGTTTGTATTTATATCTACCCTGCAATCCAAGAGTGCACAGCACTGTTCAGACCATTGTTTCAAGGTGGCCAATTCCTTTTGTATGTCTTTCCTTTCACTCACATTAAGGGATCTGGGAGGTAAGGACTGTGACTCTCTTCCTACTTGGGATCAATACAGATCTTAGAAAATGTTTGTACACCTAATATGGTGCTGAATAATTGATTCTGAAACTACCTAAAACAAAGACATTTTAAATGAAATCATCATTCTTAAAAGGGAGAAAAGTATTAACATACAAGAAAATAAAACTCTAATTATGCATCACTTTTATGAATGACAACATTTAGCACTAATGATTTCACTCTTATTACCTGAATAAAATTACTTCCAGTGCTAAAGAAAATTTATAATGTAGAAATTCAGTTTTGGGTGATGAAATCATCAATGTGTAATGTGATAGAGTTAGGGTTTGTACATTTCTCAATCGCAAAATAAGGTAGACAGAGCAGAGATGTACTCTGTGTACTCTCATAAAATGATATGTTTTTCTTATAAATGTTTAAGTTCTCATCAAGCAATTGAAGTAAAACTTGGTTTTGTAATAGTTTTATTTGAATTCAAGCCTTCAGTCTCTGAAAAGCCCAAATAATGAAGGCAATCTTTAATGATATTCTAACTCAGTTAGATGTTGCAAGCAACCCAACCCTCAGCTGTATTTTTATATTTGATATAAATCAACAATTTAAATCATAAAAACAGTATTGAATTTAACATTCTTTTTCATTATTTTATAACTCCTTACTTCTATAATTTTTTCTTTAAAATTAATGTTCTTTGGATTCCCCAATGGTTGTAATCTTATTTACTGGATTGTTTTATTTTAAACCTCCCATTACAATGTCATGCTGGATGCATAAACACAACACTTATTTGTTACATTATGTTGGCTAAAAATGAAGTTTCCTGTAATACCTATGCCTAGAAAAAATACTTCAATTATTAGTTTTTCAGTATTTCAAAGAGATTCAACATCATTACTTATTATTATTCTTTCATTGTAAATTTTGTTTAATACCATCAGAAATGATAGGAGTTGCTTTAAGAAGGTGACACACATTTGCTACTGTATGTTAAATGTTAACTTTAAATTTAACAATATGCTCTGATGCTTACTGTCAGTTTAAAGAGCTTCGTATTTACCTTCCTTAATTGGAATGTTGCTGACGTTTCTCACATAGTGGGTTTAATACTTAAATCTCTGTATGTGAAATTACTTGCTTCATCAAAGGTATTCAAGCTGGCTTTAAAATATTCTGTTCCTTCTAAACATAAAGTGCTCTTTAAATGAAATTAGTTATATCTACTCCAGGGATGTCTTCCACCTGACACTTAAGTTTTTAATTAAAAGTCTATTTTTGGCACTACTTTTCTCTTTTCTTCCATAAAGTTCTCACTACCTGGAAATACTTTCTCTTCACCCTCTCCATGGAATAGAGTGCATGGCACACCTAACTTCTTAAGTCATGAATAAGGTGCTGAGCAACATCATTTAAGACCATCCAAAATTGATCCAAACCCAGTCTCACCTTATCTATTATGAACACTCCATAAGGAGCTTCTGTTCCTATTAGACTGAGATCTTAGACTTGTTTCTCTGACATTCTCCTCTCTCCTAGGTTCCTTGATGACTAATTAGAGGCTGTCTTGTGTAACAGTGGAATAAAAGTTCTGATGGCAAACGTTTTATTTTTATATACAAAACTAATATGTTGGTTTCTTCATAACCACTTTAGCTAACTGAGATTTGGCTGTTGAACATATTAAAATAGTTTATGAAGTTAAAAATTTCATACAAATTAAAAAGAACATCTTAACAGGGAGAAAGTTTTCCTGCCCTTTGCAGCATATCACCGTCTTTTCCCATTTTACATCTTTAAGGTTTGAATATTTAGGCTTTACTTATGATAAGTTGAGAATCTGAAATACGTCCAGCAGAGACCATGGGAGGACACGAAGCAAACCTATGTGGATTCTAGGATTCAATTCTGGGAAAGATTATTTTTTTCCCGCCCTTGGATTGTTTAAGAGTCTTGGCTTGGAATCAATTTCTCGTGATGAAAATAGGATGTTGAATCCTGTTATTTAGTAAGTAATGATTTCTAAAGTTTATGAATATGAAGATAAAAATATTTACGAGGAGGGAGCTCCTGTAGTAATGTGGTAACAGTGACTGGGGAAGTTACTTGCACGTAGCAGGAGCCCTGGGTCAGAGATCACGGCAGCCAGTGAGGAGCACGTGGTGACAGAGGCCTCACGGGAACCAGGGGTGACAAAGCACAGCAGGAGAGTGAGAGGCCAGCCGGGCCTGAGCTACCGGGGACACACATCCCAGAAACAGCTGTGCTAAAAGGAGCTCTGGCGCCTGGTGACAAACACCGGGCAGTGCTGGGCGTGAGTAGGTATCTTCTGGTGCCTCCACAGAGTAGGAATAGAGTATATGTATGTATATACACATACAGAGAGAGAGTAGAAAAATAGTAGAAATTTGTATTTAAGCCACAACATATCCAATACCAGTAAGAATTTGTCATGTAATAAAAGTAGCTTACCAAGTTGGTAAAATATAGACATATAAAATAAATATTTTGGAGACAATTGGACAGCCTTAAAGGAAAAAATGATAAACTTCTCTTAATACCTTATATTTTGGCAAGAAAAACTGCAAATGAGACAGACATTTATATAGTTTAGAGAGTGAAATGATGACACCATTTTAAGAAAATATATTTCATAGTTTTGGAGTAAGGAAAGTTTAATTATGACTTGAAATACAGAATGTAGGGCACAAAAGAAAAGTTGTATAAGAAGTAATAACTCCACATTGTACAAAGAAACAGGTCCAAAAAGTAAAGTCTATAGAATTGATATAATGGGAAAAATAATTACAAATGATATCTCAAATAAAGTTCTCTTGGCTTGTTTTTATATATTGAAGCAATATGGACTTATTAGATGTGACAGTTCACAGAAAAGAGAGAAAAATGATCCCTCAAATAGGGACAGATATTCAACCTCATTTATAAAACAAAAATTAAATTTTAATCTGAAAAATGATTTAGTTTAGAAAAAATTCTGAGACATTATCTTATGCATCATTCACCAATATCACAATTATGTTTACTGTTTGGATCAGTCACTAAAACACGCACAGATATGAAGTTATGTAGTAACATGATATTGGAACACGTTTGTACTTGGAACAGATTGTGAACCAACAAGGGTTAATAATCACGTGGGCTCTCTCTGACATAATGAGCCTCATTTTGGACATTGTCATCTATGCTTTTTATTTAACAGCTCTATTTAGGATGCCTCTAAAATATGAGTTTTAATATTTTTCCAGTTTTAAAGTGTTTACAAAAAGAAGACTGACTTTCTATGATCAAGTGCGTCCTAAATAAATAGAAGTTTTTAAAATTTGTTTTAAGTGTTGGAAATGATACGTGGCTTATTTTTAAGTATGCCCATTTACATAAATGGATTAATTCATTTATCTAAAATAATTCAGCAGTACCCCCAGTCTTGAATCATTTTTTGTTGTCAATGATTTTCTTTAAGTTAAAGGCAATTCCTTTCTCTGAATTAGATTCAGGAAGAAATAGAAGAATGGCATAAAAAAATAAAGAATACTGGGTTTTTCTTTTTTTATAAAACATGTTCATTAAAAAATGTAGGTTATACATATTACATCCTAAATGTTACATATCATATATATTATATGTATGTATGTAACATATACATATAAATTATTGGGCATTCAAATACTATCTTTTAACCATAACTAAGAGATATATACATTATGATTTTGGCTTGTTTTGCTAACAATATGCTTCAACCTTGTTGTATGTAATTGTGTTTTATTTATTTTTATCACTCTTCAGTTTTCCTGTGTCAAATTATCACTATCATTTTCCACTCTAATTAGAGAAGGATTTGCTCTTATGAAAGATGCGAACATGAACCTTCTTGGACATGTCCCCTGACAGACACATGCACGCATGTGTGCGGTACATGCCATGGGGGAAGATTCTCTAGATAAGGGCAAGCTGACTGTTAAAGTGATCCACACTGGCACGCAATGAGAGCTCCCATTGTGCCACGTCCTTTACACAAGTAGTTGGATTTGTCTTTTTTTTTTCTTTCTGATAAGTCACAGATCTCTTTGGCTTTATTTTGCATTTTATTGAATGCTAATGTGACTTTCCTTTGTTTTCTGACCATTTGGATTATCTTCTTTTGTGAAACACCTTTTTAGTTCCTTCTCAATTTTTCTCCTGAAATTTCTGTGTTTTTGATTTGGTAGACTTCTTTACATATGGTGTATTTAAACCCTTCTGTCAAAAATCTTCACTGCAAATGGCTTCTTCAGATGAACACTACTTCTTAATAAATACAGTTGAACTCTTACCTTTGTTTTCCACTATGGCTAATAATTTTATTTGAAAAAATATTTTTGTCACACTGACATTATGAAGATAACACACATCATCTTTGTAAAGATTCATTGTGTTGCATTGCATATTCAGGTTTACAAACTCTGTGGGATTTTTTTAATAGATGATATGAAGTAAAGGTCAAGTTTTCTTTTCTTTTTTTATTTTACAAATTTACATTCATTTAAATTAATATAGTTTATTAAAAGACCACCTTTCTACACTATTCTGCAGTATAGACTTTTACATATTCAAGTCTGTCCATATTCTATAGTCATTCAACATATATTTTCTAGAAGCTTTCCATATATGGTCATCCTTACTGGCTAATATCTTTTTTTTTCTAAACAAATAACAATAAAGGGGGAGAGGAACTAGAATATACACTATGAATTTTAGAATAAAATACTCATTTTAGGGAAGATGAATTATTAAAGATACTGTGTTTTTTAATAGTCTCAAATCAGCAGTGAATTTGTGCTGACAGAGAGTAGTCTGCTAAATATAAAACTTGCTGAAAATTTAGTTTCTTATTTTAAATGCAACCACCCAGTATATCACCCTGATATCAGAAAGTCCAGCATAAAATGACCAGTTCAAGAATGAGTATGGATAATCAATCCATATTAAGGCAGAAAAATAAACTTCAAGATAACTCCTGATTAGATAATAGCAAAAGTGGTATTGGGGAGGAAAAATTTTCCTCTCTCCTTCAGAGTTCTTCTAGTTGGTCTAACATGAAGCAGATTATAGGAGAAAAAAAATCAAAGTTTAATTATTTGCACATGGAGGCCCAATAATGAAATTAAGACCCTAAAAAATGACCAAGGCAGGCAGATTTATACTTTTGAGAAAAGCAAGGATAAATCTGGGAAGAACCTGTAGGACAATGAAATTACATGTTTGGAACTACCATTGGTAGGGGTTCTAAACAGAATTGGGGCTGGGGTAGTAAATTAGTAAAACTAACAAGGTTTCCTTATAGAGCCGTCTGGGCTCTGAATTCCCTCTCTCTGGTGAAAAGCATGTCTCTCCCTTCTGGTCCAGGGAGGCAGCCCTTCACATGGGAGACTTACTTCCTGCTTTCTGGAGACAGAGAGCAGGGAGAGGGGGGTGGGTAGTGTTCTTTTTACACTGGCGGTTTTTTAAGGAACTTTAATTTAAAATAAAATTTATCTGTTCTGAAAAGGAATGTTTGGATATTTGGATATGGATCATAAATGAAGATTCCAGATCTGCGCAACAAAATCAAAACTGTGATGTGGGATGAACAGGTGGAGAAAGCTTTGTCTCATCCTGTTGCCAATGGCAACCTCAGGATGATGGAAATGGTTTTACTGTCGGAAACACGTATCAATAGAAAAAAGGTCATAATGAACATCAGAGTGACTGTAAAGACCAACGTCTCATTCAGGAAATGTCCCCACAGGCCAGCTTGAGTGCTGGGGCGGGGATATCACAGAACTGATTGATTTGGTTTGAGCCATGAAATAGTGCAGAGAAAATCTGGCGTGTCTTGTCTTATCTTGACTGGAATTCCCATGATCAAAGAGTCAATGATCATTAACTGGACCCAGAGCTTGTGGTTCACAACCAGAGGGTCATGTGAAATGTTACAAATGGCCATGAAGCAGTCTAGACTATTGCTGTCAGGAGAAAGCATTCTGTATGTCCAAGCATAAAGATAAAATACATTTTTGTAGCACAGGCAAACAAAGAAACATTTATTTTCTGAGTCCAAAGATTGATGAGTATTCTACAAAGAGTTAAAGACACTTAACAAATTTCCAGGAAGGAAAAATTAATGAGGGAAAAATATGTGGAAATTTAGAGAGCCTGATCCACTCTGGTTATGAGAATGATGCCATTTTCTACCAGGATTATCACCCAGACAAGAAAAATATCACCAAAAGAAACATTGAGAGATAGGGAATACAAGAAAATCCCCCCAAAACAAATTCCACCATTGAAGTGAGGTTTGCTTCTGGTTGACTTTTTTTGGTGTTCCCTCTGTGAAAATGGTGAAATTAGTCATTTATCCTTTTGGTTTATTTTCTATAGACCAGAGAAGATTGAAGAGTTTGCATATAAAGTGTTTTATCTCCTTTCAAATTCCAGCATTTTATATTATAGCATCAAAGAGAAAAACAGAATCCAATGATGAATATATGTTAAATTCTTAACACATCAACATAACATTCAACAGTAGGTTTGCCTTTTAATGGATTTCAAGGGTTCTGGACACATGCATGTGTATTTTCATTTTTTTTGTTTGTGGACACAACAAGGTGATTCTTTTTCACTCTTTATATTAACAAACTGAATCATACAGCAGAAACGTTTATGTCTGTCACAATTCCCAGTAGAATGCTTGCCATAACTTTTAAATTGTGGGTTTTGGTAATTCAATTCTTCCATGTAGCCGTTTGCAAGCATACCATGTGCCTTTCCTTCCCTATAGCACTCCTAGCTCATTCTGATTCTGCATGAACTTGGCTTTGAAATTTTACTGTTTTACTTATCTCTGAAAATCAAATAAACATCACCAGGCATTAATTTCAAGATCTTTCAATTATGACATCCCATCATGTAGCAGATACTTGATAAATGTTTTTCAGTTAGTAAATTAATTAATAATTAAATGATACAGAATAACTTGCATAGAATGTATGATTTCAGGAACTCTTCCTAGTCCATTTAACCTGAAGTGTCTCAATTTCTGTGATTAGATAAAAATCACTTTATAAGTCCCATTTTACTCATATAACTGAGATAAAGTATATGAAATCTAAATTGACCAATCTAAATTATTATAATTTGTAGAAAGTTACCCAAAAACTACATACTGAAGTGTTAGCTTAAAGTTTTAGTTCTCCTTTTAAGATATAAAGAACCATCTGAAGAGGGAAAAATAATAAAAAGATAACTAACAAATGAGAACTCCCACATTTGTATATTATTATTTTAATAACTAGAATCGTAATTTAATATTTATTTATTTATTTAAATTATTTTAATAATTAGAATGGTTTATTTTTACCATTCTTAATAAGAAAATCACTTTTAGGAAGTGATGTTTTTGGAAAAATTCATAGATTAAATCTCCCTTAATACAGCATCACCTTTTTCTGTATTGAGTCATAGAAACATACATGAATAAACTACTGTTTAGCTTATTAAAAGGGATTTGGTCCAAATAAGTTTCTGTTATTTACCTGATGGAGTATCAATACAAACATGCTGCACTATGTAGGGGTCTATGATCTTCAAAGTGTTTCAATATCCATTTTTTTTCAATTCTCTCTAATATGATGAATGAGAAATCCAAAGGTTAGTTTTAATTTGAGTGCAGGTTTTCAGCTTAAAGACTTCTTTAAATGTTGAGTATGTGTTGAATCTTGATTCTCAGAGTTTTACTGGGTTCTAAAATAAAGGATATCAATGCAAAAATTCCATTGGCATGAAATAATTCATTCTTTCTCTTGTAGATTTAGTTATGCTGCTTTATTCCCCTCAGTAGAACCGTTTAAGTACATATGTTTTTACATATATATGAAAGAAACTTCTCTTTTAATAAGAAATTGATATTTTTTCTCTCATTCCTGAAATTTGTATCTGTTTCAGAATATATGTGATTTCAGAATACCAAGTTTCTCTTTAAGTAAAAACATCCCTTTTATTCTACTGGATTTATTTCTTTTCCATATATCACCTTAATATTTAATTTTATGCTTCTTTTTACCACTCATTCTAATTTGTTTTTCCAGACATTCTGACCAAAGCTGTCACCCTATAGAATGACAGTCACCCTATGGCATTTGGGTCCCCTGGTCAGCCACCCTCCTACCCACATCAGATCTTGGCAGGGAGCAAGGATGCTCTTGAGACCCAAGATCACAAATTGTCCACAAATAGTCACTGGAGAATAGTCAAACTCAAAATTTGCAGATCCTTTTCAATGTTACTCCCCTGATTATTCCACCTGGCCTTTGGAGTACAGAAGCATTAAATTTTTCTCACCATAGCATGTGCATGCTTTATTTACTTATTTTATTAAGGTACCATTGATATATACTCTTATGAAGGTTTTACATGATCAACACTGTGGTTACTACATTCACCCATATTATCAAGTCCCCCCTGCACCCCACTGCAGTCACTGTCCATCAGCATAGTAAGATACTATAGAGTCACTACCATGTGCATGCTTTATTTATGGTGATCTTTTTTTTTTTTAACTAACACAACCCTGGATGGAATATTAATTAATTACTATTTTTTGGTCATCAGTCATATAGTTTCATTTCAAGGTATATCTCCAGTCTGTGTTAAATACAAATATTTTAAGTCTGAAATATATCAGAGGGGAAACAATCCCCTACAATACCTGCTGTGGTTTCCAATCTACTTGGTTAATCTCAACTTATTTATTTATTTATTTATTTTTCAGAATAACATAGTTATTATTTATTTTGTATCAGCAGGTGTCTATAGCACCTTTTCATATAGTTTTACGGTTTACTATTCACTGTTACCCACACTGGTAAATGTCTTGTCAGATCCTGAGGCTTTGTATTTCTCTTCCTCCAGGCCATTTTCCTGGAAATGGAGGTAGTCCAGACATTTGCTTCCATCAACTTATTTTTTTATATAAGCTTTATTAAGTGCTTTAATTTTCAACATTTTTAATGTTTTTTAAATGTATTTAGGGTTTTGCTTCTTTAAAGCTGTTATTTTTCAATTTGTTTAAATTATTTTGCCAGCAAGTAAGTGAAAACATTTTTATACATATTTTTTTGGCACTGAGAAAGAGACATTTCTTTCCAGTTATATGATATCTGATAATCATGCATATACAATTTTTTCTATCATGTTTGTCAACATTCATGTAATTTTTAATATTGTAAATTATCTTTCTGATTTGTTGAATACTGAGAATCACTTCGTTGATTCAATACTTGACATTTTTCTCTTTCCTTCCTTTTTAAAATTTGAGGGTTGTTTCATTTACCATCACTCAATAATCCCTGACAGTGATTTATTTTTAACTATGTCCTTTTTTATCATCTTCTTATCTACAGATGATTTGGATGATACTGAAATTTCTTTGCTAGATTGTAAATATTCTTTAAGGCATTTAGTATGAATAAAAAGGAGAATACAAGAATTTTCTTTGCCATCTAGTTATATGTTCTCTGAATAAAAATTTAGTATTTCTTGTGATTTATGTATTACATCATCTTTGTAATAAAGCCAAACTACAAATAAAAATCTAACGACTACATCAGAATTATTTAGTATCTCACAGCTCTAGAACCCAGAGTCCGGATCACAGTGCTGGCAGCGTCTCACTTCCTCCGAAGGCTCTGGGGCAATCATTCCTTGCTTTTTCCAGTTTTTGGTGGCTCGTGACCTGCCTTGGTTCTTGGCTGCATTACTCCAACCTCTGCCTCTGTCTTCACATGATCGTCTTCTCTGTGTCTCTGTATCTGTTTTCTAATTCCCTTTGCCTTTCTGTCTCACAAGGACACTGGCATAGGATTTAGTGCTCACCTTAAACCAGAATGATCTCCTTTCCTTAACTTAATTACATCTGTAAAAGCCTTTATTTTCAAAATAAGATCACATTTGCAGATATCTGGATATACATATATATATATATATATATATATGTGTATATATATATATGTGTGTGTATATATATATATAGATATCTGGATATATATATGTGTATATATATATATATATATATATATATATATATATAAAATATAATATATCTGGATTTATATTTTAGAGGGGCCATCATTCGACCTCCTACACATTGGTATGGGTAGTTTATCATGAAAAACCAGAAACTTTTAATACTAAATAGATACTACCAAAGCAAAACATGAAGCTACAAGGGGAAGCAATCACCGTAACAGAGAACAGCCAATTCTGGAATAATGGAGGAGGGGACACCTTGAGGATTTGTAGTCTTAAAGCAACATAGATGATACAAGAGATGAAACAAAGAGAAATGCAAAGAAACCCTATGATTCTCCTGCTTTCACTATATTGGGTGCTGCTGTTTTTTTCCCTCATTTTCTAAATCCAATCATAGGTACTGAGAAGGGCAGCAAATATAGCTGAAGGAGTGGGAAGGTTAAAGAAAATTTATCACAGACCATGAACCTAATCCCTGGTTGTATGGCATACCCAGTAACTATCATTGTATTGCTCTGGCAATCTCTTAACTCACTAGTTCACATTGAGAAGAAAGATAGATCTTCAAATGAGATCCTTACAGTTGAGATAATATGTACATTATTGATTGGTCAGAAACCCTTAATTTAACCCTATGAAACTAAGGTCCCTTAATATAATGTGAAGCTTCCATGATGATAATATCATTATTTAGGAAAATAGGAACAAAACCGGAAGAATTTTTTTTTCTATTGTATCTACATGACAAACATGTAAGCATTCTTCTAGTAATTGCCAGCAGCAGAGTCTGTTAATAACTTAGTTACCAATTTTCTCAGGGCTATCATGATGTCTTTGTTCCTCAAAGTATATATAATGGGATTCAATGTTGGGATCAAAACAGTATAGAAAAGAGAGACCAATTTCCCAATTTCTGCAGATTGATTTGGTTTGGGTTGTAAATAAGTGACAGTAGCTGTTCCATAGAATAAGACTACAACCATCAGGTGAGAAGAACAGGTAGAGAAAGCTTTAGCCCTCCCTCTGGCTGATGACAATCTCAGAATATTGGAGATAATTTTGCTATAGGAGATAACAATCAACAAAAACGGAATCGTGATAAATACCACAGCAACTACATAGACTGCTATCTCATTCACAAATGTGTTCCCACAAGCAAGCTTGAGGACCGGGGGAAGGTCACAAAAGAAATGGTTAATTGTGTTAGATCCACAAAAGGGGAGAGAGAAAATCTGGCAGGTCTGCCCAATTACAACTGGAACTCCACCGATCCAGGAGGCGACCACCAGCTGGACACAGACCCTGTGGTTCATGACTAGAGGGTAGTGCAGAGGGCTACAGATGGCCACGTAGCGGTCATAGGCCATCACGGCCAGGAGGAGACACTCTGAGCCTCCAAACATCAGGACAAAACACATTTGTGTAGCACAGGCAAAGAAAGAAATGTTTCCTTTCTGGGTTAGTAAGTCCATAAGCATTCTTGGGACAGTGACGGTTACGTAACAGATTTCTAAAAAGGAAAAACTGCTCAGAAAAAAATACATAGGGATCTGGAGAGTAGGGTCAATTCTTGTTATCAAAATTATGATGCCATTGCACATCAGGATAGTCAGATAGATGACTAGAAATATCCCAAAAAGGATCCATTGGAGATTAGGAACATCAGAAAACCCCAGGAGAACAAATTCCACCATGGTAGTGATATTGGGTTTTTCTGTTAATTTGTTCTCCATCTGCAGATATAGTAAATTCAAGATGGTTAATTCATTAATGTTTTATATAAATGCATTTATATAAATGCATTGTTAGCTGTATTAGATGCATGAGTGCACTTATATTATCTCTTAAATTATTTCCACTATTACTTTGCTCTGTTTTTTGGAAACGAGATTTGAAACTTCAAAAATGAACTGATGTGCAGTTAAAATTCAAGAAATAAAATGCTAGTATATGTATTTATACTTGGATTTAATGATACCAGGGATAATGAGACGTGTACATTGTGAATCAGAGCTTATTGTGTAGGAATAAGATCTGATTATTTCACCATTTGGAGTGATATTATGATATAGGCTTTTTCTATTATTTTTGTCTGGATTAATTTTTTTTCTGTATTGGTTAATTCATTTCATCGTTCATTCAAAGCTTTTACCTTAAAACTTTTGCTTAATTCGTATTCAAAATGTTTTAAGTCCTCCCATTTATATACCAGTGAGAATCAATTTTCTTAAACTAATTCTTTGTTGCTGAGGAAATAAATAAATCAATATTATTCTACTTTATGTATCTCTCCTATCACTGATGTTAAATATAAACAGCATTAATGCCATCATATTAATAACTTTTCTATTAACATTCCTTATATAGTGTATGATAAATATCAATTAACCTTTAGCTCATCAAGAAATTCATCACATTTTCCTCCTTACTTATGTGAGCTCTATCATCCATTGTCTTATAATTCCCTTGCAACCAACTACAACTCTCTTGCTCTATTTTCCCTTCATAATTGTGCCTAATACAGTATAACTTTGATTAAACCCAGTTATTATTTACTCTGGACATGCAAATGGCTGGAGCAAATGAATGGGACTGAAAATACCACCACACCACACACACACACACACACAAACACATACTGTTTTGCTTCACTTCGTATTATTGTCATCCAATATCACACAGTCCACACTGCTTATCAATTTCCATTACACTTTATTAAGATTTGTTCTCTAGCTTCCCAACAGAAATATTTTGTTTTCCTAACTCATCAAGTCTACTACCTATATTTTGTTTCCTAGCTCAAGTCTCTACCTATAGCCCCATTAGCTATTTTGTCTTAATATTTTGACAAATAATACTGAGCAAATATTCTCTCATGTTTCTGTTTCTAATAGTGCTAGTTTTCAAAATCACCTTAAGTGAGCCATTTTATTAAAAATATTACATCATTTGACATATATCTAATTTTATTTTATAACTAAGAAAGTTCAGAAGTATAAACTCATTTTTGATAATCATCTTAGAATTTCATGTTTTTCTGTTTTATTCTTATATTGATCTTCATATTTAAAGCTATCCTTAAATAAAATAGTCTAACAGAATTATAGCTTACCTTTATGGATTTGCATGAAGCTATTTATGGGAGTAGAGTTTTTTAACCCATAAACTTTTAAATATCTTCTTTTGTGTAAGGAAGTCACTGTAATTCTATAATATTCTTGTTGGCTCCAGATATTGGCTGTTCTTATACAGGACCTAGCCAAGCTCACCCTGGGGACATCTTCTCATGTGTAACAATTTAGTTTCTAGAAGACTAATTCTGTTTGGCAATCATTTGGGTTTATTATTTTAAACTACTTTCTCGTAGATAAATTGTCCTTCTCTTTAGCCCCTTCTTGGCATAAAGCCCCCCAACCCCACCCCAATATGGGGGAGGGCCTTGGTGAAGAAATACTCTTAATTGTCTATTATTACTTTTCAGGAGAACATTAAAAATATTTCTATTTATTGTGTTTCAGGCTCTTAATAATTTGTGTGAATTTATCTTCCTTCTTGTTATTCCCATAATTCATCCAGATTTAGATCATTCACACCTTCCAAAAAACGTGTCACATATTTTCACATGAATGTGGTATGCTTAGTCTCCTAAATGTATGGGGTGGTGAGATCCTTTTATAGAAGTAGAATGCTCTCTTCCAAGATTGACTTTCATGGAAATTGAAACATTTCATGCCTGCTAACAAAAATCTAGATGGTTTTATTCATTTTATTGGTGTCTATGTAGGTATGAAGAAGCTGAATCCAATGTAAGTCACCTCAAAAATAAGCATTTTAAATAACATTATTTAACACAGAAAAAGAAAAAAAAGAAACATTTCTATAAAATTCCTTTTCCATTTCAGCTACTTCCAGGCAGGTATGTAGATAAAACTATCACACATAATATTGCAAACCCAGTATCTACTTCTACAATATCCACTAATTATATTTATTTCTTCCTATTTGGGGGTTCTTTGACCATATGACAGTGTGTTTCTTCTTTTTTTTTCTTGAAGTATAGTTGATACACAATCTTTTTTGGTTTCAAGTTTAAAACACAGTGGTTCAATAGTTACCTACATTATTAAATCCTCATCCCCACTAGTGTGATCACTACCTGTTCACATAGGAAGATGTTACAGAATCATTGTTTATATTCTCCATGCTGTACTACTATCTCTATGACCAACTTACATTATGACTGAGAATTGTTGTGTCCCTTTATCCCTCTCCTCCTGTCCACTCACCCACTCTAACCCCTCCCACATGGTAACCCCCAGTCATTCAGTGTCTACGAATCTACTGCTGTTTTGTTCATTTTGTTTTTGGATTCCACAAATAAGTGAAATAATATGGTATTTGTATTTCTCTGCCTGGCTTATTTCACTTAGCATAATACCCTCTAGCTCCATCCATATTGTCACAAATAGCAGGATTTCTTTCTTTTTATGGCTGAATAATATTCCATTGTGTATATATACTGTATCTTCTTTATCCATTTATCTACTGATGGACACTTCAGTTGCTATGACAATAGCACCATATCTTGGCTATTGTAAATAATACAGCAATAAACATAGGGGTACATATATCTTTTGGAATCAGGTATTTTGTTTTCTTTGGGTAAATTCCTACAAGTGGAATTACTGGGTCATATGGTATTTCTATTTTTAGAGTTTTGAGTAACCTCCATACCACTTTCTGCAGTGGCTGCACCAATTTACATTCCCACCAACAGTGTAGGAGGGTGACGGTGTGTTTCTAAAACTGCACTCCTTTTATTTGTATTTTAAGCCTGCTTCTCTTTACTACAGTGTGTCTCTCACACATTGGCCACCTGTACTCATGACTGATTTGGTATCTGTGTGACCTTCTTCATGTTTCTGTACAAATAAGAACTGCACTCGTGATTGGCCTCAAATGAGTGTGTCAGTCACTTACAGGCTGGGACAAACTGAATGTCTATCCCCCACTGGAGTAGGCTGTTCTAATGCGTATTCTATCATCATCAAGATGGTGAATTGGATATTTCTTTATTCAATTAAATAACACCTGAAATTAAATCTAAAAACTGAACACTTAGGATAGATCAGTGGCTAACTAAAACAAAGAAGCAACTTACACTCGCATCAAAATACAGTCCTGCGGTCAGTCGTTATGATACTCTGGTTCTCCAGTTTGCTCTTCTCCATAGTTCCCCATTGAATTTTCAGCATTCAGAGAGCTGAGAATAAAATACAGGCAGAAAATATGAGAACAAACACAGTTGATTCTTGGACAAAGTGTGGGTTAGGGGCACAACCCCGCAGAGTCAAGAATCCGTGTACAACTTCTGGCTCCCGAAAACTTCACTAATAGCCTACTGTTGACCAGAAGCCTTATTGGGGGCATACATGATTGATCAGAACATATTTTATACGTGATATGTATTGAATACTGTATTCTTGTAAGAAAGTAAGCTAGAGAGAAAAAGTTTTTCAAATTGTCATGACTTCAAAAAATTTTCTAATATATTTATTGAAAAAAATCCTCACATAAGAGGACCCTCATATAAGAGGACTTAAGAAATTCAAACCCATGTTGTTCATGGGTCTTCTACTCTCAAGAGCCTCAACACAGAATAGACACATTATAACCATATACCACTGTAGAAGTGAATCACACAGTTTGGAACAGATAAGACAGTGCTAGGGGAATGTTGCTTATGGTATGTCATAGAAACAGAAATATATTTGTAGAGCATCAAGCCAGACTGCCACAGAGCTCAGCTGTGGCCACTGTGTTCAGCATGCTATAGCATATAGACCTTTAGATTTCAGTTTTAGCAAGATATTTACATAACAAAAATTATGTGTGGTACCTATCTATGTATCTCAGGTATTTTTAAAGATATATTTGTGTCTAATGCAACATCATTCCTATTTTTAATCTCAAATTAGCAATATTATTAAGGCATAATTTGCATGCAGTAAAGCACAACCTTTAAAATACATTCAATGGGATTTAAGATTTTATGAACTTTGACAAATATATACTTGAGAAGGCATCAACTCAATCAAGGTATAGAATATTCACACTATCTACAAAAATTTCCTCAGTTAGCTTCATATTCCATCCTCCTTCCACTCCTGGCCCCAGGGAATTGCTAATCAGATTTCTATAGCTACGGGTCATTCATAACCTATTAGAATGGTTTATCTCTTTTATCCTGGAGTCTTTTCTCAGTGTAAGGATTTTAAGATTCATCTGTGTTGTATATATCCATATTTCATTCATTATAATTTCTTTTTATTCATTTTCAAAGATACAAATATTCTTCTGGTATCATGTTACTTTGTTTTCCTTTGGTAATGCACATCTGCTATTAATAGGTTCTCTTAGCTTTCTTTCACTGAGTTATTTTCTATTTTGTTTTAAAAATTGAAATTATCTTCATTGATATAAACATAAAAAAGGACACATAAAGTCTGTAACGTGATACATCTTTCATATGTACACACCAGTGAAGCCATCACAAAATCAGGTTTGAGAACTAGTCCATCACACCCAGAAATAATCTCATACTTCCTCCCTGCTGGAACACACATGCCAAAAAAACCAAAATAATGAAACTGAAATCTAACT
Organism: Phataginus tricuspis; assembly: GCA_029783875.1. Lineage (NCBI taxonomy): Eukaryota > Metazoa > Chordata > Mammalia > Pholidota > Manidae > Phataginus > Phataginus tricuspis. Next base: position 17,584,818 of record JAQQAC010006904.1, on the reverse strand, counting down.
GCATTGCAGTCAGAGAACATACCCTGTATTTGTTTCCTAAGTACCAAAACCTTTCGTGGACCAGCTGTTAGTCTCCTGTAGTGAATATTTTCCTTAAAAAAGATGCACATTCTATCTTTGGGTATCACAGTTCAAAAAAAATGTTAGGCTATGCATTTTTATTCACAATTTCAATATCTTATTTTTTTTTAATTGAGATATAATTGACATACATTATGTTAGTTTAAGGTTTAACATAATGATTTGGTATTTGTGTATATTGCAAAATGATCACCACAATAACATCCATGGCCATACACTTACCCAATTTTTTCTTGTGGTGAGAACTTTAAAGATCTCTCTGAGTAACTTTCAAATATATAATACAATATTATTAACTATAGTCACTCTTCTATGCATTAATCAGATTGTTATGTACTTTTTATTTTGCTATATACTTTTAATAGTATAATTATAAATATGGCTGGATTTAAATTTACTACTTCATTATTTGTGCTTTATTTCTCTGCTATGGTTTTTGTTTGTTGTTTTCCCTTCATTTTCTGCCTTTTGGTTGCTTGCATATGCTTTTAGTATTTACTTATGTCTACCTTTTTAAATCTAATCTTCCTTGTTAATTTTTTAGCTGCGGCTGTAGACTTTGCAGTATGAATATCTGCCTCCTGCACTATACCATTAAAGAAATTATACCATATTATGTAAAATGTGAGACCTTGACAAGAAAATACTTGTCAAATATCTTCTTTTGTTCTGTATTATTGCCAAAATACATTGATTTTTTTGTTTGTTTCCAATTGCTATATATCTTTTAAATAACACTCAAAATATGAAAAATGTGCCTATCAACCCTACTATTTTCAGTTTTGAGATCTATTCATTTTTTGGTAGATCCAAATGTCCATCTTATTATTTTTCTTTCATTTAAAGAACTTCTTCTAATAGTTCTCATTTGTAAATCTGCTGGTGGTGTATTTTTTCCTTTAGTTTGTATTAAAAATGTTTTAAAATTTCACTTTCTGTTTTGCAGAATAATTTTACTACTTAAGTCATTCTAATCTGACAGTTGTTTTTTAGCCCTTTAAAGATGGGATACCATTCTTACCATCCTCCACAGCTTCCACACTGAAATCTTCATTTTCCTCTTGTAAAGTTGCTGTTTTAAGTTTTTTGTCAATTTTTTTCTGAGTTTTCTCTTTTTGATTTGGAGCACATTAATATACTGTGTATATAAATCTTTCATGTTGAAAACTTTTGCTCTGAATGGCTTTTATTGGGTGGTGAGTACTTCCTAAGCAATACAGTCCAACTATCAATGTTTTCCACTGTGGCTAATAATTTATTAAAAGTACTAAGGTGAGGAAGATAATCTATATTATACCTTAAAGCTCTGTTATATTGCATTCATATTTAGGTTTACAAACTATGTGGAATTTTATTCATAAATTATGTGAAGTATGATTTAACTTCTTAACAGTCACTTCTAATTCAATTGATATGATTAGATCATCTTTTCTACACTCTTCTGCAATGCTACCTTTTATATATTCAGGTGTGTCCATGGGCTGGGTGTGTGTTGGACTCTCTATTGTGTGTCATTGGTCTTTGTGTCTATTGTGGAATTATTTCTCACTGTCTGAGTTCTATAGTTTATAGTGAGACATCATGTCCGAAAGAGTCGGTCCTCCCATTTTACTCTTATGAGTGACTTGGCTATCATCAGCTGTCTTCGTTTCCACAATTTTGGAATCAGCCTGGTAAGCTATATACACACACACCTCACAAACATACAGATGAGATTTTATTCTGTTTCCTTGAATTTGTGGTTCATATGGTGTAAAATTGACATCTTTTCAATAGTCACAGCAATCCATTTACTTACTTTTCTTAAATTTTTCTCAACCATCTAGAGTTTACTGAGTGTACCTCCTGAATGTATCTTATTAGAATTACCCTAAAGCATTTGACATATTTGATCTTATTTACATAGTGTATTTTTAATGTTAATGCATGTTTCCTTCTTTTATGAGGAAATAAATTGATTTGTGTTTACTGACTGAAATCAGTAAACATGTTAAAGTCATTTATAAAGTCTAATAGTGTCTGTGTACATTCTGGAATAGTGTCTGTGTATACATATATTTATATCATTTAATAATAATAGTAAGTGAGGGAATTTTCATTCCCTTCCTACCCCTCTTTGTGGTCTAATTATCCTTTTTCTTTCTTTCTTTGTTTCTTTCTTTTCCTTCAGCTTAATCATATCTAAACTTCTGTTCTTTGGGTAAGAGCCTTACTGGTGAGATAAATGAGGTGTATGTAGTGCCAGTTATGATAGGAAAATATTTTTTAATCTCTGATTACCCAAACTAAATTAAACACCACCCAAATTTTGCAAATACAATCTCATTCTGTGGTTCTATTTGATTCTTTATTTTATATCAAATTATCATAATAATGTATTTTTCTAACTTTAACCATTTTCCCCAGTAGCATAAAATTTACACAAAACTGAGTTTTACTCTTGCGAACACACCATTGTAACCAAGTCATATAGAAATGTTAAGATATTTTATACATTCCAAATTAGACCAGTCACCATATGAATACCCCTGAGTGACCATGATCATAGCCACATGAAGCAAGATAATCACCCAACTATTACCTTCCTGAATTCCTGACCTATTCATTTATGAGATACAATGAAGGGATGTTATTCTAAGCGAACAGTTCTGGTGCAATTTTTTATGCAGTATTGGAAAACTGGGACAGAGGTATTCCATAATTGTTAGAAAACCAACTTTCGTCATAGCTTTTCTTCCATATTCCTCTAGATCAGCACCATGTATAGTCATTTGATCATCAGTTACTACCATTTAATGTTCTGTCCTGTGAAATTATTGTCTTCATTAATTCTATTTGTTTTTTAGATGACCTTACTCATGTCATGATACCTACTTAGATAACAAAATAACTAACTGGATAAATTAAGGCAACATCAGAAGTAAGTAGTTGTTAACAAGTATGATGTTAAAGGAGAGAGATTAAAAAAAATATATCAAAGGCTCACTTATTGTCTATCAATCTAGTTTTATAGAAAATGGATCCAAATGAGTTACCAGTATTTTGAAGAGAAACAATTTGAAGGAAAATAAACCTTGATTTTCCTTATGTTAACTTCTTGCTATTTGCTTGTTTAGACACTATGATGATTCTTTTCAGATGTTAACTCTCTCAACCAGGACGTCTAGGAAAAGTAAAACAACAAATATCTGTAGCACTTTGATTTTAATTTCTATTAGTATTCTTGATCAAAATAATTAATAATTAAGTCAAGAAACCAGGGAGAATAAGTGATTCCATCTTAGGGCCATATAGTTAAGTCCACATATTATTTCTTTGAAATAGGATGCATTCATATTTTTTACATTAGTAAAGAATAAGGTATAAGAAACGTGATTTCACTATTATGATTCTGCCATATAGTCAAAGGATTTCTGCAAACGGAATTAGACTAACAGGTAGAGAAGAACAGAGATGACAAAAAAAAAAAAATCCTCAACTTGTTCAAATAACAGGTTCCAATTTCTCCTAAGTGCTATCTCCATCTCTGCTAGTTCGAATTTTAGGGGGTGGAAACACTTAAAAGATTCAATACCACACACAAAACCCTCTATAATATCTTTTTGAGAAGGTCCTATTGTTAATCTGTCCTTAGACTAATAAGAGGTTCTTTTAAACCAGAACGAGGCAACATCAGTGTGCTGAATAGATAAACTTCTAAAAATATAAACCAGAATCATTCAAAAGTTATTTTCCATAGGCTTACCATACAGTCCTCTTAAATAGTTGTCTTTTGGAAAAAAATAAAGGACACAACAGCTAAATAAATGGGGAAAGGAACAAGGATATTCACAATGATTTTTATGGAAATACTATGGGGACATCAATTATTAAATAAGAGAGACTTCATTTTTCAGCAAAACAATCCCTAATCATCAGTGAATCGGTTGGGAGTAGTCTGCTAAATATGAGATTTGAAGAAAAATGTGTTCCTTATTGGCAATGCAAACATTGTGGATGTATCAGAATGTCCAGCATTAAACAACAAGCTCAGGAATGAGTAAAATTAATGTACTTACATACACTTAGTTTATTGGTTCAATAACTTATGGCCGCTTGGGATATTTCCAGTATTGAAATACAACAAGTAAAGATGTAAACATTGCCACAAGGATTTGTGTTTTCTGTGTCTTTCATGAATAACAAAGGGTGAGAATTATGGGTCACAGGGTAAGTGTATGTTTCACTTCATTGGAAACTATCGAATTGTTTTCTGAAGTGGCTGCATTGCTTTGCTTCTTGCCAACCATGGAAGAGAGCTTCAGTTGCTCTGTATCCTCATGAGCACTTTGCATTGTCATTTATTGTTATGCTTGTAAAATTCTAGTCATTCTGATGTGTGGGGTCACATTGTAGTTTAAAATCATATTTCCCTAATCACAAATGTCATTGACCTTTCTTTTTACATGCTTAGTTGTCATCTGTGATGGTTATTCAAGTTTCAGTCCAATTTTTATTGTTAATTTTTTTCTTTTCATCTATATTATTGTCTTTGGAGTTCCTTAAATATTCTGGATATGTGTTCCTTATTGGACAGCTGTTTAGGAAAGATTTTGTACAAGTCTGTGACTGATTTGTACATTCTCTCCAGTGTCTTTCATAAGGTAGAAGATTTAATTGTGTTAAAGAACAATTTATCATTTTTCTCCTATGTTTCATGTATTTTATGTTTTATATAAAAATTTCTGACTAACTGTCATACAGATGTTTCCTTCTATAAAAAGAGTTAGATTAGTTCCTATTTATTGACATTTTAATAGCTTTAAAATGTTTTCCCCTTGTTAGTTTTCTCTTCTATCTCACTGGTTTTCTTTGTTTTTGTTTTTCTATGTTAGGCAGGGAGGGTCAGTGAAAATGAAAGTCTTGTCAATATCTAACTCATTCCATTCCACCTCTAATCAGTTCAGGAGTTACCTGATTTCTGCTTGAAAATGTTCCCAGAATTTTTATTGTTGTTACTATGTTTCCCTTTCTTTAATCCCTTCCCTTTATCCAATCATTTCCGCTATAATTTCATGGTTTCCGATAGGTATGTTCATACAAATGTGAGTAGACTTTTTCACATATGAGTTAAACTTTTAAAACAGTTGCAAACTTCACCACATTCTTTTTTCACCTTAAGAACTGATGACAGGTCCTAGTTCCTTAAAGATCTTCTATTTGCATGTACTAATAATTTATTAGAAAAGCATAAATATCGAAAATAAGGTTAATTGTATCAATACAAATAGAGAACACAACTGATCATAATTGTTTTGATACACAATGAATACAGATTTATTGTTTGCTTTTCATGATTACACAGATAGCACAGGCTTATTGCAATAAACATAAATATTAGTAAAATGAAAGGGAAAATAACTGAAAGTTTTACTCTCAGATATTCACAATTAACACGGATTACATTTTTATGGATCATTTTCAAAGTGTATATATATGTGGTTGTGCATGTGTGATATCTGTTTCTTTATACCAGATGTGTTTTATAAAACTTGATTTCCTTTGCCCTAATTTTTCAATCACACTAACTCCAGGAAAATATATGAAAAATATGCCCATGACTTCCTCCTCTCTTTTTATTACATGCAAATGTTTTATTGCTATTCATTTTTATCAAAGCATAGGGCTCTGTGTGACTGATAGAAATATTAATATAAATCATGCTTTATATTTACTGATATTGGTGTATCAAAACCATTTATGAAACTACATTCCCAAGAAGGTGCTTTTTTCTCTAAGAAATTATTTCTTATAGAATCAATGTTAGACCAAAAAAAATTATATATATATTTTAAATATACACTATAACTTAAAATACATATGTATTTAAAACTTATTGCTAATATGTTTCCTAAAATAACAGTTAAAATTCTAAAAATATAAATACATAGTTTCCAATAAGTGATAGAGTATTTATTGCAATTAAATATATTACACCAATTCTTATCAAAAGTTCTCACTGAGAGAAAATATTGCATGCTAAAATTATAAAATTACTATTGGAATGATTTGTTATTTGATGACATGCCCATAAATGTAAATATTAAGACAATACAACATTACAGGAAATAAATAATTTGGAAAAAACTACAAGTGTATAGGCAGAAAAAGAGTTTAAAATAAATATTTGTTGAAATTTCATTGTCAATAGGAAGGAATCAATTCCTGCAAGTAACTCATTATGTAAAGAAATAAGTTATTTCCATAACAATTTTCTCAGTGCCATGGTGACATCCTTGTTCCTTAGACTGTATATCATGGGGTTAAACATGGGAGTCACGATGGTATAGAAGAGAGAAAGCACTTTACCAGTTCCTGCCGAGTGGCTGGTCTTGGGTCTTAAATACACAATAATGCCTGATCCGTAGAACAACGCTACAACTGTGAGATGAGATGAACAGGTGGAGAAGGCTTTGGCCCGACTTGTGGCTGATGGCAGTTTAAGGATTGTGGAGATGATTTTGGCGTAGGAGATAAGGATCAACAGAAATGGAACCATGAGAAAAAACACAGCAGCTATATGTACCATCATTTCATTCAAAAAGGTGTCCCCACAGGCTAGGCTGAGTATTGGGGGGATGTCACAGAAGAAGTGGTTGATTAAACGAGACCCACAAAAGGGTAGAGAGAAAATCTGGCATCTGCCCTATCTGGACTGGGATTCCACCGATCCAGGAGCCAACCACCAGCTGGACACACATTTTGTGGTTCATGACTAGAAGATAGTGCAAAGGGTTACAAATGGCCATGCAGCGGTCATAGGCCATCACGGCCAGAAGGAAACACTCTGCGGCTCCCAGCATATGCATAAAGCACATTTGGGCAGCACAGACAACTAAAGAAATCATTCTTCTCTGGGTCCACAGATTCATGAGCATTCTGGGGAGAGGAACTGATACATAGCAGATTTCCAAACAGGAAAAATTCCCCAGGAAGAAGTACATGGGGGTGTGGAGAGCAGGGTCTAGTTTTATTACTAGAAGTATGATGCCATTGCTCATCAAGGTAATGAGATAGATGACTAAAAACGTGCCAAATAGAAACAGCTGGAGATGGGGAGCATCTGCAAAGCCCAAAACAACAAATTCCATCAATTCAGTTAGATTTTCTTCTGCTGGTTTATCTTGGTGTTTCATCTGTGGAAAAGGGAAATTTAGCATGTGATTATCATTTTTCCTGTATGGCTCAGTGCTGTTGCCTTAACTGTATCAGGATACCAAACTGGTTTTTATAAACACTGCAATTGTTTCTAATTTAATAATGTCACTATTTTTGTGTTTCCCACTCTCTCAGGTTACACCTTAAAGATTATCACTGTACACGCTCTCCAGAAATTTCTTTTAAGATATTATTTTTGAATACAATGCAGTATAAAACCAAACTATGCCTAACTCAGCACAGACTCTGGAAAAAATTGGCAGTCACTGAAAATAGACCCACACTGCAGCTTTGCCGTGTCATTTCACTTTGAATTAATTGCACTTCTTGACAATGCTATTGTACTTCTTTCTGATTTTTCTCTATCACATTTCAGTAAAACAATAGCAGACAGTGCCTTGCTCATTCATTTTCAATTGTCTGTTTCAGTCTTTCATTTCCCTCCCATCACTTGATGATCTAGAACATCAGTGTCCTTATTATACAGTTCGTATTACTCAGCACTTTACCAAATGAAATGAGAGAATATTTTATTGCATATAGGGATATAAAACAAGTATTTTTTGTAGGGTACTAAGTGGGAAATATTAGAGGGTTTTTATGAGGAAAAGTTGCCTGGAAGCACAGTTACAGATAAATAAGATCAATAAAGAGGGCAACCCTGTGTAAACAAGGACAGCTTGCAGTGTGTCCCTTCCCCGTGTGCCTGTGAGAGAGCGGGAGGACAGATGTACTGAGTGCCGTGTCCCTTTGTGCTGTGGGCACCTCCACCAGCTTTGTTGTGCCTTGAAAGCACACTTCAGGTAAGTTTCTAAACTCACTTTTCTTAAGATAATGATATTGAGACTTACCAGTGGTGGGTAATTTGATCATGTATACACAGATTTTGTGATCGAATGTTGTGTCTATTTTTTTATTGGAACTGAGTTTGAATCTTAACTCTATAACTTATTATCTGAGTGGTATTAAATAATTGTTTAGATTTTCTGAGCTTGTATTCTGTATTTCTGAGAATTAAATGAGAAATAATAGTAAAATTACCTATTAATTTTAATTGATTAAATATAATATATACTTGATAAAAATATGATATTACATTCTTAAATCTTCAATCCTTAAGGTTATGACACATTTTCTAGCAGAATTTCATTTAATAGAGTTCTTGACTGACTTCTTGGTAATTACTTTTTTCCATTCTCTCCTTTCACCAGGGCCAGGATTGGTGAAGGTGAATGAGACCCCCTAGGTACCAAACTTGAGAGGCACTCTATCTTCAGGGCTGATTCTGCATCGCACACTCCCAAAAGTCAGTGCCTCCTTAGATATTGCTTCCAAGGCACCTGGACTCAAGATCTGTCCCAGCCCTGCCTTTCATTTCTCCATTCTGTGGGTTTGCACTTTGTCCACCAAGCACAGCATAAACAGAGTGTCAGGAAGAAGGAATACAGTTCTAGCAAGATGGACTGGGTTCGAATTATGACTCCACCACCTTTTAGCTGTGTGGCCTTCTGCAAGTTCTTAATCTTCCTGTGCCAAGGCTCACTTGACTATAAAACTGGCCAACAGTTGTACCAACCCTGAGGATTGTTAAAAGAGTTAATCCACTTAATATATGTAGAACAACTTGAAGAAGTCTTGGCATTAATAAAAGTCTCTACAAAGGTAGCCCTTATTGTTGCTATTAAAAAGTAAATTCTAACACCAGCTGCTGAAGAGGCTGTCATCTCCCCATTGTATATTCAGGGCTCCTTTATCAAATATTAATTGACTGTAGGTGTTTGGGTTAATGTTTGGATTTTCTATTCTGTATGGAGGTTCCTCAAAAAACTCAAAATAGAAATACCATTTGACCCAGGAATCCCACTCCTAGGAATTTACCCCAAGAATGCAGCAGCCCAGTTTCAAAAAGACAGATGCACCCCTATGTTTATTGCAGCACTATTTACAATAGCCAAGAAATGGAAGCAACCTAAGTGCCCATCAGTAGATGAATGGATTAAGAAGATGTGGTACATATACACAATGGAATATTACTCAGCCATAAGAAAAAAACAAATCCTACCATTTGCAACAACATGGATGGAGCTGGAGGGTATTATGCTCAGTGGAATAAGCCAGGCCGAAAAAAACAAGTATCAAATGATCTCACTCATATGTGGAGTATAAGAACAAAGAAAAAAAAACTGAAGGAACAAAACAGCAGCAGACTCACAGAACCCAAGAACGGACTAATAGTTACCAAAGGGAAAGGGACTGGGGAAGAAGGGTGGGAAGGGAGGGATAAGAGGGTGAAAGGGGCATTACGATTAGCAGACATAGGGTGTGGGGGTACAGGGAGGACTGTACAGCTCAGAGAAGACAAGTAGTGATTCTCATCTCACTACACTGATGGACAGTGACTGTAATAGGGTTGGTGGGGGGGACCTGATGAAGGGGGTAGTTTAATCATCACAATATTGCTCATGTAATTGTAGGTTAATGATACTAAAATAAAATAAATTGTAAAAAAAAAAAAAAGTAAATTCTATTATTCTAAATTTTACCCTCCATTCTAAGTAGTAGGAAACACACACTCATTTACTTTTCTTTGTGTCACATGGGTGACGTGGAAATGGAATGAGATCTTAAAACTGTCATCAGTGTTATAGAAATACCACACCCTTAAGTTGAGAGTTCTCCATGACTTCTCTGGCAATATTTCTGTTTATATTTATATCTACTCTGCAATCCAAGAGCACACAGCATTGTTTCAGACCATCGTGTTTCAGTGTGGCCAATCTGTTTGTATGTCTTTCCTTTCACTCACATTAAGGGATCTGGGAGGTAAGGACTGTGATTATCTTCCTACTTGGGATCAATATAGATCTTAGAAAATGCTGTACATCTAATATGGTACTGAATAATTGATTCTGAATTTACCTAAAACAAAAGACATATTTTAAATGAAATAATCATTCTTAAAAGGATGAATATACAAGAAAATAAAATTCTAATCATAAGCATCACTTTAATGAATGGCAATTTTTAAAATAAATGATTTCACCTTATTACTTGAATAAAATTACTTCCAGTGCTAAAGAAAATTTCTAATGTATAAATTCAACTTTCTGGTGATGACATCATCAAATGTGTAACATGATAGAGAGATTTGTATATTTCTCAAGAGCAGAATAAGGTAGACAGAGCAGAGATGTACTCTACTCTCATAAAATTATGTCTTTCTTTTAAATGTTTGAGTTCTTATCAATCAATTAAAGTAAAATTTTGTTTTGTAATCACTTAATTCCAAGCCTCCATTCCCAGAAAAAAACAAATAATGAAGGCAATGTTTAAAAATATTCTCAGTTCGAAATGTTGCAAGCTACCAATCCCTCAGCGGTATTTTTTATATTTAATATAAATTAGCAACTTAAACCTTAAAAGCAATATTGAATTTAACATTGCTTTTCATTATTTTGTAAGTTTTTAGTTCTATCATTTTTTTCTTTAAAATTAATGTTCTTCAGATTCCCCAATGTTTGTAATCTTATTTAATGGATTGTTTTATTATAAATCTCCCATTGCAATATGCAGCTGGATACATAAATATAACATTTATTACATTATGTTGACTAAAAATGAAGTTTCCTATAATATTTATGCCTAGAAAACATATTTGTTATTAGTTTTCAGTATTTTAAAGAGATTCTATATCATTACTTATTATTACTATTTCATTGTAAATATTAATAGCTTCAGAATAATAGTTGCTTTAAGAAGGTAACACATTGCTACTGTATGTTAAATGCTAATTTTAAATTTAACAATAAGACCTTCTGTCTACTGTCAGTTTACAGAAGTTTCTATTTACCTTCCTTATTTGGGAGGTTGCTGATGTTTCTCACATAGTGGGTTTAATACTTAAATCTCTATATGTGAAATCACTTGGGTCATCAAAGATATTCAAGCCAGCTTTAAAATATTCTCTTCTTCCTAAACATAAAGTGCTCTTTAAGTGAAATTAGTTATCTCTACCCCAGGGATCTCCTCCACCTGACACATTTAAGTTTTTAATTAAAAGCCTCTTTTTGGCACTGGCCTTTTTTTCTTCCATAAAGCTTTTACTATCTGGAATACTTTCTCTCAGCTTCTCCATGAAATAGAATGCACAGCACATCTCATTTCTTAAGTCATGGATAAGGTGCTGAACAATATCATTTCAGACCATCCAAAACTAGAAACTCACCTTATCTATTATAAACATGCCATAAGGAGCCTCTGTTCCTAGGGGACGGAGATCTTGGACTTGTTTTTCTGATATTCTCCTCTCTCCTCGTAGGTTCCTTGATAACTAGTTAGAAACCATCATGTGTAACAGTTGAATAAATGTTCTGATGACAAATGTTTTATTTTTATATACAAACTGATATGTTGCTTTCTTTGTGATCACCTTAGCAATCTGAGATGTGGCTATTGAATGTATTAAAACAGTTCCCCAAATTAAAATTTTCAAAAAAGTTAAAAGAACATCTTAATAGGGAGAAAGTTTTCCTATCCTTTGCAGCATATCATCATCTTCTCCCATTTTACATCTTTAAGATTTGAATGCTTTCAGGGTTTACTTATGATAAGATGAGAATCTGAAATAAGTCCAGCAGAGATAATGGGAAGGACACAAAGCAAACTATGGTGGATTCCAAGCTTCATTCTGGGAAAGACTATTTTTTCCCCACCCTTGGATTGTTTAAGAATCTTGGCTTGGAATCAGTTTCTCATGATGAAAATAGGATGTTGATCCCTGTTATTTAGTAAATAATGATTTGTAAAGGTTTGTGAATATGAAGATAAAAATGTTTACGAGGGAGGGAGCTCCTGTAGTAATGTGGTAACAGAGTGACTGGGGAAGTTACTTGCACGTAGCAGGAGCCCTGGGTCAGAGATCATGGAGGCCAGTGAGGAGCGCGTGGCGACAGAGGCCTCACGGGAACCAGGGGTGACAAAGCACAGCAGGAGAGTGAGCGGCCAGCAGGGCCTGAGTTACTGGGGACACACATCCCAGAAACAGCTGTGCTGAAAGGAGCTCTGGCGCCTGGTGACGTGCACCGGGCAGTGCTGGGCGTGAATAGGCATCTTCTGGTGCCTCCACGGAGTAGGAACAGATAGAGTATATGTATGTATATATACACATACAGAGAGTGCAGAAAAATAGAGTAGAAATTTGTATTTAAGCCAAAAAAATGTCCAATACCAATGAGAATTTGTCATGTAATATATGTAGCCTACCTAATTGGTGAACTATGGACATATAAATAAATGTTTTGGAGACAGCTGGACAGCCTTAAAGGGAAAAATGATAAGCTATTCTTAATACCTTATATTCCAGTAGGAAAAACCAAATGAGACAGAGATTTAAATATTTTAGAGAGTGAAATGATGAAAGCATTTTAAGAAACAGTGTTTTCCAATTTTGGAGTGGGGAAGGTTTAATTATGACTCAAAATTCAGAATGTGGGACACAAAACTTGAAAAGAAAACTGTAAAAATTAATAATTCTGTGTGATAAAAAGAAACAATTCCCAAAATTAGAGTAAAATAAAATTGATATAATGGGAAAAATAATTACAAATGATATCTCAAATAATATCCTCTTGGCTTGTTCTTATACATTGTAGAAAGTCCAAGGTATGAATAGAAAAATGGACTGTACAAATATGACATTTCACAGACATAAGAGAAAAATTATCCCTGAAACAGAGACAGATATTCAACTTCATTTATAAAACAAAAATTAAATTTTAACATGACAAATGATTTAGTTTAGAAGAAATTCTGAGATATTATCCTATCCACCACTGACCAATACCATAACTGGGTTTACTCTTTGAATCAATCAGTAAAACATGCACAGGTAAGAAGTTATGTAGTAACATGATATTGAAACAAGTTTGTACTTGGAACACACTGTGAACCAAGTAAGGGTGAATAATCATGTGAGCTAACTCTCTCTGACTTAATGAGCCTTAATTTGGATATTGTCATCTATTTTTTTATTTCACAACTATATGGTGCCTCTAAAACATGAGTTTTAAAATTTATCCAGTTATAAAGTGTTTACAAAAAGATGACTGACTTGCTCTGACCAAGTGCATCTTAAACAGATTGAAGTTTTTTTATTTGTTTTAAGTGTTGGAAATGATATTCTTATTTTCAAGTATATCCATTTATAGATGGTTCCATTCATTTATTCAAAATGATTAAGTAGTACCAGCAGTCTTGAATCATATTTTGTTGTCAATGATAATTTTTTTGACATAAAAGGCAGTTAATTTTTCTGAATTAGATTCAGGAAGAAATAGAAGCATGGCCTAAAAATAATAGAGAATATTGCATTTTTCTTTTCATTATAAACATATGTTCATTAAAAAAATGTAGGTATACATATTACATCCTAAATGCTACATATTGTACATAACATATATATGTATAAAATTAATGGACATTCAAATACTATCTTTTAACCTTAAATAAGAGGATATATACATTATGATTTTGGCTTGTTTTCTTAACAATATGCTTCATACTTGTTGTACCTAAATCGGTTTTATTCATTTTTATCACTGTTTAGTTTTCCTCTTTGTCAAGTTATCACCATCATTTTCCATTTTAATTAGAGAAGGATTTGCTATTATGAAAGATGGAAACATGAACCTTCTTGGACATGTTCCCTGACAGACGTGTGCACGCATGTGTCCCAGTACATGCCGAGGGGTAAGATTCTCTAGATAAGGGCAAGCTGACTGCTAAAGTGATCCATGCTGGCACCCAATGAGAGCTCCCATTGTGCCACACCCTTTACGGTGTATGGTTAGTGTTTTGTTTTTTGTTTTTGTTTTTGGTGTTTCTGATGAATCATAGAAATCTTTTGTTTTTAATTTGCATTTTACTAATAGCTAATGCATTACTTCCTTTAGTTTCCTGACCATTTGGATTATCTCCTTTTGTAAAACTACTTTTTAGTTCCTTGTCAATTTCTCTCCTGAGATTTCTCTGTTTTTGATTTGGAAGACTTCTTTATATATGTATATTTAAACTCTTTTGAAAATTTACACTCTAAATAAAATTGGCATCTTTTCAATACTGAATTTTCTAATCCATGAACATGTCACAGCACTCCGTTTATTTACTATTCTTCAATTTCCCTCAATCAGCTAGAATTTACTGGGTGAACTTCTGAATGTTTCTTATTAGAATTACCCTTAAGCATTTGATATATTTGATCCTATTTACATAGCATATATTTTTAGTGTCAATTTATGCTTGCTTCTTTTATAAAGAAATTAATTGATTTTTGTTTACTGACTGAATTCAGTAAATATGTTAAAATCATTTATAAAGTCTAATCAATTATTATGTAAGAGAGACTTCATTTTTCAGTACAAGAGTCTCTAATCACCAGTGAACTGGTTGGGGGGATAGACGAGTCTGCTAAATATGAGATTTGAAGAAAAATGAGTTTCTTATTGGCAACACAAAACGTTGTGGATATATCAGAAAATCCAGCATAAAACAAGCTCAGGAATGAGTAAAGATAATGTACTCATGTATAGTTTATTCATTCACTGATGGCTGCTGGGGTAATTTCCAGTATTGAAATACAGTAAGTAAAGATGCTGTAAATATTGCCATAAGGATTTGTGTTGATGTAGGTTTTCTGTATCTTGGGTGAATAACAAAGAGTGAGATTCCTGGGTCACAGGTTACAGGTATGTTTCACTTCCTTGGAAACTGCAGATTGTTTTCTGAAGTGGCTGCATTGTTTTGTTTCTTACCAACCATGATGAGAGCTCTGGGGCCCTGTATCCTCGTGAGCACTTTGTATGGTCATTTATTGTTATGCTTGTAAAATTCTAGTCATTCTGATATTTGGGGTAACATTGTAGTTTAAAATTATATTTTTCTAACTGAAATGATATTGAATGTTCTTTTAGGTGCTTAGTTGTCATCTGTGATGGTTATTCAAGTTTATGTCCATTTTTTATTGTTTTTTCTTTTTCTTTTATATTATTGACTTTGGAGTTCTTTACATATTCTACATATGTGTTCCTTATTAGACAGCTGTTTAGGAAAGATTTTGTACAAGTCTGTGACTGGTTTGTACATTCCCTCAACAGTGTCTTTCATATGGCAGAAGATTTAATTATGTTAAAGACAATTTATCATATTTTTCTCCTATGTTTCATGCATTTTATGTTTTATATAAAAATTTCTGACTAACCCAGTACATGAATGTTGTGCTGTTTTTTTCTCTAGAAATATTATACTATTTATTAGGTTTTATATTAAGGTTTAAGGTCCATTATTAGGCAAGGTTTATAAATGTGTGAAGAATGAGTTAATGGCTACATTTTGTGGCATAAGACTATTGTACATATTCAGCATCATTTTTTTTAAGACTCTCCTTTCTCCATAGATTTTCCTTAGAAGCTTTGTCAGAAATCAGTTGGCTCTGTTGTAAATTTATTTCTTAAATTACATTCTGTGCCATAGATGTCTGTTTTCACCAATGTCACTTTTTTTGCTATTTTAGCTTTGTGCTAAATCTTGATCAAATTTTGTTAATATTCCAACACTATTTTCTTTTTCAAAATTGTTTAGACTACCTTATTTCTTTTGCCTTTTCATATGATTGGATAATTATCTTGTCAATTTATGCAAAAACACTTCTATAATTTAAATTAGATTGACATTGAATACATAGATAGTTTGGGATTACATTTAATTAGTAGATTCTTTTTTTCACAATTGGGCTGTCTCCAAATATCACTTCTTCTCTTCCTCCCTCCCTCCTTCCTTTCTTGCTTTCTTCTCTCAGATTCCATAGCCAACTTTCCTTAACCACTAATTTAGAATCTCTGGGTATAGAGTCCAGGCATCTGTGTGTATTTCACAATTTTTTGGAAAAAATGTTAAGTACATAACCGGGTACAAATATATAGATTAATATGTGGGATCCCTAAGACAACACAAGATCTTATATAACTCAAAAACGTTGACCTTTATCTTTGCCAGATCTCCAATATTCTAACGTTCCACTAATTAAAATATTAATTATCTGCATATTGCACCATCTCTCCTGTCAATAATTACTATTCAGGTATTCATATCTTATCTCTTCTGTTAAACTCTTAGTGAGCTTAAATATATCTCTCATACCACTTAGAAGTATAGCACTTTAACATTAAATAAGTATAGTAGACTTTATTAAATGATAAAGAGGTCATCATAGATTATGCTGTCATATTATTTGATTGTGTACAAGTTTACAGTATTTTGTGAGAAGTGAACAGGTTATATTCCCAGGAAGAGGAATCTGGATTTGAGAGAATTTAAGTCATCAACTCAATAACACAGTTATTTAGTATCAGAGCTGGACTCTGTCCTGTATCATTAGATTTCTTTTCCAGTCCTGTGCACATTCTTTTTCCATTGTGGGATCATTTTATACCAGAAGCCAAAATGCATTCATGTAACTACTTTTTATCATGTAATTCATTGCTCCAGACAGTTCATTTGTTAACAATGGAGAAAGATGAAATCATTTTGTTGCTTTTATGTCTCAGAAGAGAATTAGCAAGCTTTGTCCTTGAAACATCCCTGTGGACATCAACAAGAGATGGAGAACCAGGTTTAAGAGTCCAAATGCTTAATATTCATAGCACACCTTAATGAGTAAGCAGTTCATTCCCACAGGTAAGAGGAACGGTTTTCCATCACTTACAGAATATTTCAGAAGCTCTAACTTTCAATCTCAAACTAGGTGTTGCTTTAATATTTAAATCTGAGATAGAAATTTCTAGTGAACTCACAGTTGCATTACAATTTTAATGAGGGAATTCCATGGAATATAATACAGAAAATAGGAAAGACTCTGTACATGCCATTGGGTATATACTATTTTGGGATCATAATTTCTTTTTCTTATGGAGGGATGTAAATGAATTTTAAAGTGATTTTACTACTTAGCTAATAGATCTAGAAGCAACTTCTTTTTGTTCTATGTGTTTTGTTTTAATATAAGTCTACTTAAGCTTGATGGCTTTAAAATAATTCTAGTGCAAGAGGATTTATTTTGTATTGTTTCTAGGGGATCACAGTTCCAGCATTACAGCATGTCACAGTGAGTCTACAATATGGGCAAGTGGAAAGAGCCTAAGGGGTGTGACAGAGAAACCTGGTCTTTAATCTTGGCTCTGCCTGCAATCTGCTGTGTCAGTTTAGTCAGTATGTAGGTCTAGCTGGTCCTCAGTATTCCCATCTATGAAACAATGCTGAATCCATTAGCTTTTAGGTTGCTACATAGATTACACAACATAAAGTATGCAGAGTTCCTCACTCTGTAGCCACTTTATGGTTAGTGGTAGCTGCTGTCCCTGTGTCCATTCTTCTCAAGCTTAATGCTTGTAAACTGTTCCCATGGGTGTCTAGCATGGGTGCTTTCTGACTGTATAGGGGTTGGGGAACTGATTTGGTTGTAGTTTTCCAGAATGATTGTGTTTTGTTAAAAATCTGGGATCTATACTTTTGTCATTCTAGCCTTTTTTCACAAAGTTTAGATGTAAACATAATTACTTCTAATTTCTTTAGATATTTGTTGACAGAAATGCCTATTTAAAGGGCTTCTTGGATCAGGTACATGAACTCCAGACTTTTGTCTATTGTTCCTATAGTTCCCTACAGTGGAGAAGACAATTGCTCAAATGGGACCTGATTTTCAATAAAATATATCTTCATTCATAAACCACTTTCTGGTCCTACATATAAGATCAGAGGTATCAAGGGCTGTGAGAAAATTAGTATGGACAAATTATCAATGGGACTTAAGTAAACACACTATAATTTCACAGACATGCCTTATATCAGAAAGCAGTGACACAGATGTATATTTTAAGGTGCTTGATACTAGAATATTGTGGTATACTGTGTTTAATTTCATGGAAAGAAAAAATTTAATATAGTTACACATATGTGTAACTAAAAGCAGAAATAGTTTCTGTTTGAGGCCATTGACTGCTCACTGCTTTGATGAAAAATTGATTTTATAACTCCTTCATTATTTTGTATTTCTAGTTTTATTGGTTAAAACAAATTTGTAGTAAATATAATTTGGAAGTCATATGCATCCTTCACATATAACTTACACTTCAATTTAATAAAACACATTTTAGTGTACCTCACAAATATGCACTCTGCAATCACACCATGTTCATGTAGCTGAGTAAGATGTGTACAACAATTTTGGTCAATCTTTGTTATTATCCACACCCAGAACTCCTGGTCTGGCCAATACACCAACCGTGCCAGGCTTCATGGCTCTGTTCTTGTAGCCCTCTTAGCCGGGCAGCCCTCCTTCTCATGCACCAGGTCCAGCATCATCCCCCTCCTTTCCTGGCATCCCGTGCCTAGAAAGGACCCCTCTGTCCCTGGTGGATGTCAGGATTTCATACTGCGTCTATCCTAGAATCCACTTACACATCACTTCACAGCTGTGGATCCCAGCTGTCCCCCTGAGGTTGACACATTTGTCTCATTCATCTCTGGGCATCTCTTTTGGTGCCCAGCCCTGTGCCTGACAGAAACAGTTGGATTTGTTGCAATAATGCTATAGAACAGTCTTGTACAAATACAAGCAGGTGTTTTCTAAAAACAAAAAACAACAAGAAACTTATTCTTTGGTTTGAAGCATAAAGTTCCTTTCCCGAGATCATGCTAGGTGTTCAATCTGAGATTTAATACAAGGTATTAGAGCCCAAATAAAATGCTTTTTAAAAAACTCTTCCACAACTGTACTACTTCAGATTAATCAGTTAAATAAAGGTTAGAATTGTAATGAAGCTGAAATTTCCCCTATGTGTCTCAGTCAACAAATATTTTTTAATGAATTCTATAGTAGACCACTTACTCATTAATTTTGCATAATTTACATATTTTTATTTTTTTTCATTGTGCTTCTTCCTATCTGCCTAATTCCTGTTTTATATCTAATTCTCTTCACTAAGTATTTCTGTAGTTAATACATGGATTCTGAGAGACAGAAAATGAAAGCAAGGAATTAAAATATAAATGTTATTTTGATTCTTAAACAATACATTAATACATTTTAATTGTTAATTTTTGTTTTTATATGTTATTTTATTAACATACCATTAAAATTAAGCTAATTTTTATAACATATTTGTGTGTGTGTATACTCATGAAAAATGTGTGAGTTGTCTGTTTTAACACAGAAATCAATATGTAGCTTAATTATATTTTTTTACTGTATCTCTAAGGACTAAATAAACATTTTTTTTTTTGGCTTGGTAACCCCACAATTAAAAAACTATTCTATGTATTAAGAGAATTTTCCACATGAATCTGGGAGGAACTTTCTGGGAAAATAAGGACACCTGACTTTTCTTTCTCATGAAAGCTTTAAGCTGATTTGCTCATTCTCCTTGATGTATGGCTGTTTCAATATAACAAAAATAAAGTGTGGTTCATGTTAAGAAAATAAATCATTTGTAGGTCGCTGAATTCAGCCCAGTCCTATGCATGGCAGGTTTTTCACTCCTTACAATGACATGATGAGAAAAAAACAAGGGTCATAATGCTGAAATCTTGCTTGTAAATATGGTAAATGCAATATTTAATTACATTTCAATGACTGAGGTTTTCTGTCGAGATGCTGGTGACTCTTTAACATTCTGGTTGTTTGTTATGTACTTTCCTTTCTTCATACTCCACAGAATGAGAAATAGTCTGGCAGCCTAGGGAAATATAGCAGTAATAAAATACTCCATTGTTGCTTATATCGTGATTATATTCTTTTAGCAGTCACTTTGATAAATAATTTTATCTTTTATCAGGTGATGTTTTATAGGAACTATAGAAGCTTCATCAGTATCTATAGAATTTTAAAGAAATGGCCATGAATGAATTTTGATTTGCAAAGGTACATGTATGGAGAAAGATCTTGAATTGGTAATAAGGTAAAATTTGAAAAACAGTACTAAAATAAACTACAGAAGCCAAAAATGGGACAACTTACTATTATGTGTTTCAGGAAACAAAACTGTAAAACAAAAAAGCAATGGTCTGTTTATGTTTACATACAAGGTGCATCTACCTCCAAATATCTATTCACTAGTTCCAGAAGCACTAATGAAATGAAGTAGCCAGAACAGAAGACACAAAAAATAATTTGGTTGGAAAAGTCTGCCTTGTATGACTGGTTGAAAGGTAAGTCTAACTTACCCCATTTCTGAGTAACTTGGGAACATTTTTAAATTAAATAATTTTCACTCTGATTTTTATCATTTATGTGCCATCCAGTCATCTGACATAAGTGTATTTGTTTCCATTTTAACAAAAGTGAACATTAAGAAAAGACATTTCGTGCACATTCTAGAAAATTTAGGTTTAGTACTGAGGTGTGTATTTTTTAGCATCATATTTAGGGACTTAAAAATTCCTATGTTCACTTGTTTCTCTGAACCTTAAAATGATGTATTATGAAAATAAGAAGTAGTAAACTTAACAGAAAATAAATTGGCACTTAAGCCACATAACTTGGCACTGTTTTTAACATGACAAACTTAGCCAACAAATGAATGAAATCATTTCTTATTTATTTATGCAGGGTAATGCATCCACTTGGACCCAGTTCACCACTGCCTTTTCCTTCACTGCCAGGGATTTTAATATGTTCTTCTAAGAAACAAACACAACTATGTGATTGGGTGAATTGTATTTTTATTCTGTTTTTAAAACCTGTAAATAAAAACTGAAATGTCAGGGTCAACATCAGATTTAGACTCACACGGGACTCAGTTGAAAAATGTGACTGAAGTCACCACATTTATACTGATGGGTTTCACAGATGACGTTGAGGTGCAAGTCTTCTTATTTTTACTATTTCTAGCAATCTATCTTTTTACTCTGATAGGAAATTTGGGGGTGGTTATTTTAGTCATTGGAGATTCCCATCTCCACAACCCGATGTACTATTTTTTGAGTGTGTTATCATTCTTGGATGCCTGCTATTCTTCAGTTATCACTCCAAAAATGTTGGTCAATTTTCTATCAGAGAATAAATCCATTTCATTGCTTGGATGTGCAGCACAGATGTCTCTCTTTATTACTTTTGGTACCACTGAGTCCTTTCTCTTGGCAGCAATGGCATATGATCGCTATGTAGCAATCTACAACCCTCTCCTGTATTCAGTGAACATGTCACCCAGAGTCTATGTGCCACTCATCATTTTCTGTTATGTTGGTGGCATCCTGCATGGTATTTTACACACAGTGGCCACATTTAGCCTCTCCTTCTGTGCATCCAATGAAGTCAGACATGTCTTCTGTGACATCCCTCCTCTCCTCGCTCTTTCTTGCTCTGACACTCACATAAACCTGCTTTTAGTCTTCTACTTTACAGGCGCTATTGAGATATTCACTATCCTGATAGTCCTGATCTCTTACGGTTTCATTCTGTTGGCCATTCTGAGGATGCCTTCTGCTGAAGGGAGGCGAAAAGTCTTTTCTACGTGTGGCTCTCACCTAACTGGAGTGTCCATTTTTCATGGAACAGTTCTCTTCATGTATGTGAGGCCAACTTCCAGCTACGCTTTGGACCAGGATATGATAGTGTCCGTATTCTACACCATTGTGATTCCCATGCTGAATCCCATCATCTATAGTTTGAGGAACAAAGATGTAAAAGAGGCAATGAAAAGAGTGCTTGGGAAAAGTTGGTTTGTCAACAAAGTGAACTTTTCACATTGAATATTAAATTAAGACTGATATTCATTATCTTCCTACCATAAAGTTGATTCAAGTGCTTTTGGTTTATTAGTGTTCTTCTATTTCTCTTGGACATTTTAAAATAAAGATTATAGTAAATCCAACACGTATGCAATTTTTACACATGCATGAACCACGTCATCTGTTTGCTTCTCAGATATGTATATCTCCACAAATACAGACATAATTACACATACACACATCTATGTATACATATATATGATGATACTGCTTGTATTAGTTTACTGGAGCTGCTTTTACAAAATAGACTTGTTGCTTAAATAACAAGAAATTAATTTTCTCACTGTTCTGGAATCTGGAAGTCTGAGATCAAGGTGATGGCAGGTCTAATTTCACCTGAGGCTTCTCTCCTTCACTTGTAGATGGTGACCTTCACTCTCTGTCTTCAAATGATTTTTTTTTTTCCTCAAGGTCAGTGTCCTAATCCCTTCTTCTAAAGTCAATAGCCATACTGGATAAGGCCCACCCTGAAGGCCTCATTTTAAGTTAATTACTTCCTCATTGATCCTAT
Source organism: Phataginus tricuspis (assembly GCA_029783875.1). NCBI lineage: Eukaryota > Metazoa > Chordata > Mammalia > Pholidota > Manidae > Phataginus > Phataginus tricuspis. The sequence continues at coordinate 17,562,191 of JAQQAC010006904.1, read as the reverse complement.
CTCCAAATACAGCTACATTCTAGGGTACTGGGAGTTAATACTTTAACATACAATTTTGGGTTTATTTGTGTACACACGCATGCACAAAGGTGTATATACATGTAACCTTACATTAAAATGAATAGTTTTATCTTTCATCTCCATATAACTAAAATTGGATAAGCTCCCAGAGTTGCAATTGTAACTTTATAATTATATCCGACTAGCTTGAGCAAACAGCACCTCATCCATAGCAAAATCACAGTTCGCACAGTCCCAATCCACTCTCCATGGAGTCAGTACACCTGATGCAGGCCAAAGCTCTCTGCTCCTAGATGTGTGCATCTGCAGAAATCTCATTCCAGCCTCTGACTCAGAGACCAGAGATAAAGTGTTCCTGGTGTCATTACTATGCTCTTTGTGAGGGTGCCTTTCTCCTCTCTAATTATTTCACTCAGAGCACGGACATTAAACACATTTTATTTCCTCACAGAATACAGAGACTAGGCATTAACATTTATCAAGTTTATATTTAAACTCAAGAATGATGAAAGATGAGCACAATTGAGAGAGTGACATGTGGTGGCTGGAAGATTGGGCCCTTCCCACAATAAGCCCCAGCCCAGCTTTCTGGGTGTCCCTACAGGCCTGGTCCTGACCCAGCTTTACCTCTGCTTTCCTTTGACCCCCACCCCTCTTTCATGCCCAATGTATCAATAGTTTTATTTACCTTTTCCAATTTTGCTGAGTTTGCTTCCTCCTTATTAAGTTTTCATATTTTTAAATATTAAATTGTCAGGACTATACATGGGATGTCCTATAAGGGAAGAAACACTCTTAATTTTCCAATGTTACTTGTAGGAAAATGTTCACATTCTTTAGTTATTTTTTGTTATTTCATTTTTTATAATTCCTCTGAAAAGTTTTTCAGCATATTGTGCATTGTTGACATCATCTGGACATGTCCTACCTGCTTTCTTGTTTTTAAGGAGCACTAGGTTGCTATGTAGAGTTAGACATTTATGGTTGGGGGGTCAATCTTAAGGAGACAATGGCAGTTCTGTACTATAAAAACTAAGATTACTCAAATTATAATATCTCTCAGACACTATAGGAGCCCCTGAATAGACAAACCTAGGTCATTAATGAATTCTATAAACAAGGATTAAGAACAAATATTACCTATGAAACATTTTTAAAATTAAAAATCCCTCTTATTGCAACCTTATTAATTCAACATTTCTGGATTTCAACTTCCTCCATGTATTTTATGGGGAGAACCACTTTAAGCGTGAACCTAGTGTTTCCAGCCCCCTATGACTGCTTTACTTTTGACTAAGTTTTATTTCTATATCAGTTTGTTCTTGTTTCTGTAACAGAGTCATTTTCCATTCTTGGAGTTCCACTCACCTTCACTATATCAGGAGAAAATTGCTTTCTGAGCATTTTTCCTTAGTCTGGAGGTAGAAGTAGACACGATCTGGCTGAACCATGACTTTGTGTTTCTAATTCTAAATAACGTGCCCCTGCCATCCCCACTAGTTTCAGAGCTAATACTTATCAGATAGCAGGTGCCAGTGGGAACCTTATGACCAAATGATGGTGTAATACTCTGAGTTTTGACCAGTGAGACTGTGACTAAATTGCATGTTTTCATTAAAATAAAAAACCCTAAATCTACTGAAATCAGTAGATTTCAGATTCAATGATGTTCTGTTTGGTAGCTTATAGCTCACCTTCTGTTTGCTGATTTTTGCTCATGATTCTACTCCGCAGAAGGGCAGAGAGAAGGTCTTGTAGGTGAGCCCTATGTAAATCAGAATTACAGGGATCCAGCAGCCTGCTGCCATTGGACACATAGCCTATTGTTCATGAGGAGAAGATAGACTAATGGTCTGCAAAGGGCAATGTACCTGTCATAAGCCATCACAGTCAGAATAAAACAGTGGCTCCAAAGACCAGAAAGAAATACATTTGAGTACCATGGGCCAGAAAAGAAACAGTTCTATTTTGTCTACAGAGATCTGTTAGTAATCCGGGGATAGTGACTGATACATAACATATTTCCAAGGAAGAAATGTTCCCAAGAAAAAAATATATGGGAGTCTGAAGGGAGGAATCAACCTTGGTTATTATGATAATGAAGCTATTTGCCATCAGAATAATCACATAGATTATAAAAAATGCCCCCCAAAGAAATCCTTGGAGGCAGGAATATCAGAAAAGCTAAGCAGGATGAAATCCATCAATGTAGCGTGATTTCACTGTGGGTGATTTTGTCCCATGGATTCCATCTGTGAATGGTGATTTCAAGGTCTAGAAGTCACTTCAACCCATGGAGCCCAGTGCAGAATGGGACATATTAACGAGATGATTTCAAATCCACAGGTGAGGACAGATGTCCAGGTTTTTAGCTTGCTTGTTTTGTGTTTTTGGTGATATATTTCAAATCTAATATCCTCTAATTTCTGTATGTAAAAACAGATAGTAATCTTAAACTCTATTCTGCTTGTTCATATTAACAAAAGGACAAATGGATGATGTGGCAAAACAGACAACAGTTAGAAGAACAAAACATGTCGGATAGATTATGTCCTGATAAGATCCCTGTAACATGGGACATTTTCTAAAAAGAAGCATTTCTCCTTTTCGATCTTGTCTCTTTTTGCTTTTTATTGGTATTTTTATGCCTAGAACCTTCTAATTTACAATCCATTAATGTGATTTGTTCGTGTTTGATTTGATGATTCCCATGTGAATTTCATCTCAGAACCCTAAAGGGCAAGGTGGTCAGTAAAACTCTCCTGCCAGACCCAATTCAGGCCAGTCTGGGAAGGAAACTTAGAGACTCATCAGAAAAATAAGGAATGCTGTCTCGCCACCAAAATAGAAAACTATTCCACTGAATATATCATACAAATTTGTATTAGAAATATTGCCTCACAGTGAGTCATATGTTCACTTGAAACTTAGATCTGAAATAAAGTAAATAAGATTGTGCTGTAATATGTCCTCAACCCTAGCCTGGCCCCAACAATCTTAACAACTCTACTTATATTCTGAATCTGAGGTCTTTAGGAGTAATTAGGTAAGTTTAGAGCCTTTATGGGATAATTATACGAGGAAAAAGGAAAACAAAATGTGCAAGAGAATTTGATCATAGAGCTCACACACCTGACACCATACAAAATATAAAATCTGCCTCTGCCCTCCTTTCTCCTATCTCTAAACATGAGTTTTTGAATATATATATATACATATTATGAACATATCAATTATATATTGTGAGTCTATATTATGAACATACCAATCAATGTATGTATTATGAACATATATTGTAAATGTATAACATATGAACACATCAATCAACATATGTTGCCGTATTATTATAGCTTATTATGGACAAATTTTAAGTGTGCATTATAAACATAATATGTATTATATAATATATATTCTAAATATCTGTCTGAATAACTATCAGAAAGCACAGTGCTAAATGCAGTGTAGACTTAATCTCATCAGCTTCTTCAAAAATTAAGCAGTGTTTAGACCAAATCACTTCAGTCTCTCCTCCACTGTACTGGATGCCAGACATCACTGTTTTTGATTTTCCATCCAGCCTTCATTAATGCTGAGCTTTGACCTTTTTCAAAGATTGTCACATACTCCCAAAAACATTTTGTCATGAGTTTGGAAGTTTCTCCTCCACTTCCCAGACCCCAAATTCATCTTTGCTCCTCCTGTGAGAGGAGAGTACAACTTCCTCCTCTTCCCTCTCACAAATCCCAAACAACAGAAACAACTTATAATTTCTGTTTGTTTCTTATTTCTCCCTAATCCTAAACTCCTCCCTTCTTAGTTCAGCAAATCCTCTATTTGACTTTAATTTCTCACAACATACCTTAACATGAAAGCTCCTTCTTCACTTAAATCTGCTTATGGCTTAGAAATGTCAAGAGTTGAAATCAAGAACATGGGATTCAAATGATACTTCTGTTCTATAAACTGAGACCGAGGGCAGACTCCAAAATTTTTTCTTGATGTTTCCGTCTTTGTTTTACTGGTCTCCCCCTTTTATTCTCCTCTTTTCACATTTTAATAGTTATTTTCCCATATTATATCTTCTAAGATCTCCCTATGTATTTTTTCTTCTGATAAATCTTATGCAAAACAACTATAGAAAAGAAAATTGAATTTCAAGGGATCCCAGTATGATGAACATAGCAGTCAGTGTATATATATATATTTTTTTTTTCGGTATCTATTGTAGATTATTACGGATAAATGCTAAGTGTGTACTAAATACAAAGTGTTTTAAATACCAAAAGCACCAATGGTACATTACATGCTAAGTTTCTGTCTTTACAGAGCTTACAGACCAGTGGTGAAGTCAGACAGGTAAGTCAGTATTACTCTAGAATGTGTAGAATCTAGACAGAGAGAATTACAAGGTGATATGGGAGTTTCAGGAATTTCTTTAGAAGGTAACATCTAATATGAGACGTTTGTCAGATATTAGGGTATCACAGAATTATTCTGTTATTTTTACTTTTTAAGAAAAGAGAACACACATTCCAAGAAAAAAAATGTCCTCATTACTCTATTCGGTTTTGTCTTCCAATAGCTAGTCTAGTGCTTCCACCAGTAAGTGGTTGATAAGTGTTCCCTGATGGAATTTCCACTGATCTCAGCAATCATGCTCCGCTTAACTAGATGTGAGTACTCGCTGATGAAATAAATTGACATTGAATGACTTCACATGAAATTAGATACATTCTGGCAATACATCTTGATTTAAATGATCAGAATTTAATTTTCCTTGTTTGAAAATAGAGATGTCATAATAATAACAGATAGCTGAGGGAACTGTTCTGAGGCATTAGTAGCATAATTTATGTTAACTGCTTGACTGAAAATAAGTTGTAGCTCTATTGGATATTATCATGACCATTATCATACTTACCATACTTGTCACTATTATGTTAACTTACAACCTTTCCTTTCTTATTGAACTTTGCTTGCCTTTCTCCTGTCCTGGAGTAGCCTTTTCTTAATATAGGAGAGGAGAAATTGTGTGGTATTTTGGCAGGAATACTCAGCTTCCAATCAGTAAACTCCTCTATGCTGGGAGATACGAACCATTAACAATACCTAGGGAAAAACTAACTCACTGGGCTTTTATTTATTTATTTTCTCTTATCTGTGCCAGCCTCTTGTACTTTGATCACATAAGAGAAGTAAACTTTATTTTATAGAAATATAAGCAAAATAAATTTAAAAATCCAACTCAAATTCTATTTAATATCTGAAAGCATCCCCAGAGATAACCTTTGATTCTTTTCTTTCCTGAAATTGATCTATTCTCACCACTAACAACTAATGGTATTTTGTAGTTCTAGCATGGGAAATTCAGTTCTTCCTTTACCAGCTTTTCAATTTTGGCAGGAGTTAGCCTTGCTATGGAGAAAGTTGTTTTTTGCTTATTTGAAACTAGTTCTTTTTTTAAGCTGTTGACCATTTTTGAACATTTATTATGTGCTAACCACTCATTAGTAACTTTACCTGTATTATCTCATTTACTGTATCTTGAATGAAGTAAATACTGCTATTGTTCACATTTTGCATAAAAAGCCAGAGGTATAGAGAGGTTAGGCTGTTTCCCAATATCAGGAAATTGACATATGACTTAACTGACTTCAAACCAGCAGTGAAATGCCAGTCTATATTCTTAATCTAAGCTCAGTGGGCTTCATAGAACATTCAATAGAAAATATTATTTTGAATGTAATATTCTGAGTAATATCAACAAAACTAATATAAAACTTCACAATGGCAAGATGATTTCATAAGATTGATTACTTATAGTTTCTATATTTCAAGTTCAGAAGATTTATCTCAAAAATGTATCTGATTGGAAGAAAGTGTTTTCTTTGTGACTCTTGATTCTTGAGTGTAAAAAAACACACCACAATAAAATAAGCAGGGCAAAATACTGCTTACCTTTTTATATTATGGAGAAATCACTGTGTGTTGCTTTTTTATAATGAATGTGGTCTTATGTAATGTAAATTTCTGGTTTGAATTATTCAAGTAATCAATTCAGCCATTCTGAGTTTTTCTTGAATCTGAATTTATTTACTTAAATAAATCAGGTAGGAAATAGCCATTATTCACTGTGGGGGATCTTCTGTCCATGACATGTTGCATTTTCAAGTTTGACCCTATGTTATTGTGTTTTAATTTTTATTCCATAATTTGATAGTCTCTCCTTTCATGAACTCCTTGATTTCAGAGCATTTTTCTTGTTTACTGGTACTCACCCACCCTGGAAACCACTATTTCTACTCTGTTCCTATGAGTTTGACTTCTTTAGATTGCACATATAAGTGATATGCACAGTATTTCTCTTTCTGTGTCTAGCTCATTTATCTTAGCATAATGCTTTCCAAGCTTATGCATGCTATCCTCCATGGCAGAACTTCCTTCTTTTTTTGAAACTGAATAATATTCCATTTTATCCATTCCCCTGCTGATGAACAACTAAGTTGTTTCCATGTCTTGGTTGTGCATAATGCTGCAATAAACATGGAAGTTCAGGTATGTTTTTGAGACAGTAATTTAATTTCCTTTGGGTATCTACCCAGAAGTAGGACTGCTGGATCATATAATAGTTTTATTTTCAATTTTTTGAGGAAACTCCACGCTGTTTTCCATAGTTGCTGCACCAATTTACATTCCCATGAAAAATGTATGAGGGTTCTTTCCTCTACATCCTTGCCAACACATGCTACCTCTTGTCTTTTTGATCATATTCATCCCAACAGTTGTAAGATGATATCTTATTGTGGTTTTCATTTTCATGTCCCTGATAATTGTTGATGTTGAGCATCTTTTAATATACCTGTTGGCTATTTGTATGAATTCTTTGGATAAATGTGTATTCAGGTCCTTTGCTGAATTTTTAATCAAGATACTTGGGTCTTCCTGTTATTGAGTTGTAAGAATTCCTTATATATTTTTACATTAACTGTTTACCAGATACATGGTTTGAAAACATACATCTTTCATCTTATAGGTTCATTTTGTTGATTGTTTCCTTTGTCGTGCAGAGTATTTTCAGTTTAATATAGTTACACATGTCTATTTGTGTTTTTATTGTCTGTGTTTTGGGTTCAGATCCAAAAATTCATTGTTAAGAGCAATGTTATGGAGCTTAATGTTGTATATGGTGTAGGATAGAGGTCTAATTTCACTCTTTTACATATTGTTATCCAATCTCCCCATCACGATTTATTGAAGAAACCAGCCCTTCACCACTGAGTATTGTTAGCTCCCTTGTCAAATATTAATGAATCATATAAGCATGGGCTTATTTCTGGGATCTTGATTCTGACCAATTGGTCTCTGTGTCTGTATTTCTGTGAGTACCATACTGATTGATTACTATAGTTTTGTAATATAGTTTGAAATCAAGAAGTGTGATGCTTCCAGATTTACTCTTCTTGCTTAAGATTGCTTAACTATAATGGTGCTTTATGCTGCTTAGTGCATGCATAAGCCCACTATAGTTGGACACAAATTAACACATAATTTCTTTTAATACATTTTAGCAAGGTACAACTCTCAAAATAATTACCAAAATGCAAATGCATGGTGGCTGGTACCACCACATAATTTTTTCTTTACTTTACAAATTCACTGATGCAACACCAGAATCAATTTGTATCCAGGCAAGGAGTTGACTGTGCCATGCTGTTAAGATGCCTGACATAGACAATGCTGTCATTAACAAAGATGAAAAGAATGGAATGACAGCCTATGGTTTTGATAAGAGAAATCAAATTGAGGAAGGACAGGCCCCAAGGTGTTTGTGAAATGTGTACTGGAAACAACATTTTGGACAGAGTCTGGTTTCAATGACTCAAACTTTAGTATTAAGGTTCTCAGTAGCATGCCAGTGTCTTTAAAATCCAGTGTGTGTGTGTGTGTGTGTGTGTGTGTGTGTGTGCGCTTCACATCAAATATATCATGTTTGTCTGAATAAATCAATAGTAAATAGCTACTCACATGAGTCATACATAAAGTTACCTCAGGGGAAAATGTAATTGTGCATTTTTAAAGAGAAAAACAAAAATTAGGAAACAGGGTAACAGTGGCATTTTGAAATTTTGTTTACATTTTGGGAAAACAATCACTGCTAATGGCTCATTGAAAGATAGAAAGTGTTTTTTGTCACTCTGCTTCTGCTCTCTGCTGGCACAATTCTGTAAGCCTGTGTTAGTGTCTCTATCGGGCACTGTTATTGAAGGATAAAGCTATGTCATTACTATCAGGCATGGATACACCTTTATCATTTGCTTTTCAAATGTGTTTTTGTTCCTTCTACCAACTCTCACTGACTCTAGTATTTCAAATGATTCTGATACACCTTCAGTAACACATGATTTGGGCATGATAATTTTATAATTTGTAAAACAAAACCTCACTCTTTATGTCAATTTAATGCTGCTTATTCTACTTGCCAGCTAAATAAAACTTCTATTTACATAGCCTCTCCAAGTCTGTACCTTCTTTACCTATTTCTTTGTCTCTTACCAGCATATAATGAGTCTGACATACTCTCAAAGCAAACTGAGCAAATAAATTATATTTTAGTAATTTTATTTGTCTTACAATACAAGGTTAGACCTATCATACAATTTCAGGAGTATGAGAGCATGGAGTCCAATTCAGACACTCAGAGTTCTTGACATAGTCTTTTATTAGGTTTATCTGTTTGTAAAATCTTGAAATTCCTTGGTTAATATCCATCACCTGTTTTAGTAACAAATCTGGGGATAATAATTTTGGTTAAGTGCTTGGTATATCCCAAGGATTCTTCTGAGACTTAGATATGGTACATGAATATATGCAATGTTCCACAATAGGATTAAAATCACAAAATTTAAAGAGAATCTTAAAGACAGTACATACCAATTTCCTAGTAAAAGCGGTAAATAGTATCTAAATTTAACAACAAATGACCACATTTCTGCTATTTGACATCACACATTCCATTTGACATGCATTCCATATATTTCCAATAAAGCTATTTGTTTTACAATTGTACCTGTAGACCTATATATTTCAATAAAGCGATTGATTTGCAATATAGTTCTTTGTACATTCTTCTACAGATTAAGTGTTCTTACATCAACTACTTTGAATTTTTTTTCCCATATGCCCAATCTATGGATATTAAATTCTTGACATAATACAGCTTATCTTTCTCTTTTGAAATGTGCTGATTATGAATTAACACACTATATTTTATTTTATTCTAGCAGTGTGAAGTTAAACGAGATTATTTCTTCACTTAATCCTGGCAGTAGCCTTTATCTAATTACTGTTAACAAGATGTAAAACTTCCCATTTTTAATAGACCAGTGAAAATTATGTTGTACATGTTAACTTATGTTTAACAAACTAAATCCAAAATTATTTTTCTATATTAATATCAAACTATATATATTTTTTCTGTCCTTTTATACAGTATTTCATCTATGAATAACTCTTTTTTTTTGGTTGTTTATTTGGCTCTATATGACTCTTGAGTATTTATTCTTTAATTTCTCCCAATTTATTTGCTTGCTTGTCTGACATTGTGACATTCATAGGTTTTGTAAATTAGAGTCTCTTAGTCCATACCTAGTTACGGATGAAAATATGGACCAAAACAAACCTTAAGGTACAAAATCCAAACTTCTATTAATTTTAATAAATAAATCACTCAAAACCATTGGATTAAGCAAAACATTTGTTGATATCTGTATATTTGGGGAATGTGGGAACATTAAACATTCAAGGGAATTAAAAGACTGGGAAAATTGGAAAAACAGAAAACAATAGAGATACTATAAAAAAAGCAAAGAACATTATATTCATAAGGGAGGGTTTAATAAATATTTGGGTTCTAAAGGAAGAAAAAATAAAATCACATTCAATATAAAACAATCAAAATTTACATAAGCATATACTCAATGGCTAAAAAAGCATCATTAGTGACAAAAAATTCCCCAATTTGGAAATATTTGTAGACTTTGTAAATGAAATTAATTAAATATAGGAGAGCTGAATTAGAGAGAAGAGTTCATGGCTTAAAATATATATCTAAAAATCCAAATCTCAGAGTAACAGGATTTCATCTGCCAAACATTATTCTTATTCCTAAAGTTTACCAGATGTTGAATCATTTAATGACAGGAGTATAATATTAGTATTTATCTGTGAAATGTCTTGGTCCCATATGCGACCCCACCAAACACAAGTGACAGGTGACAGGGAAAGCAGAAGAGTCCAACCAAAGCACCTCCGGCTGAGAACAGCCTGATCCTCTGCTCCAGGACCACCAGGACCAGGCCTGAGTGTGGACTGTGGGGGGAGAACAAGGCCCACAGTTGTACGTGCACCATGGCCTTCATGAACATCCTTCTGGCCGAGGTCAGCTATGTGGATCTTCTAGGGACATTGGATAGTCGAGCTGGATGACCTCTTCATGACAGGCCAAAGTTGGCTATGCCACATTCCAGATGCCTGGGACAGCACAGCTTCCATCACGTGCAACTCCAATAGCACCGACAAGGAAGGTCAGCCCCGGGAGCTTCCCTCCAGAACCGTAAGAGTGGCCGTCTCCTCAGTAAGCCGGGGCTCCCTCCTATTGTGCTCGAGTTTTATTAGCCAAATCCCTGTCTACCTCTGTATTAATGATGCTTAGTTTTAATATTGAGATTAATTTTAATTGATTTTCAGTGGAAATTGATATAAGGTTTCTGTAAACAGGAAATCTGCAAGCATATTATAAAGAATATTTGTCAGATTCACCCACTGGATATTGATTAGACTCCTTTGGAACGATGGGCTGATTAAACTCTTGGAGGCAGCTGGAAGTATGTGCATATGGCTTTGTGTGTATGAGTCCATCTGGGAGACAGAAGTGGGGAAAGCATTGGAGAAGAATAGGAGAGCTGTTGTAATTGGTCCATTTCAGCCACACAGCAGTTTTGTTGATATGCTTACACAAAGTCACATATATTCTCTAATGAATAAATATACATACAGAGGATACAGGAAGTAAGTTTGGGATTTTACAGTTGCAATTAAAACAATAGTCCTGAAACTTAATTTGTGCATCTCAGAGCACAAATTTTAGTTCAATAAATTAAAATGGAAATAAATCATAAATTTAGGGAATTTTTGACATATGTGATATATAACAATCTCTTACAAATCATAAATGGTGAAAAAGAATGTGTAAGGAAAAAATAACGAGGATTACAAATATTGTATATGGCTATTTTCATGTGATATTATGATTTTTATATCTAAATACTTAATTGCTTTCTTTCCCTGATGAAGATTTCATTACAAATAAGCCACATATTTGAGGACTCAGTGAATATAGAGAATGATTACATGAGAGTTCCATGATGCTATATAAATTTGGTTATTTGGCTATATCTTATACCTTATTGGATACATATGCTTAAATGTTAACATGATGTGATTACTGAGAAAATTTTCCTATGAAAACTGTAAGCTTAAACCAACCTTTGAAAGCTCATTAAATACTCTATTTAGTTCATAAAATTAACCAAACAAATCACAGAAATGAAGGGATCCGTTTTCTGGTAATTACATTCCATAAAGCCTTCTTTACTTCCTTATTCCTGAGGCTATAGATGAGGGGATTCAACATGGGGATCACCACCGTGTAGAACACGGAAGCCACTTTGTCCTGATCCAGGGAGTAGCTAGAACTAGGTCTCAGGTAAGTGTAGATGGAGGTGGCATAGAACAGAATTACAGCTGTCAGGTGAGAGGCACATGTTGAGAATGCTTTGCGCCTGCCCTCCCCTGAACGCACACGGAAGATGGAGAAGAGAATGTAGGAGTAGGAGGTGAGGATGACCAGCAGAGCCCCGACCATATTCACACCAGCAAATGCGGAAAAGATGCTCTCATTCAGGTGTGTGTCAGAACATGAGAGCTTAAAAAGTGGAGGGCTGTCACAGAAGAAGTGATGGATGACGTTGGAACTGCAGAATGGCAATCTGCTTACGTAGCTCGTGTTCACCATGGAGTTCAGCAGTCCTGCTGCGAAAGCCCCTGTTGCCATCTTAAGGCAGACAGTCCTGGACATGATCAGGGAGTAACGGAGTGGGTTGCAAATGGCCACATAACGATCATAGGCCATTAGCCCAAAGAGGATGCACTCAGTAGTGGCCAACGCGATAAAGAAGTACATCTGCACAAAGCAGCCAGCAAAGGAGATGGTTTTCTGTTCTGATAATAAACCTACCAGCATCTTTGGGGTGATGGTTGACGAATAGCAAACATCTACAAAGGACAGGTTAGCCAGGAAGAAATACATGGGAGTGTGAAGTCGGGCATCGCTCCTGATTAAGAGGATCATCCCCACATTCCCCCAAACTGTAAGCATGTAAATCACCAAGAAGAGCAGAAAGAGGATAATCCGTAGCTGCATTGTGTCTGCTAATCCCAACAGGATGAACTCAGTCAGCAAAGTGTAATTTTCTCTGGTCATTTTTTACAAATACAGTTTGTTTAAACTTGCAAATATTTTCCTCTCCCGTGTTTATAAGAAATAATAGAATCGTTAATGAAGTTATTCAGAATTGGGGAAAGAAACCACTTTAGGATATTATAACACTCAATACAGTACATAGTAAGAGGAAAATGAGTGGAGAAGTGGACAAGAAATTTAAGTTTATTAATCAAATCTCTGTATTGATTCTGGACTGTAGGCCTCTCAAATCACTGGTGTAACTCTACACATTCCACTTCTGTTTCTGCAAATGCACCATATTTTGTTCTATTGTTTCTCTATTGGCCCGCATCCAAATTGCAAAGGATGCAAATATCCTGGCTGAAGTTTTTCCCATTCTCTGAGCAGTATGAGTTTAACTCAACTGTACTTCATTTTCCTCCTAACAACCAATCTGTATAACCTTCAGCTCCAAACTTCATAAACTGCCTCCCAGTAATCACTCTTGTGTACCCCAAGCAGCAAAAATAGTGACAAAAATTTTGACATCACACTTTTAAGAATGATTTTTACAGTGTTTTAAAGTGAACCATACAATTGTTCTCCTTGCAAAGTGCACTATCAAATTAATGTCATGTAGTAACAAAGATGCCATCTGTCCACCTCAGCGAGGAACAGCTCCAAATGCTCATAATTTCCTTCCCAGTGTCTTACCTGTGTCGTCTATTCTTTTCTTTTGTTTGTCTTAGGGTTTCTAAGTTGGGTATTAAAAATAATGAAAAGAAATTAATTTTTTTAGATGAAAGTAAATACAGTAGGAACTTGAATTACTTAATGGTAAAAAATCTGAGACAGCTTCTGAGTACATACATGTTGATGCTCTTTCATTTTGTCTTTCTTAAAGAAGATGGGGTAACCATAGAAACTAGATACAGATTTTAATTGAGAGTCAATCCTCCAAAGGCAGGAACTCCAGTCTCAAAAGAAAACAAAATGCGATCACATGCAGAAATATGTAATCAAACATTATGTACGGCTTGCATCATAAAGCGCTTCCTAATGTCTATGTTACTTTAAAGTGTTCAGACAAAGTGAAAAAAATTAAGTGGTTGTTTTATTACCTGACTATGTATTTTTAGCTTATTCCAAATACCAAATTATTATTTTTCACATTGCTAGTGGGCATGTATGTGTGTGTGTGTGTGTTCTAGTAACCCCTATGTTCCTATTATCAGAGCAGGTAGATTATTTCTGCATCTAAAGAGTAATTTGTAACATCGTGCAAGATACCACTTAGAAACTTGACCCATACAGATCCCATCATCATGCAATGAAAAACTACTCCCATTCGACACCTACCAAATACACATTTAATTACTAATGTATGAAACTCAATTAACAATTCAAGAAATGGAAGAACTTAAAATAATTTGTAGTTAAGTGACCAGAAAGTGAAGTAAGAGAGACGGCAGGAGAATCAGCATAGTGAGTTATCAGAGAAGCAGGAGGAGAAATGTTATGAAGAGAAAAGATATCAATATTTGAACCATAAAGAATACAAGAATAAAAAAGGGACATCAAATTTATTGAACAGGAGATTATAATTGAAAATCTTGAAAAGAATTTCATCCAGGAAGAAGCAGAATGAACTTCCTACTTGTCATAGGTTAACTCCTTGGACTGTACACTAGGCTCAGGCTCTTCACTGAGGAGGATGGATGAACAGTGTTGTCCTTTTTGGAAGCAGTCGTGCCCACTGCTGAAGTTCACTGCCCTGTCGATTTAAATTTGCACATTTGGCTACATGAGCACATTCATTTATTACTTCTCTCCTTTTTTGCACTTTCTCTGCCTGAAACTGGTTGGGAAGTCAGGTCACGCCAGTTCCAAAAGCTAGTTCTACAAGGAGGTCTGACTTAGGTTCATGCAAAAAAATGGTTCAGCTGTGCAATGGGCCATTCTATTGGGTTTCCTTTCAGGACACGTGTTCTATCATGGTTTTCTGGAAATAGTTAGGAATTATTAAGTTTTCAAAAGTGAATTCCTATTGGTTCAAAAATTGTGTGTTTGTTTCCTCTGTTATCTAGAGGAATATTTAATATGCTTTTGGAAAGGTGAAGGCTTCAATAAATCAAATCAAAACCTTAAAATATTTTTGTATTAACGAAACACTAACTTAATTTGTTTTAATATTGAGTTACTTTTATGAGGTTTTTTCCTTTACAACATTCTCTTTATGGAGAAATGTTATTTTTTTCTCATTTGTTTACTCAAAAAAGTCATAAACTGCTCTTTCATCTGCTAATTAGGAAGCTCTCCCAGTTGCCACAAAAATAGGGATCAGTTACCAGACTATAATACGGATAACAGTTGATTGAGGTAAGACTGATATCACATACTTATTGAAAGATAAAATATTCTTAGGTGAGGAACTAATATGTAGCTTGTATATCTATCTCTTGCATATGTGTGATATAGTCCAATGGTTGGGAATCCCCAGTGTTTCTTCTAATCCAGACCCTTAGCCTTTAGCTTTCTTGTCCTCAAGCACTCCAGATGTTTCTTCTGACTCTGAAGCTATTGCTAGTAGAGTCTGTATTGACATTTGTTGTCATTTTCACTTCTGCTAAAAGTGTCAAGTGTAATCATAGTATCTGGGAAAGTCACCAACAGTGAATATGAATGTACATTCCAAAAGGCACCTGTGGTTCACAAGGAACTGTAAAGCAAGATGTATAGCATTCCTTCAGAAACCAGAACAGTGAGGACAATGACTAATATGAGAATTTTTTACACCCTTGAGAGTAGTGTCTGCGCAAAATTCTATTAAACATCCATCTTATTATTAAGACTATAAATTTTAAAACCTTAAAACTCTTAAGTTCATATTTAAAATCTCATTTTCTCTATATATCTGATAGATGATAGAAATAATTTCTGATTAGTTTGTACATAATGATTGGTCTCATTTATATAATTAGTTAACTAAAGAGCTTCAATTACAGAAGGTACAACTTTTATAGTTTTTTGTTTCGTTTTCAGTTGTAAACTCTTTGAATTAACAAGAACTAATAAAAAACAAATAATTCATGTAAATTTAATGAGTTAAGCTTATAAGGACAGTTGGGGTAAGATGTCTTAAAAGCTTCAATACTAATAACAGATATCAACTTAAACTTTCAAGTCAAAATCAATTCTTCACATAAACACAGAGGCGTATCAAGGTTTTTACTATATTATATTAAATTTTGTTAAACCACACAAGAATAAATAATACCATAGATGATATTTCCTATTAACAACTGTACTAATGTAGTAATATAGTCATGATTTTTTCCTAAAATTTTTACATCCCACTGTAGCTGAATGAATGCACTCACCTATAATAACATTGTCATCCAGCAACAATACTGATTTTAATACTCCTACCAGATATAGGAAAGGAGTGAGTTGTTTGCTATAAGTGTGGTGTTAGGTACCACAATATTATTAAGCAATATTATTCCTAACCAGAAAACTGAAAAAGGGGGTTGATTCAAATTTCTTTGACCCAAATCTGGATTACAGTCAAATACATATCTAATCATTTTCTATTTTCTAGGGAACTCTTGAATGAATTGCTCACTTCCATTATTTTTACTATGTCAGTGATAATTTTTGAACATGATATAATAGAATCATGTGTAAATAAGGATAAAGGCTTGTGAGATTGATGGGAATCTTAAAACTTATAAATGAACCTTCTGTTAACCATTAAAAGCTTTTAATTTAATAGAAGCCTGTATTATTTTATATTCTTTATATCATTAAACTCTTACAAATATCTACAAAAACTATAAGGCAGAATTTTGTGACTCTCACCCTAGGAGATATTTCAGAGTTGCCCATGAAACCAGTAGTTTTTTTTAATCCATTCTATTCCTTGTTCCACCTGAGGGCTGAATCTTTCCCTGGGTTTCCAGGTGTTCAGGTTCTGGGCATTGGGCATTTCTTAGCACTCCCCTAAACAGCCCACCCAAATCCAAACTTGGCACCTGAGTTCATAATATTTGTCATTGAATGGTAAGGTTCACACACATAAAGAATAAGCAACGGAGAGAGGGCTGTCTTCTGGAATGCAAACTCACCTCTTACTTAGTAGTTTTTCCATGTCTGATTTTTACATATGCAGTTTTTCCATTCAATAAATATTTGTGGCTAAATGAAAAAAAATGAGTGAATAGGCTTGATTATGCTATAAAATGCACATGTAAAAATCTTTAATGAGGAGGTGAGGAGTGCATGTCTTCTCTTTTGAAAACTACTCGCTTCTAAATTGTGATCTTTAATCCCAAATAACTGGTGTGGTGTTTGCCCTCAGTTTCCTCACCACAGTAATTAATTAAAGTTGTCTTAACTTTAATGATTTGGTCAGACTTAAAGATGTTCTGTGGGAACATCTTTTTAATGGGGGTAAAATACTTGTGGGTCCAAACATCTCTGCCCTAACCCTGGTGACGCCTCTTATGTTAATACAGGAAAAACAGAAAATGACATTGGCTACTACAGCTGTAGCTAATTAAAAAATGCTCAGGCAGGAGTTCCAGGAAGATGGCGGTATGAGCAGGGCAGCGGAAATCTCCAAAAACCATATATATCTATGAAAATACAACAAATACAACGATTCTTAAAAGACAGACCAGAATATACAGGACAGCGCACAGCCTGCATTTGTACCTGAGAGGACTCGGCACCCCACGAGGTGGGTAAGATACGGAGCCGCGTCCCAGTGGGACCTGAGCACTCCCCCACCCCAGCGCACCGGCAGGAGGAGAGGATTCAGAGACAGGACGGAGTGGAAATACAGGACTGCGAAATAACCAGCCACGGTGATCTGCGCCGGGAGCACTGACACACATCACCCGGTGTACCCCGTGTATCGGATATTGGAAAGGCAGAAGGTGCAGGTTTTCAGCTGGGAACGTGCCCGGGTCAGTGCAGCCAGCTCCCTGGGACAAAAGAAAAGTGCGTACTTTTTTTAGAAGTCTTAAAGAGACAGGGGCCCAACGGAGGAACACGATCGTCCCAGCACACTCAGCCCAGCAGGCTGGGAGTCCTGAGGAATTTCAGACCGCTTGGCTGGCGACTGGGAAAAAGAAGTAGCCACACTGAAACTTCACACAGAGAACAAGAGCCTCCCATTTGTTCCTGCCACGGCCAGAGCTACAAAAGGCCCTACGGAGCGGCACGGCTGCGGCTGCAGAATAGTGGAGCAACAGCACCACCTACAGCATCCTTACAGAATCTACTCCTGGTGGGCGTTTTTCTTTTTTTCCTTTCTTTTATTTTCTTTTCTTTCTCTTTTTTTCCCCTTTTCTTTTGCTTCCTTCTTTTTTTTTTAAGTCTTAAAGAGCTAAGCTGAAATACGTGGCACCTACCAGCAACCTCTTCTATCGCCATGAAAAGACAGAGGAATATGGTACAGACAAAGCTCACCCAGACACAGACAAGAGCAGAGAGGGAACCTGAAGGGATGGAAATGCACAATCTTCCTGAAAAAGAGTTCAGAACAAAAGTCATAACCATGCTGATGTATCCACAGAGAAATATGCAAGAGCTGAGGGAGGAAGTGAGGAAAGTCAGGAAAGACAATGCAGAAATAAGACAAGCCATTGATGGGCTAAGCAGCAGACTGGACGAGATGCAAGAGACTGTTAATGGAATGGAAATCAGAGAACAGGAATACAGAGAAGCTGAGGCAGAGAGAGATAAAAGGATCTGTAGGAATGAAAGAATATTAAGAGAACTGTGTGACCAATCCAACAGGACAATATTCGTATTATAGGAGTACCAGAGGAAGAAGAGAGAGAAAAAGGGATAGAAAGTGTCTTTGAAGAAATAATTGCTGAAAACTTCCCTACACTGGGGAAGGAACTAGTGTCGCAGTCCACGGAAGCCCACAGATCTCCCAACACAAGGGACCCAAGGAAGACAACACCAAGACACATAATAATTAAAATGGCAAAGATCAAAGATAAGGACAGAGTATTAAAGGCAGCTAGAGAGAGAAAAAAGATCACCTACAAAGGTAAACCCATCAGACTATCATCAGACTTCTCAACAGAAACCTTACAGGCCAGAAGAGAATGGCATGATATATTTAATGTAAAGAAAGAGAAGGGCCTCGAACCAAGAATATGGTATCCCGCATGATTATCATTTAAATATGATGGAGGGATTAAACAATTTCCAGACAAGTGAAAGCTGAGATAATTTGCCTCCCATAAACCACCTCTACAGAACATCTTAAAGGAACTTCTCTAGAGGGAAGCACCCCTAAGGCTAAAAAGATGTCACCAGAGAAAATAAAATCATAGCAAAGAAAGCAGACCATCCAAATACTAACTAAAGGCAAAGAATAAAATACCTAGTATATATAAAGAATTGAGGAGGAAGAATAAGAAGGGAGAGAAATAAAGAAACATCAGACTGTGTTTACAAGAAAGTTAAGTTAGATTGTTAGATAGTAAAGAAGCAACACTTGAATCTTTGGTAACCACGGATCTAAAGCCAGCAATGGCAATAAGTACATATCTATCGATAATCACCCTAAATGTAAATGGACTGAATGCACCAATCAAAAGACACAGAATAACAGAATGGATAAAAAAGCAAGACCCATCTATATGCTGCCTACAAGAAACTCACTTCAAACCCAAAGATATACAGACTAAAACTGAAGCGATGGAAAAAGATATTTCGTGAAAACAACAAAGAGAAAAAAGTAGGTGTTTCAGTATTTGTATCAGACAAAAGACTTCAAAATAAAGAAAGTAGCAAGATATAAAGAAGGACATTACATAATGATAAAGGGGTCAGTCCAACAAGAGGATATAACCATTATAAATATATATGTACCCAATACAGGACCGCCGGCATATGTGAAACAAATAATAACAGAATTAAAGGAGGAAACAGACAGCAGTGCATTCATTTTAGGAGACTTCAACACACCACTTACTCCAATGGACAGATCAACAGGACAGAAAATAAGTAAAGATACAGAGGCACTGAACAACACACTAGAACAGATTGACCTAACAGACATCTGCAGAACTCTACACCCAAAAGCAAGAGGACACACAATCTTCTCAAGTGCACATGGAACATTTTCCAGAATAGACCACATACTAGGCCACAAAAAGAACCTCAGTAAATTCAAAAAGATTGAAATCGTACCAACCAACATCTCAGATCACAAAGGTATAAAACTAGAAATAAATTGTAGAAAGAAAACAAAAAGGCTCACAAATACATGGACACTTAATAACATTCTCCTAAATAATGAATGGGTCAATGACCAAATTAAAACAGATCGTTTAATAGTTACCAAAGGGAAAGGGACTGGGGAGGATGGGTGGGAAGGTAGGGACAAGGGGATAAAAGAGGCCTTACGATTAGGAAATGTAATGTTGGGGGGGCACAGGGAGGGCTGTACAACTCAAAGACAAGTAGTGACTCTATAGCATCTCAGTACGCTGATGGACAGTGACGGTAATGGGGTTGGTGGGAGTGACCTGCTGAAGGGGGTAGTTTAATAACCATAATATTGCACATGTAATTGTAGATTAATGATACCAATATAAACTATAAAAAAAAGAAAGCTTAGGCAGGTTTAGAAGCAGCTGGAAAATATACCTTGACAATAACTGTTATACTTTCTATCTCATCATATATTCATTTCTATTATGTAAAAATGAGTATTTTAGTATAAGATGTTGAGTTTATCAGAATTACTTTCCCCAGAGGGAAGGACTAGGAAATACATCTTTGGGTGGAGACATCATAAAGTGTGAGGCCCCTGATTTTGTTTTGCAGATTTGCTGCCGATAGCCTTCTCTTCAATGCCTGGCTTTTTGTTAAATGCTATGGACTTATTTTATCTTTTAACTTAATAATGTCTCTGAAGACTTTTACACATCTGTGAATGCTTCTTTGTATACTTTCATGGAAGTACTTACATTTGACTCCCTCTGATTATTGTATGAACTTTCATGGGAGTTGTGTAAGAGATGAACTCAGTGGACTGTGAACTGTAGTCTCCTGGCTGGGTATGAACTGGGTACTCATGAAAGGGACTTTAAAGTTGATGAGATGTAGGGTCAGTTCTATGCATTCACATGTCACTTGTTCTACTATGACCAGAAGAATCCTATGCAAGAAGAAATTTTAAAGGATACTTTTGAATGAACTAAATATATTTCTTAATCTTTGAGTTGCATAAAGAGGATACTCATTTATTTGCTCATTCAGATTTTCACACATCTTAGTTTACTATAGAAGATTATTGTATACTCTATACTTAAACATTTAAAAAAGACTTCAACATCAAAGGTAGAATGAAGCCCTTAATTTTAAAAGCCTATTCAATTGCCTTCACAAGACATATTAGTAACTTAATTTATAATTTTTAGTTACTTATATATATTTTTCCCTGTATTATTTTGCTAATAAACTTTTAGAGCACCAATCTTTTTTATACAGCGGGCTAATAGAACAGTGTGTGTCATATAGGAGACATTCAATAAATATTTGTGGCTAAATGAAAAAAAAAGAATGAATAAGTTTGATTATACTGTAAAATGCAGATGTAAAAATCTTTAATTAAGTCATTTATATAATGATGAGTTCATGATTCATCACTTCATAGATAGTTAACATTTTTATTTGTTTAATTTCTCTTAGGATTAACCTAAAAAAACTAATATTTTACTCGAATATGTTTATGTAAATTAAGAAGACAAATGTCTGTAATAAGTTATAAATTAAGAACATAGGAAAAACAAGTCTTCTATTTAGTCTTTGTGTTGCTCAAATACATGTGTGGATTTTTTTATTTAAAAGAATTAAAGCTATGTTATTTTTAAGTCACTGTAATGTCTATTGATTTCTCTTGAGATTCAATAAGAAATAACATGATTTGGAAACATTCTAATGCTGAGCCCTATATTTTCCCCAATGCAAATGGTAGCAATTCACAAGTTTCAAAGGGATTCGTTACACTAAAGGAAAAACAGGGAGGAGTCTTCATTTCTTTACTCATGGAATGAAAAAGAAACCCACGAATTTTCTCTCATTATAATCTTTGCTTATGGTACTTATCCCTTCAGTAATAATCACTATGTACACTCTGAATTTAAGCCAATAATTGCGCCAAAAATTCTTGTTAATGAGACTCACTCAGCATTCACTTCGAACGGTTAATCTGTCTCCAAAGGTGACAGCATCAGGCTGGAAATGTGTGTATTAAAAGTGATTTGACAATGCTTTAAAAAATAGTAGACAAACACCTTTAATGGCACATCTTCTTTTGCAATTTAATGGTTAAAGGTTTATGATTTAGTTGCCTGAATTCTTGTTCTGAAAGATTCAGCACTGACTATGGCTTTTTTCTATCTTTCATTATGTCAATAATGGTGCAAGACAAGTTAGTAAACTGTACTCAGAGGCTCAAGCTTAATTTCAATTTCAATGTGTATTTAAGATTGAATTGATATCCCATAATCAAAGCTTGTATACAAGTTTAGTGATATTCACATTAAAGTCATATAAAAGAATGATGTCCAGTGTTCTCAGTTCTAGGTAACAATTCAATGGAGGGTGCAGCTAGCAGAAGGAAACAAAATAAAAAATTTAATGTATAAGGAATAGACTCACGTAAAGGAGTAAAATGACAAACTGTAAATTTAATAAAAAGTTTGGGTTGCTGCATTAGGATAAATATCTGATCTGAACAATAATTGCATTTCATCATCACTGCAGAAAATATTTAGAAAGGAGTTTTTAAATGATAACATATGTAATATGTTAGGTCCTTAGGAAAATAGATCTGATACTAGATACTCAAAACACTAATGAGGAAATTATAAAACATCACTAAAGGATTTTAAGTAAATATGAATAAACAGTGATACCATGTTAATGAGGATGATTCAATATTTTAAAGATATAAGTTTTACAAAATTGGTTATTAAATACAGCACCATTCCAAACAAAATTTCAAAAGTGTTTTTTGCAGTGACAAGCTAATTGTTATGTTTGTGGAATAACCCAGAACAAAAGGACCTAAACATTTCTGAAGAGTATCTAGCAGCTATCACTGCCATCATACAATGGGAAGCCTACTGATGAAGAAAGTTTAACATAGATTGATGATCAGAATAGAGTCCAGAAATAGATCCACATACAAATGAAAATTTAATGCATCACACAGTGTGTCACTAAGGGTAAATGAAGAATATACATTAAAAAAAAAAACGCTTGGGAAAATATGCTGTCTGCATTCAAAGAAAAAAAATCCGTATTTAATATAAAGGCCAAAAAATACTTACAGATATGCTAAAGATTTAATTAAATTTCTGACAATAACATGTATTAGTGAGGATAGAGACCTGGGGTATTGTGTGCTGTTGTTGAGAGTGTAAATATGAACAAGAAATTTAGAAAACATTTTGTTATATTTTGAAGTTGAATATATGTTTAACATATATCATTGGATGTATCCTATATTCAATCATTGCCATATCTATGGATGTACCTAGACAATGTCTTGCACCTGTACATCAAGTGATGGGAAGTAACATTCGTAGTAACATTGGTCATGATAAAGGTAAAGGATAATTTAATTATGATATATTAAGGAAAATCAATACTACAACAAAATTTACTACTACAGTGAATTAAAGAATTCAGGAATATATATGAACATGGGAAATGTTAGAAACAGAATATTGAAGAAAAACACAAGCAATATAGAGTTCAAACTGGATGAGCTTACATTTATAATACTCAAAAGTTAAAAAAATAGACATACTAAAAATAGAGTTTTAAGGATATGTGACGATAGAGGAGCTCTCCTGAGCCTGATTGTGGGGAGCAGTAGAAAAAGGAAATGCAACATCCATAGTGACTCCATCTTGGGTCCTTGGACTCCATCTTAGAGACTAAGTTTCGAAAGTGCACAAATGGTTTCACATTCCAAGAAATGTGTTTAGGTTTTGGTTTCGATTACTTTCGTGCCAGGGTGTTCCCACTTAGGTCCGCTGCTTACGTCAGAGACAACTGCGCATGCACACAGCTTGGTGCGTAATTGGCATTCAAAGATCGCTTCATTAACATAGGGTGTAACCAATCAGAAGAGACCACACCCTATAATGTGTATATATTCTGTGCTTTAAGCTGCAATAAATGAGACTTGATCAGGAATTTGTCTTGTGTCCATTATTCGCGTCTCTTGTTTCCTTCCAAATTCCCACTCCCCCTCTCCAGGTCTTCGTTGCAGTCCCACGGACCGGGACACCTGATCACTGCAAGGACTGTAAAATCCGGTGGGAAAGTGCCTACATGTGGTGTGTGCAGGGCACCAACAAGGTTTACTTTAAGCAGTTTTGCAGAACTTGTCAGAAGTCTTATAACCCCAACCGAGTGGAGGATATCACCTGTCAAAGCTTTGAACAGACTAGATGCTCCTGCCCAGTAAAACTTCGCCATATTGACCCTAAGAGGCCCCATCGTCAGGACTTGTGTGGGAGATGCAAAGGTAAAACGCCTGTTGTGTGAGAGCACTTTCAGCTTCAAATATATCATTTAAGTGGATGTTTAAAAAAAAAATTCCTGGTGGACATGTGTTAGTGGAGCAGACAAATTAGCTTTTTTCATGCCTTCTTCCTTTCCCTTCTCTAAATACTCATGAAAGGCTGTACTTTTGACAAAGCCTTCAAATACAGAGAGGTTCCAGACTCGGGGAACCAGAATACTTCCATCAGCCACTGAGCCAGGCGCCAAGCACTGTGAGAACAGATGCTCATCTGTTCAGAACCTTGTCCTACATATCTCTTTATTTGGCTGGCTGTTGATTCATATCCCTTATTATATCCTTTAATATATGTGGTAAATGTGTTTCCCTGAGTTCTGTGAGCTGTTCTAGTAAATTAATCAAACCTGAGGAGGAGGTTGTTGGAACCTCCAGTTTGTAGCCATTTGGTCAGAAGTCTGGGGCTTTCCCCTGGCCCCAGCAGAGAGGGGCAGTCTTGTAGGACTGAACCATTAATCTGTGGAACCTGATATTATCTCTGTGTAGGTAGTATCAGAATTGACATTGGTTCTGGGAACCCTATTCAAAGATCCAACATATTCCTAAACTGCTTTTAATTCTAGAGACTACATCTTCTCTATGGGTGAGTCCACTTTTTGACCCAACCAGCAGATTTTTTTTTAAAAAAGGCTGACAACTTTTTGTACGTTGCATAGCAGTAAAGGGCTCTTGAGATTGCAATACTCAGTCTTTCATACGGCAGTCCCAAAATTGAGGTTGGCATATTAAGTTGTTATGTGTAGTACAGAAGCCTTTAGAGATTTTCAAAAGATCAAATTACTGCCTCAGCAAATTTACGTTTCTCATTTCAATGAGAATTAAGCATGATCTTGCTACTGGATTCTAGTTGAGATAAAACATCTCGCCATTGGACAATAGGCTATCATGTGTCCTAAATTTTCTATTATGAATGTAGAGTTGTAATAGCTCATTGATGAAGTCAGGCAATGAGGAGCATTATTATTTCATTGCGTTTGTAGATGTGGACCTGGGCCTGAGCAAATCCTGAAGGGCCAAGTGATTTTTAGGAGACCCTCACTTACTTTCCCAGCACCGTGTGGCACCAAGGGACCTCTCTATGAACAATTAACAGAAAAGTTAAAACAAGAAACAGCCTGGTTTTTGGCTGACTCTACATGCTTTAGAGGTTATTATAACAAATGGATGGCTGCAGTAATATTCCCCAGGCTAAGGAATTTCCAAAGATTACTAGAAAGTATTGAAGAATTTATCCAATAGAGATCCAGAAATAAACATTTGTATCTACATTACTTAGTAGATCTGTTTTGTCTGGCCAGGTGATCAGGAACTTGAAGGAATGCAATGGGTATTGAAGGGAAGGCTCAAGGAAGTTGCATGTGAATCGACTTCTTGGTATGGATGTATGCAACTGATAATACACATAAAAATATTTCTTCTCTACTTTGTATCTCTTGGCTCAATTGCGTTACAGGCTTTAGCCCGCAGAAGGACAGTGTTTTAACTAAAGTACACAACAGCAATTCCACTCAATTAGAGAATGTCACGGCCTTTCAGCCCACATCTGAGGCTAAGGAGATAGATGCTTCTTCTTCTAGCTTGTAGTATGTGTTTGGCTAATCACAAACTACTCTCGGCTCATCAAAAAATCCCATTCCTGACTTTTGAGTCTTTTGAAAGTGAAGCAAAATGAGAGATTATTTACAACATCTGGCAATGCAAGTGGCAGGTGGTTGCTGTGTGTAAAGCAAACTCTTTCTATGCTGAGATTCCCACTCTTGTCTTATTTTCTGTGGTTCCTGCCAGTTTTCTCCACTAGGTCTCCAAGTTCCTTATAATTTCAGTGAGTTATCCAATCTCAATAAACAGCAAATTAATTCTCTGTTTTAAAAGAACAAAGCTGTTTCACTGCTGTCTATGCCAGCATCACTGTTCACAAATACAATAGTGCCCTTAAAGTGAAGGCTATTTCCTGAATTTTAATAACACATGCACATTCTTTATAGAAAGGGATTTTTTTCTAAATATACAAAGGGATCATCGTCCTGTGAAATAAGAAAGCCTTCTAGCAGCAACAATACTGATTTTAATACTCCTACCAGATACAGGAAAGGAGTGAGTTATTTGCTCTAAATGTGGCATTAGGTACCATTCTTTACCTCAAAAATGTCCGCCTAAGAGTCTTAAGGTGTAGACTCTATACCATTGTCGATAAATTAAGAATGTTAAAAATTAAAACTGCATTCTAAAGCATTAAGGAATACTCCTGTCAATACTGCTATAATCACTAAGGAAAGCAGTCATTAAATGAATACAATCTGCTGAAGCAAAGACTGAGTATTTGCATGTGTTATCCCAGTCCTCACGAGGAATTCGTGAGGTGAGCAATTATTATTCACAATTTAAAAAATAATAAACATAAAATTAAGTAAGTAGCTCAACGTCTCACAGTTATGAAACAGCAACACGAACTCTCAGATCCAGGTTGCCTGAGTCATTAGCTCTTGCTCTTGTATCTTTTCATTCAAGGCATGTTTCCTTCTAGTCATTCAGATTATTCAAAAACAAATAGATATTAGGTTTCCAAGGCATCTCAATAGCACTGAGCTTGTATTTTAGGGTTCCCTCATATAACTAAATGCTTTAAAGTATCTTTAAATATGTGATAGAAATCATAGAATTTGCAGGAGAGATCAGTCTTTTTTTATTATTCTATTTTTTAATTATTTACTTGCTGATATAATTAAAGGATTTTTATTGCTTTTTTTTAATCAAAGATCTCCCAGTGATGAAGACATATATTATGTCTTAATAGGCTACATTATAGTCAATTATGTTACTGTTATTCATCTTTCTCATTTAAAATTAATCAAGCCACATTACCGGAAAGAAAATAATTGCCTATCCAAAGTCCTCTTGGGGTTGGTGATTATCTTGGTATACTGTCCCACGTGTTACAGACCAGAAGATAAATACCCATTCCTTATAGGACCCGTTTGTAAAACCTGGAGAGAAGTCTTGACAACCTTGTATACAAAACAAATTCTACAATTCAAAATTTTAAATGGTACTAAGGTAGGAGAGTGATTCCCTAAAACATCAACAAAATGTCTGGTGTGAATGTAACAAAAACAATGTGACCTTAGATAAAATGTATCTGCACTGACTCTGTGGAGTTTCTCTGTTTGTTGGGCGTGTATATGTGGGTTGGGGGAGAAGGTTTGAGCTGATGGGGCCATAAATATGACCTTACCTCATCCATGGCATTTTCCAAAAAATACCCCAAAAAACCTGTCTGATCCATTGTACTCCTTATTGCCATGAGTTGGGGGTGGTGGGGGAAGCTGACTGTGCTTGTTTGGGAATTTAGGGAAATTCAGGGGTCTAATAAATTGAGTAAGCTAAACTAAGTAAATTAAATTGTACCACCAAGCCAAACCTCAGTCTCTTTGAACACATGACTCTTTTGTGTTTGTTCCTATAATTATCAGTTCAGGGAACTTATGACTTTGAAGTCAGGTATTAAATTATTAAATAATTATGATGGCATCAATGTTAATAAGAAGTGATAATGGATGCATTTTTATGCATCTAAAATTCTATGAGCCCAAAAATGGTGCTATAAATTATCTAGTTGAATCCTCTGTTTAGCCTTATGGTATGCTATTATACTAAGAAATAAAATTTTTAAGATTTAGACATACAGAAGTCCAACAACTTGTATAACATTTGATGCCACATTTGAGGGTAAACTGAATTTTGCTTAACTCTAAATACTGTAGGTTTATCCATGGCAGGGCAATGCCACACGAAAAGGAGAGAGAGTGAGTGTGGTTAGGTCTATTTTCTCTCTCTTCTGCATTGGACATTCATACTTTGAAGAGCAGATGAAAATCCATCCATGGGTACCTTTTAGAAACAACAGCTTTGTCAGGTAAGCTTTCCCTGAGAATCAGTGGAGCTCCACTTACTTTAGGAGCTTCTTCTGACCTCCATTCAAAGTAGTGGGAGAGGAATCTTTCGAGAGAAGTGAAATTGTTCTGGGATTCTGCCTCTCATTCAACACTTGACTATAGAAACCCTCTAGACAGTGTTGCAGATTTCCTGGGAACCCAGGGAAGAAAAGTCAGACTTTGACCCATAACCTGTTTGTGTCTACAACATACACGCTCCTGAAATCATTAGGGACACGGCACTTGTTGGATGATCTTGTGAACGTGACTTAGTCACCCCATTGAAAAATAAGGGTGTGGATTAGATCATTCCTGAGGTTCTTTGCAGCACTAACATTCTCTATTTAAGGAATCTATCATAAAATCCTTATAGCAATAGAAAATATTTCAACATTTGAGGCACCATAGCATTTTGGTTAAGTAGTGAGAACTGGAAATTGTCTATATATACTTGGGCAATTTAACTACATCTCTAGGCTTTGGTTTCCTCATCTATAGAGACAGAAATAATGTATCCATCTCATAAGATAATAGGATATAACAAAATACTGCATGTCAAGTGCTTAGAATATGGCCGGCCCACTGTGCATAATTGTAACCATCACTGATTGCTTCCCTCATCCTGGCCGCCATCAGGGTTACTAATGCAGTTAACTAGGTGTTATAGCAGAAGATACCAGGGCTCTAGTTCATAGATAACCCAAAAAATAACTGTTAAAGGAAAAGAAAAGTCACAGTTTGCCTTTATTGAGGTCGTTGTCCTGGTGATCATACCTCATTTTTGTTTGGTGAGAGTTTGTGTAGTTGATTCTTACATGTCTGTTCATTATTTCCAGTGAGGAAATAAAAGTTTTTTGTTAAACTTGCCTGGTTTTAACAGTTTCTATGAGTAATATTTAAACATAAAAGTCTGCTAAGCAATTATGAAGCTCTTAAATGTGCACACCCGTATTTGACTTACATAACAATTCTACATAATAAATAGGGCACGTCTGATTTTACAATCACATGAAAATGAAATGATTTGTAGCAGAAGAATCCGAATTAGATCTCCAGACACTTTTGTTTCTCCTACTCTTTTTGCTGTGCTTTTTCCATATCAGTGATATCAAACTAAGCCTAATATGCAAGCAAATAGAATGACCTGGAGGTCTCATTGTATTGTTACTCTTTTAATCAAAAGACTGCCAGTGATAGTGATATATCACTAGCTATAATCTTTGGAAACCAATGACATGAAATCTCCTAAATTTGATACACTTTTGGTATCTATTGATTTTTCCATGCGACTTCTTTAGTTAGAAGCTTGACAAAAATTATTCAGATGAACTATTTTTATGATTATTGAATTGATTCTTCAACCATTGAATCTGTGGAAACTTAAAGTTCAATATAATATATTATAACTAATTAACAGCAGTCTTTGACCACTTTAACTACTGAATTGCTTTTTAATACTACTTCAGAAAATAATAAAAAAGAAAAAAGATTCAAGAGTGAGAATTTTAATGTTACATAAAGCTTAGAAATGACTTTTGCACAGCATAGCCACAAACACTTTTTTTTCATTTATCTTAAAAGTTCAGATTCCTTCACTATAGTTTCAGACACCCACCCTCCATCTTTTCTCAGAAAAGTTCTTTCTTTTTAAGATTTGGTTTCCAAAGAAGACTGACTTCTCAGTGCATCTAGAAAAATGCAGGTCATTTTGTGGAGGGAGGGGAAGTTCTGAGGTTACCAGGCAAGGCACAGAGAATAGATCTCCTTCTTTATTTACCGTATTACTCACTACAGTGTTATGTAAGACATGCATCTTAAACCTCTTGCTGAATATTCCATCCCACTGTAATTCATTTTTTATTTGCCACAATCCTGTTTTTTTTCCCCTTGATTACTTCTCCTTCTGGCTATATACTATATATTTTCCCATAAAGCCCCAGTTTACAAGTCCATTAATAAGTGCAAAAACACAGTTGTTATTCAAACAATGTTTCTGAGATCTCACACCAGATATTGGCATACCTTAGAGAAGAAAAAGACATAAAACTAGGGAAAGGAAAAGTAATTGTAGGGCATGTTTGAAAGATTTATGTAAAATTCATTTGCATAGAAAACACACACTCACACAAACACAATGGCTTTTCTTTATAAGAACACAGCTTATGTATTCATAATGCCAAACATAAGATGAATTTTGAGACGACAATCTGGGTATATCAAGCTATTGAGTAAGCAATTAAAAAAACCAAAAGGGTCAATTTATTTGTTTTAATGAGTTCTATTTAATAAATAGTCATAATAGTATTTATTATGTACTAGTTACACAAATCTTTTATAAATATTTTCTCATTTATTCCTCTAAACATCAGAGTTGTTAAATAACTTTATCAAGGTCACACAAAGCAAAGCTAAGATTTGAACCCAGTCATCGCTTACATAATCACTGTGCTCTTAGCTGTTATGTTAAACTTCCTCTCAAGATCGCAGATATTCTTCCATTGAATTATCTAGTTTACCTGTGGGCAGTTTTTTCCTAGAATTTTTTCTCTACTCTACTTTTCTTTACTTGGAAGGATGTGTGAAAATAGGATTGGAAAAATAGAGCTTTGCCTCCAAGGATTTTGCCAATCCTCATAATTCCACCAAGGTCCTATAAACTCAGCCATGTTCATCCCCCTTCAGCTTGAAAGGAACTAATATCATCTCTTAATGTGCACAGTCCTTAAGGAATTACTGCATCCTAAAACACCACCTCTGAATAACATTCTCTGGTATCAATGATGATTTCGAATTACCTCCTTTAAAGAATATTACAGGAATGAAAATGAACACATTTCCAAATATTCTTTAAATAAAATATTAAGTATGATTTTAATATTCTATTTGCTTCCTTTGAAGGGAAAATAAAGATAGTCTTCATTCATCAATCACCCAAGTCCATTTGCATATTCTGATGCCATCTGTTGTGAATGAGAAAAACAAGAACACCAAGAAGATGTTGGAGAGCAATTATACGACACCAACTGAATTCCTGCTTGTAGGATTCACGGATTATCTACCTCTCAGAATTGCACTGTTCTTGGTATTTCTCATAGTATATACATTAACTGTGGTGGGAAATATGGGTTTAATACTCCTAGTTAATATGAATTCAAGCCTTCAAACCCCCATGTATTTTTTTCTCAGCCATCTGTCTTTCTTAGACATCAGCTATTCTACAACAATCGCTCCTAAAATGCTGGAAAATTTCTTAGCATCCAGGAAAAGCATCTCCCTCTGTGGCTGTGCACTACAAATGTTTTTCTTTGGCTCTTTTGCTGACGCTGAGTGCCTCATCCTGGCAGCAATGGCGTATGACCGTTATGCAGCCATTTGTAAGCCCCTGCTCTATCCTATATGCGTGTCCAGGAGAGTCTGTGTCTACTTCATTGTACTGGCATACTTCAGTGGAATTATGACTTCAATGGTCCATGTCTGCCTCACATTCAGGCTGCCATTCTGTGGCTCCAATATTGTCAACCATTTTTTCTGTGATATCCCACCTCTCCTGGCTTTATCATGTGCAGACACCCATATCAATGAGCTTCTGCTCTTTGCCTTGTGTGGTTTCATCCAGACTAGCACTTTCGTGGTCATATTCATCTCTTACTTCTGCATCCTCATCACTGTTCTGAGCATCAAGTCCGCAGGTGGCAAAGGCAAAACCTTGTCTACCTGTGCTTCCCACCTCACAGCAGTGTCCTTGTTCTACGGAACACTCCTGTTCATGTACCTCCGTCCCACCACCAGCTATTCCCTAGACACTGATAAGGTAGTTGCCGTGTTTTATTCTGTTGTCTTTCCCATGTTTAATCCAATAATCTACAGCTTCAGAAATAAGGATGTTAAAAATGCCCTCAAAAAGCTAGTAGAAACTGGACTTCCAAATGAATGAGAACTTGAATCATTTAAGAATATTCAAGGTGTTCGTGCCCTTCCAATCTCATCAACAGTACCTGCCACCAACACCTATGTGTCAACTAGTTTAAACCTATTGGCATTTTCCAGAAATAAAGATAATTTTTCATCCTCAATACATTGAAATGATTTCATCCTCTCTTGCAGAAATGTATCTGCAAAATTATCTTACTCGGAAACAAGTGTGAATTAAAATAACAATAATCACTGTCCAACCTGTTCCATTGGTGTTCTCAAATACTTTGTACTTTAATTCATAGTATTTTTTATCATGTTGTATCAAAGGTATATACTGACTTGTCTGTCAACACTTTACATATTGATAGCCCTTTGGCATCAGGGGATTTCTGTCATGGTTAATTTTCCCATCATCTGTATAATACTTAGTGTATGACATGTCTTTACTACATGTGTGCTTAATGGATGGATGGATTGATGGATAGAGTGAGTAAATGTAGTTTTCTGCATTTGGGAAAATAAGTCTAGATTCTGCACTTAAAGACCATTTACCATCAGAGAAATTTGATATTACTGATGATGTCTGATGATTTCACTGGCTCCCAGGAAAGAAGGCACATGGCAATAGTGTATTTAATATGAGGAAAAAGTGAAGTTAACACACATTGCTCCTGTTTGGGCTTCACTGGTCACTGTAAGACACCTTAAACTTCCATTCGCAGTGGTGGCTACATGTGACAGGCGAACACATTTGCGAAGGTCATCACTTATAAACCACAGGCATTGCTAACTATTTGCATGTATGTTATTGATGTAATCTTTGAGGCTCTATATTCAGGAAGAGGTGAACCATTGTTCTGATAATTTTATTCTGTAAATGGACAAAGCAAACCTATTGAAGTAGAAGCACTTCTCTGGTATCAATTCTGATAACTAAATTATCAGACATTTTCTGTGGTTGGTTTTGATCCCGTAGTCTCTGTTTCCTTTTGTTTTATATTGACAAAGTTGAAGGAATAAATTGTATACATGTGAATCTATAATGTGTGTTTTGTTAATAATTATGAAAATATAAATGACTGGATTAATTGATAATGTATGTAACCTTGTAAATGGGGACAATAAGATATTGCCCACTGAAATGGGTTGTTGTGAGGATTAAATGAAGTAATATATGTGAAGTTACTGGTATATGTAAATTTGAGAATTAAATGATTGAGTATGCTTAAATCTCCTAGAATATATGTAAAGATTTTAGTGCCTGTTGCAATGTAATGACATACAATTGTTCATTGTTTTATCTTATTATAAAACTATTTGATTTTAAGATAACAGTCAGGGTTTAATTAACTGGAAGAAATTAGGCATTTTTTATGTGTCTGTGAAACAAACGCTCTGAGTTGTTGCCAGAAAGCAAACAAAACAAAATACTTGAAATTAATACCCAAACTAGTCGTGACCTTCATCTTCTTTAAATATTTGCCCTATTATGAAAATTGGTTAGAGTATGGAATACAATGCAATTCACTGGTTCTTTTTTTGCTTTATGATTTCTGAAATTTGTGGGTTATTTTGAATTCTTCTTTTAATTTTAGCATACTCTCTTTTAAAAAACATTGACAAGAGAATCACAGAATGAGATTACTTCATCTCATCATCCATCCATTGTGTTAATAGACGAAGGTTCCATAAAGAAGTACATCAACTTCCTTAATAAGAACCTATTAAATCTAAGAAATACTTTTCATTTTCCAAGATAAGTTAGTAAAAAATAAGTAAACTACAATGTATTTGTATACTATAAAATTGTTAAGTTTATCTAGCCCAGAGTTTCTAAAAGCAGCCCTAGTGACATTTGGACCAATGATCCTTTGTTGGAGAGGCAGTGGGGAGGCCAACCCTGTACATCTGAGGGGGTCTAGTAGTAGCATCCCTGGTCTCTACTCATTGGATACGAGTAGCAGTCTCCCTATTTACGACAACTGATAAGTGTCTAAACATTGTCAAACATCTCGTTGGGGGAAAAATTGTCCCTGGTTGGAAGAGGATTGGTAGATGAGGCAAATGAGTTTTATGGCAGGAGTTGAAAAATACCAATTTCTCCAGTGACGTTAGACAAAAACTTGTAGGATACTTAAATGATATTTTAGGATATAATATTTTGGATGTTAAAGGATATCATATTTAAAGGAAATTATAAATACTTATTTTCAAGAGAATATATCTATAAGTAACTTTTTTCTCAAAAGTGAATACATATTTTCTGGAAACACAAGACAATATTTGTCACATTGATAGAGATTGGGAAGGAGTACTAATTGAGACTCCATGTGTTCTCTTCACCAGATGCAAATACTGTTAGGTATAGTGAATACATTCCATAATTTATAACTGATAAATTGTAATTTGTTCTCATTAAGTATGCCTAGGCTCCACTTCCCTGGTATATAAACTTAGTCATCATTATTTACAAAAAGCAGGTTTTTACCATAATACATCATTTTTCATATTTTAAGATGGTAAAAACTTTATGTTCCTCAAAATCATCAATCTATTCAGTCAATGTGTTCTTGATCAAACTAAAGGAAACATAACTCTTGGCACCTTCCCAGGTCACAGAGATGGAAGCAGTATCCGGTATCTTGTCTTGTCAGCGTTCATCCCTCTTTGAGATAATGCACGATAATCTGGCTGGATCGCCCGTCATTACTGAGAAGTGGGATATATGGCTGTCAAAGTATCCTATTTGGGAAACAACAGTCCCTTCTTTAGCTGATCAGTGAATGGGATACAAGCACGGCATGGCCATGCCCTGGGTTCTACTCCTTTTCTGCAAACTCAAAATTCCTTAGCCGAGGAAGCACCAGGCTTTTTTTGACCTTGAGGCTAAAAAAAAAAAAGCCTTGTAATTGAGACCAAGCAAGGGGACAAGAATCCTGGCATGGCCACAGAGGGGAACTACCATACCCCGGGATTAGTAAGGATTGGCCTCCAAGTTTTTCAGGTTCGGCTGTAAAAAAATGCGAGAATATGTGACCTGAGTTGCCACTTCAGCATTTGTGTTGAGTGCATACTGATCTTTAAAACTTAGTGGCTAAAAACAACTACCATTCATTTTGCCAAGAATCTGCCATGTGAGGAGGACTAGATAGGGATGAAGTGTCCCTGCTCCCCACCACTAGGCATCTCATTTATGATCACTTGAGTAGCTCCAGCTAGAAGAGCAGGAGGTTGGCTGAGCATCTGCTTTTCATGCAGTCGTATGGCATCATTGTTTGGTCTTTTCAAGTATTCTCTTCAACAAGATGTCTTCAGTGTCGCCCAAGAGCAAGTGTTCCAAAAGACCAGGGCAGATGATGATGGCTTCTCATAGCCTGGCCTTGGAAGTCCCAGAACATCACTCCTGTTGCCTTCTTTGGAAAAAGCAAGTCACTAAGGTGACCCCAGATTCAAGGGGAGGGGTATCAATGCATTTACAGTCATCTTTAATCCATCACAGTATTCTGTGATAACTGTTTTTCTTGAATTCGCGACTCCATGTATTTTTTTGGAGGTGTACAGGAAGGCAGCCATCAAGGAATTAGCTTTGGCAAATTGTCCCTTAATTCTAATCCCTTCTTTCCTATGCAAAGTGGTAGCTTCCATGATTTGCACCTCACCATGTCAGGGATCCATACCATTTCAGCTAAAAAGGGCTGTGAGTGTAACCCCTGATATGCTGCAGGAGATAAGTTGGTACTTCAGGAGAGTGAACATAACAAAGAAAGTAGTGATGACACTTGAAGCTCCCTAGTAAACCAGGGCCAGCCCCTCCAAGACTCCTCCAGAAGATGTCCAAGGTGTCAGTGGGACACTTTAGACAATCATCTGGATCTTTCCCCAATCACAAGGCTGCTGATGTTGATCTATACACAACCCAAAATGTTGGCCAGGATGCATATACCTCCTTGGCTGCTTAACCAAAAATGTTTGAATAAAATTTCCCAGAGCAAGCATCTAAACTAATTCACTTGTTCCCCCAAATTAGGTCATGTTCTCGGTTATTTGGCATAACTTGCCTGCCAGTCCAGTAATAAGGCCACTGCTGAAGTTATAGTTAGGTCTTTTACATTCTAGTACCTTTCAAGTGCAGCCCTTTAACATTAAACCAAGTGTTATGAAGCCTGGAGAGAAGTCCGAGAACAAGGAGGGTGGTTGAGAGACCAGCCCCAGAGTGCAGTCAGTGTCCATGGTTGGCTGGCATTTGTTCACACGGGAAACAAATTTAGGAGCAAATTTCCAGTAAGTAAGGTGGCATGTGAGTTAACCTGTTAGTAACTGTTGTCTCCATCATGGAAATAAATATTGAATAAACAAGGCTTAAACTGTGACTTAGTGTGAAAACGAATAGCTTTGCTCAGAAGTTTCTAATGACCAGGGGAGCTGTTTTCACCTGGGGTCCGGGGTGAGGTGGTAGGCAGAACAGTTGGTACCCAAGGATGCCAGCTCAACATTTGTGTTAGGAAGCATTAGCCCTTCCCATGACTTGACAAATATCTACAATCTGTGGTCAAACCTTATAACTGCAAATACATGATTTGGGTAGAAGCCTGATGTTGAGGGAACGTAACCTCCTTCAGCCCTCGTGGTTAAGGGAATTCCATCTTTCCTGCTTACTCAGGGGATGGAGCCCTACGGACAATGCGGAACTGTGGCCTGACCACTGCTTCACCACCTCAGCATTTCCTCAGGATTCAGTGCCTTAGCCGTGATCTGTAGCTGATTTCCATGCAACTTTGCAAGAGGACAGCCTGGAAGGAATCGCTCTTGGATAAGTTCATCCTTACTTCTCTATCATTTCTAAGGAAAAGTCCATCTATCTTGGCTTTTCATATTAACAAGTGTTACTTCACATTTCACTAGTGAATATATTTTCACAGTAATTACGTCAGTCACTATTTGACCTCCACTGGTCGTCTGGTTTTAAAACTAGCATCCATGTATTGAGGTATAGGCAACTGTTGATTATTCTGCTTGTGGTGCATGCTTTTACTTGATATTTCTGAAATTCAAGTATTACTCATTTGTATCCAATATCTTCAGTTATTCAAATTGCACTAGTGTCTTAATTTATCCATTAATACATTTTATAATTGTCACAACTTTAACCTATTTCTGCACATACATTTAAATACATTGAGTAGAATAATATAAAATATCATATTCAGTTTTTCAACCAATAGTTACTGTACAACTCAATATGGGAGGGATTCTGGTAGGCAGTGCTAGACAAACATAGGTATATTTTGACTATGGGAATCTTATACAAGGCTTATGTGATGAGATACAACCTAGCCTACCTGTATCTACGAAAGAAGGTTTAAAGTATGTCTGTGATGTTGAGCAGTAATGGGCTAGCTGGTGGCGTTTACCAGACATAAGTCTAGAGGTTGAATGCAAAGCGTATTCTAAGAATGCCATACTAGGAACTTCCCTTAAAGTTTCCAATTTCCAATCTCAACCTGGGGAGCATTCATTGTTCATGTGATTGAGCTTTGCACTGTGAAAGTGAATTACAACAACTTTGTCTTCCCTTTTAAAATTATGACTAAGGGATGGAAGTTTTAATGTCTATCCTAGGCTATTTAATGCTTTATTATTTATATTTTAAGTCATATGGAGACTTTCTGTCTCTTTATTTCTCTCTCCTTCTGACTCTGTCTCTCTTTTTATTTTTCCCTCCCTCCTTCCTTCCTCTTTCCCTCTCTCTCTTCCTTCCTTCCTTCCTACTTTCCTCTCTCCCTTACTTTCTTTCTTGTTAAATACTGGGTAAATAAAAAGTCCCATTTTTTAAAATCCAATATTACAGATTGTGGAAATTTGGATAAACCAAATTTTCAGTGTTTAATCATCAATAACAAGCTGATAAATTAGCAATATATTTAACTTCAAATATTATACAACTAAGGTTGGAAATTAATGTGGATAGTGAATTTGTTTTGGAATATAAGACAAATAATTTCTTATCTTTTTTTTTGAAATGTGAAATATTTGTTATCCTCAAGAACCATTTTCCACCCAGAAAAGGCTTTGCACTGCTAATTTTCTATTTCATTGTATTTAACAGGAAATATTTTGCTGTAATAAACATAATAATCAATTTTTTTCTAGTGTTTGATTGAAATTGTAAAATAGTACCCTAATTATATAACCAATAAATTATAACACTTTTCTAAGAGTTCTTATATACAAAATACAATCTTATTTAGCTGAACTGTTTATATTTTAATTGAATCTATGAATGTCTTTTATTAAGGTTATAGGTCAACAAACTAAATCAATATAAGAATATAAATGCCTCATATTTTATGCCATTAATGTATAAATATCGTGGATTTCTAATTATCATAATTAATTTTATATATTTATTTTAATTTTGGTATTATTAATGAACAATTACATGAGCAACATTATGGTTGCCTGACTCCCCATATTATCAAGTCCCCACCACATACCCCATTACAGCCCCTGTCCATCAGTGTAGTCAAATTAGTTAAATGCTATAGAATCAGTACTTGTCTTCTCTATGTTATACTACCTTCCCCGTATACCCCCTGGCTACATTATGTGTGCTAATAATAATACCCCTTTTTCCCCCTTATCCCACCATTCCCAGCCATCTTCCTCAGTCCCTTTCCCTTTGGTAACTGTTAGTCCATTCTTGGGTTCTGTGAGTCTGCTGCTGTTTTGTTCCTTCAGTTTTTCCTTTGTTCTTATAGTCCACAGATGAGTGAAATCATTTGATACTTGTCTTTCTCTGCCTGACTTATTTCACTGAGCATAATACCCTCTAGCTCCATTCATGTTGTTGTAAATGGTAAGACTTGTTTTCTTCTTATGGTTGAATAATATTCCATTGTGTATATGTACCACATCTTCTTTATCCATTCATCTACTGATGGACACTTAGGTTGCTTCCATTTCTTGGCTATTGTAAATAGTGCTGCAATAAACATAGGGGTGCATATGTCTTTTTCAAACTGAGCTGCTGCATTCTTAGGGTAAATTCTTAGGAGTGGAATTCTTGGGTCAAATAGTATTTCTATTTTGAGTTTTTTGAGGAATCTCCATACTGCTTTCCACAATGGTTGAACTAATTTACATTCCCTACAGCAGTGTAGGAGGGTTCCCCTTTCTCCACATCCTCACCAACATTTGTTGTTGTTTGTATTTTGGATGTTGACCATCCTAACTGGTGTGAGGTGATATCTCATTATGGTTTTTATTTGCATTTCTCTGATAATTAGCGATGTGGAGCATCTTCTCATGTGCCTATTGGCCATCTGAATTTCTTCTTTAGAGAAGTGTCTGTTCAGATCCTCTGCCCATTTTTTAACTGGCTTATTTGCTTTTCGTTTGTTGAGCTGCGTGAGCTCTTTATATAATTTGGATGTCAATCCCTTATCAGATATGTCACTTATGAATATATTCTCCCATCCTGTAGGATATCTTTTTGTTCTACTGATGGAGTCCTTTGCTTTACAGAAGCTTTTTAGTTTGGTATAGTCCCACTAGTTCATTTTTGCTTTTGTTTCCCTTGCCCAGGGAGATATGTTCATGAAGAAGTTGCTCATATTTATGTCAAAGAGATTTTTGCCTATGATTTTTTCTAAGAGTTTTATGGTTTCATGACTTACATTCAGGTCTTTGATCTACTTTGAGTTTACTTTTGTATATGAGGTTAGACAATTATCCAGTTTCATTCTCTTACATGTAGTTGTACAGTTTTACCAACACCAGCTGTTGAAGAGGTTTTCATTTCTCCATTGTATATCCATGGCTCCTTTCTTGCATATTAATGACCATATATGCTTGGGTTTATATCAGGGCCCTATAGTCTGTTCCATTGGTCTATGGGTCTGTTCTTGTGCCAGTACCAAATTGTCTTGATTACTGTGGCTTCATAGTAGAGCTTGAAGTTGGGGAGCATAATTCCCCCAGCTTTATTCTTCCTTCTCAGGATTGCTTTGGCTATTCGGGGTCTTTGTGGTTCCATATGAATTTTAGAATGATTTTCTCTAGTTCGTTAAAGAATGCTTTTGGTATTTTGATAGGGATTGCATTGAATCTGTAGATTACTTTAGGCAGGATGGCCATTTTGACAATATTAATTCTTCCTATCCATGAGCAACAGGATGTGTTACCATATATTGATTTCTTCTTTAATTTCTCTCATGAGTGTCTTGTAGTTTTCAGAGTATAAGCCTTTCATTTCCTTTGTTAGGTTTATTCCGAGGTATTTTATTCTTTTTGGTGCAATTGTGAATGGAATTGTTTTCCTGATTTCTCTTTCTGCTAGTTCACCCTTAGTGTATAGATATGCAACAGATTTCTGTGTATTAATTTTGTATCCCACAACTTTGCTGAATTCAGCTATTAGACGTAGTTGTTTTGGAGTGGATTCTTTAGGGATTTTTATGTACAATATCATGACATCTGCAAACTGGGACAGTTTGACTTCTTCTGTACCAACCTGGATGCGTTTTATTTCTTTGTGTTGTCTGATTGCCGTGGCTAGGTCCTTTATAACTGTGTTGAATAAAAATGGGGAGAGTGGGCATGCTTGTCTTGTTCCTGATCATAAAGGAAAAGCCTTCAGCTTCTCACAGTTAAGTATGATGTTGGCTGTGGGTTTGTCATATATGGCCTTTATGATGTTGAGGTACTTGCCCTCTATACACATGTTGTTGAGAATTTTTATCATGAATGGATGTTGAATTTTGTTGAATGCTTTTCAGGATCTATGGAGATGATCATGTCATATTTGTCGTTATTTTTGTTGATGTAGTGGATGATGTTGATGGAGTTTTGAATGTTGTATCATGCTTGCATCCCTGGGATGAATCCCACTTGATCATGATGGATGATTTTTTGATGTATTTTTGAATTTGGTTTGCTAATATTTTGCTGAGTCTTTTTGCATCTATGTTCATCAGGGATATTGGTCTGTAGTTTTCTTTTTTTGCGGTGTTTTTGCCTGGTTTTGGTATTAGAGTGACATTGGCCTTGTAGAATGAGTTTGGGAGTATTCCCTCCTCTTCTACTCTTTGGAAAACTTTAAAGAGGATGGGTATTAGGTTGTCACTAAATGTTTGATAAAATTCAGCTGTGAAACCATCTGGTCCAGGGGTTCTGTTCTTAGGTGGGTTTTTTTTTATTAAGATATTATTGATATACACTCTTATGAAGGTTTCATATGAAAAAGCTATGTGGTTACTACATTTACCCATATTATCAAGTCCCCTCTCACACCCCAGTTCAGTCCCTGTGATTCCCCACACCATGTGTACTAAACATAATACCCCACAACCCCCTTCTCCCACCCTCCCCACCCACCCTTCCACACCCCTCCCCTTTGGTAACCACTAGTTCCTTCTTGGAATCTCTGAGTCTGCTACTATTTTGTTCCTTCAGTTTTGCTTTGTTATACTCCACAAATGAGGGAAATCAGTTGGCACTTGTCTTTCTCCGTCTGGCTTATTTCACAGAGCATAATATCCTCCAGCTCCATCCATGCTGTTGTAAATGGCAGAATTTGTTTCCTTCTTATGTTGAATAGTATTCCATTTGTGTTAATGTACCACCTCTTCTTTATCCATTCATCTACTAATGGACACTTAGGTTACTTCCATATCTTGGCTATTGTAAATAGTGCTGCAATAAACAGAGGGGTGCATATGTCTTTTTGAATCTGAGAAGTTGTATTCTTTGGGTAAATTCCAAGGAGTGGGATTCCTGGGTCAAATGGTATTTCTATTTTTAGGTTTTTGAGGAACCTCCATATTGCTTTCCACAATGGTTGAACTAGCTTACATTCCCACCAGCAGTGTAGGAGGGTTCCCCTTTCTCTGCATCCTCTCCAGCAGTTGTTGTTTTTAGTCTTTTGGATGCTGGCCATCCTTACTGGTGTGAGGTGATATCTCATTGTGGTTTTAATTTGCATTTCCCTGATGATTAGTGATGTGGAGCATCTTTTCATGTGTCTGTTGACAATGTGAATTTCTTCTTTGGAGAACTGTCTCTTCATATCCTCTGCCCATTTTTTAATTGGGTTATTTGCTTTTTGGGTGTTGAGGTGTGTAAGTTCTTTATATATTTTGGATGTTAATCCCTTGTCGGATATGTCATTTACAAATATATTCTCCCATACTGTTGGATGCCTTTTCGTTTTGTTGATTGTGTCCTTTGCTTTACAGAATTTTTTAGTTTGATGTAGTCCCATGAGTTCATTTTTGCTTTTGTTTCCCTTGCTTGAGGAGATGCGTTCAGGAAGAAGTTGTTCATGCTTATATTCAGGAGATTTTTGCCTATGTTGTCTTCTAAGAGTTTTATACTTTCATGACTTACATTCAGGTCCTTGATCCATTTCGAGTTTACTTTTGTGTATGGGGTTAAACAATAATCCAGTTTCATTCTCTTGCATGTAGCTGTCCAGTTTTGCCAACACCAGCTGTTGAAGAGGCTGTTATTTCCCCATTGTATGTCCATGGCTCCTTTATCATATATTAATTGACCATATATGGTTGGGATTATATCAGGGCTTTCTAGTCTGTTCCATTGGTCTATGGGTCTGTTCTTGTGCAAGTACCAAATTGTCTTGAGTACTGTGGCTTTGTAGTAAAGCTTGAAGTTGGGGAGCATAATTCCCCCAGCTTTATTCTTCCTTCTCAGGATTGCTTTGGCTATTCCAGGTGTTTTGTTGTTCCATATGAATTTTAGAATGATTCTGTCTAGTTCATTGAAAAATGGTGTTGCTTTTTGATAGGAATTGCATTGAATCTGTGGATTGCTTTAGGCAGGATGACCATTTTGACAATATTAATTCTTCCTATCCATGAGCATGGGATGTGTTTACATTTATTGGTATCTTCTTTAATTTCTCTCATGAATGTATTGTGGTTCTCAGAGTATAGGTCTTTCACTTCCTTGGTTAGATTTACTCCTAGGTATTTTATTCTTTTTGATGAAACTTTGAATGGAATTGTCTTCCTGATTTCTCTCTCTGTTAGGTCATTGTTAGTGTATAGGAATGCCATAGATTTCTGGGCATTAAATTTGTATCCAGCAACTCTGCTGATTTCAGATATTAGATCTAGTAGTTTTGGAGTAGATTCTTTAGGGTGTTTTATGTACAATATCATGTCATCTGCAAATAGGGACAGCTTAACTTCTTACCTGCCAATCTGGATGCCTTTTATTTCTTTGTGTTGTCTTATTGCTGTGGCTAGGACCTCCAGTACTATGTGGAATAGAAATGGGGAGAGTGGGCATCCTTGTCTTGTTCCCAATCTTAAAGTATAAACTTTCAGCTTCTCGCTGTTGAGTATAATGTTGGCTGTGGGCTTGTTATATATAGCCTTTATTATGTTGAGGTACTTGCCCTCTATACCCATTTTGTTGAGAGTTTTTATCAAGAATGGATGTTGAATTTTGTCAAATGCTTTTTCAGCATCTATGGAGATGATCATGTGGTTTTTGTTC
Organism: Phataginus tricuspis; assembly: GCA_029783875.1. Classification (NCBI taxonomy): domain Eukaryota; kingdom Metazoa; phylum Chordata; class Mammalia; order Pholidota; family Manidae; genus Phataginus; species Phataginus tricuspis. The sequence goes on along the minus strand of JAQQAC010006904.1, from coordinate 17,518,669 downwards.
TTCTTTTTATTGATGTTGTGGATGATGTTGATGGATTTTCGAATGTTGAACCACCCTTGCATCCTGGCAATAAATCCTACTTAATCATGATCTATGATCCATTTGATGTCCTTTTGAATTCCGTTTGCTAATATTTTGTTGAGTATTTTTGTATCTATGTTCATCAAGGATATTGGTCTGTAGTTTTCTTTTTTTGTGGTGTCTTTGCCCGGTTTTGGTATTAGAGTGATGGTGGCCTAATAGAATGAGTTTGGAAGTATTCCCTCTTCTTCAACTCCTTGGAAAACTTTAAGGAGGATGGGTATTAGGTCTTCACTAAATGTTTGGTAAAATTCAGTGGTGAAGCCATCTGGTCCAGGGATTTGTTCTTAGGTAGGTTTTTGATTACCAATTCAATTTCATTGCTTGTAATTGGTCTGTTGAGATTTTCTGTTTCTTTCTGGGTCAGCCTTGGAAGGTTGTATTTTTCTAGAAAGTTGTCCATTTCTTCTAGGTTATCCAGTTTGTTAGCACATATTTTTTCATAGTATGTTCTAATAGTTGTTTGTATATCTGTGCTGTCCGTAGTGATTTTTCCTTTCTCATTTCTGATTCTGTTTATGTGAGTAGACTGCTTTTTCTTGATAAGTCTGGCTAGGAGTTTATTTATTTTGTTTATTTTCTCGAAGAACTAGCTCTTGCTTTCTTTGATCCTTTCTTTTGTTTTATTCTTCTCAATTTTATTTATTTCTGCTCTGATCTTTATTATGTCCCTCCTTCTACTGACTTTGGGTCTTACTTGTTCTTCTTTTTCTAGTTTTGTTAATTGTGAGTTTAGACTGTTCATATGGGAATGTTCTTCTTTCCTGAGGTAGGCCTCTATTGCAATATACTTTCCTCTTAGCATGGTCTTTGCTGCATCCGCCAGATTTTATGGTGTTGAATTACTGTTGTCATTTGTCTCCATATATTGCTTGATCTCTGTTTTTATTTTGTCATTGATCCATTGATTGTTTAGGAGCATGTTATTAAGCCTCCATGGGTTTGTGGGATTTTTAATTTTCTTTGCATAATTAATTTCTAGTTTCATTCCTTTGTGGTCTGAGAAGCTGCTTGGTACAATTTCAATCTTTATGAATTTACCGACTCTCTTTTTGTGGCCTAGTATATGATCTATTCTTGAAAATGTTCCACGTGCACTTGAGAAGAATGTGTATTCTCCTGCTTTTGGGTGTAGAGTTCTGCAGATGTCTTTTAGGTCCATCTGTTCTAATGTGTTGTTCAGTGCCTCTGTCTCCCTACCTATTTTCTGTCTGGTTAATCTATCCTTCAGAGTGAGTGGTGTGTTGAAGTCTCCTAGAATGAATGAATTGCATTCTATTTCTCCCTTTAATTCTGTTAGTATTTGTTCCACATATGTATGAGCTCTTGTGTTTGGTGCATAGATATTTGTAATGGTTATATCTTTTTGTTGGATTGACCCTTTTATCATTATGTAATGTCCTTCTTTGTCTCTTGTGACTTTCTTTGTTTTGAAGTCTATTTTGTCTGATATAAGTACTGCAACTCCTGGTTTTTTCTCCCTATTAGTTGCATGAAATGTCTTTCTCCATCCCTTTACTTTTAGTCTGTGTATGTCTTTGGGTTTAAAGTGAGGTCTTGAAGGTAGCATATAGATGGGTCTTGTTTTTTTATCCATTCAGTGACTCTATGTCTTTTGATTGGTGCATTCAGTCCATTTACATTTAGGGTAATTATGGATAGGTATGTACTTATTGGCATTGCAGGCTTCAGATTCATGGTTACCAAAGGTTCAAGGTTAACTTCCCTACTCTCTAAGAGTCTAACAACTCACTTAATATGCTATTATAAGCACAGTCCAAAGGTTCTTTTTTTGTTTGTTTGTTTCCCTCCTCCTTTTTCTTCCTCCTCCATTATTTATATATTATGTATCATATTCTGTACTGTTTGTCTATCCCTTGATTGACTTTGGGGATAGTTCATTTAATTTTGCATTTGCTTAGTAATTAGCTGTTATATTTTCTTTACTGTGGTTTTATTACCTCTGGTGACAACTATTAAACCGTAGGAACACTTCCATCTATAGCAGTCCCTCCACAATAGACTATAGAGATGGTTTGTGGGAGGTAAATTCTTTCAGCTTTTCCTTATCTGGTAATTGCTTAATCCCTCCTCAAATTTAAATGATAATCTTGGCTGAAAAGTAATCTTGGTTCAAGGCCCTTCTGCTTCCTTGCATTAAATACATCATGCCACTCCCTTCTGGCCTGTAACGTTTCTGTTGATAAGTCTGTTGATAGCCTGATGGGCTTTTCTTTGTATGTGATCTTATTTCTCTCTCTGGCTGCTTTTAATAATCTGTCCTTATCCTTAATCTTTGCCATTTTAATTTCTATATGTCTTGATGTTGTCTTCCTTGGGTCCCTTGTGTTGGGAGATCTGCGCACCTCCATGGCCTGAGAGACTATGTCCTTCCCCAGATTGGGGAAGTTTTCAACAATCACCTCCTCAATGACATTTTCTGTCCCTTTTTCTCTCCTTCTCCTGGTAACCCTATAATGCAAATATTGTTCCTTTTGGATTGGTCACACAGTTCTCTCAATATTCTTTCATTCTTAGAGATCCTTTTTTCTCTCTGTGTCTCAGCTTCTTTGTATTCTTCTTTTCTAGTTTCTATTTCATTTATAGTCTTAGTCTCGTCCACTGTACCAATCTGCTTTAATACCACCCATTGTGGTCTTCAGTGATTGGCTCTCCAACCGGAATTCATTCCTGAGTTCTTGAATATCTTTCCGTACCTCCATGAGCATATTAATGATTTTTGTTTTGAACTCCCTTTCTGGGAGAGTCATGAGGTCCATATCATTTAAGTCTTTCTCGGGAGTCGTATTCATAATTTTACTCTGGACCAGGTTCCTTTGGCATTTCATATTTGTGTATGGTGCCCTCTAGTGCCCAGAAGCTCTACTCTCTGGAGTGCTCAGCCCCTGAAGCAATGTTGGGGAGTGTAGGGAAGTGGTATTGGTGCCTCTGGGGAGGAAAGAGCTATTTCCTGCTTCCTGGCTGCTATGCCTGTCTCCACTCCCTGAACCAGTGGGCCGAGTACACAGGTATAAGCCTCTGTGCTTTGGGTTTTTAGCTGTTGTAGACAGATCTTCCCTCTGGGTGGTCTAATGGCAGGGTAAGGTTTCTCGGTTTGCAAGCCAGCTGGGGCTGGCCAGGAGAAAGGTGCACTAGTCTGCCTGTCACAGAAGGGGTTCTTGGAGCCATGCAGGCATCCAGGGAGCTGGAGCACCTGAAGATTGGAAATGTCCCAATCTGCTGAGTGGAGTGCACCTGGACAATTTTGTCTACCTGTTGTTTCTCCTGAGCAGTAAGCTCTGTGCAATCCTTGCCCCTTTAGCAGCCCTCTTGCTAAGGGCTTCTTTTTTAGGAAGTCTCTCAGACTGCCCGCCTTTCTTTTGTCCCAGAGCATCTGGATATGGATCCCTGCTTTCCACAAGCAGCTGGAATCTTAGTCTCTCCAGGAATTCTGCCTGTCTTAACTTTCCAACCCCCTAATTATAAGAGTATCATGCAAGCAACATGAAATGTAGGTTTGTGCTCTCAGAGCAGATCTCTGGAGTTAGGTTTTCAGCAGTCCCAGATCTCCACTCCCTCCCTGCTCCGTTCCTCTTCCTCCTGCTGGTGAGCTGGGCTGGGGGAAGGGCTTGGGTCCCGCAGGACCACAGCTTTAGTACGTTATCCTTTTCCATGAGGTCTGTTCTTGTCTCCAGGTGTATGCAGTTTGGTGCAGTCCTCTTTCCTGTTGCTCTTTCAAGAGTAGTTGTATTAGTTATATTTTCATATTATAGGCGGTTTTAGGAGGAAGCCTCTCTCTCAGCTCTCACACCGCCATCTTTAATTCTTTTGTGTAGTTTTTTTATTACCATTCAGTTTCTTTGCTGGTAATTGTCTATTCAGATTTTCTCTTTCTTCCTGGGTCAGCCTTGGAATTTTGTATTTTTCTAGAAAGTTGTCCATTTCTTCTAGGGTATACAGTTTGTTACCATATAATTTTTCATAGCATTCTCTCATAATTCTTTGTATTTCTGTGGTGTCCATAGTGATTTTTCCTTTTTCAGTTCTGATTCTGTTTATTTGTTTAGACTCTCTGCCCTTCTTTATAAGTTTCGTTAGGGGTTTATCTGTTTTGTTTATTTTCTCAAAGAAACAGCTCCAGCTTTCATTGATTCTTTCTACTGTTTTATTCTTCTTAATTTTATTTCTGCTCTAATATTTATTATGTCCCTCCTTCTACTGACATTGGGCCTCATTTGTTCTTCCTTTTCTAGTTTCATTAATTGTGAGTTTAGACTTTTCATTTGGGATTGTTCTTCTTTCCTGAGGTAGGCCTGTATTGCAATACATTTCCCTCTTAGGAAAGCCTTCGGTGTGTCCCACAAATTTTGCAGTGTCTAATTATTGTTGTCATTTGTGTCAATATATTGCTAGATCTCTGTTTTTATTTGGTCATTGATCGATTCATTATTTAGGAGCATGTTATTTCGTTCCATGTGTTTGTGGGCTTTTTCATTTTATTTGAGTAATTTATTTCTAGTTTCATACCTTTGTGATCTGAGAAGCTGCTTGGTACAATTTCATTCTTTCTGAATTTATTGAGGTTCTTTTTGTGGTCTACTATATGACCTATTCTTGAAAATGTTCCATGTACACTTGAGAAGAATGTGTATCCTCTTGCTTTTGGATGGAGTGTTCTATAGATGTCTGTTAGGTCAATCTGTTCTAATATGTTGTTCAGTGCCTCTGTCTCTTTATTTTCTGTCTGGTTGATCTGTCCTTTGGAGTGAGTGGTGTGTTGGTCTCCTAAAATGAATGAATTGCTGTCTATTTCCCCCTTTAATTCTGTTAGTATTTGTTTAACATATGTAGGTAATCCTGTGTTGGGTGCATAGATATTTATAATAATTATATCCTCTTGTTGGACTGACCCCTTATCATTATGTAATGTCCTTCTTTGTCTCTTGTGATTTTCTTGGTTTTGAAGTCTATTTTTTCTGATACAAGTACTGAAACTCCTGCTTTTTTCTCACTATGAGTTGCATGAAATATCTTTTTCCATCCCTTTACTTTCAGTCTGTTTATGTCTTTGGGTTTGAAGTGAGTCTCTTGTAGGCAGCATATAGATGGGTCTTGTTTTTTCATCCATTCAGTAACTCTATGTCTTTTAATTGGTGCATTCAGACCATTTACATTTAGGGTGATTATCGATTGGTATATACTTATTGCCATTGCAGGCTTCAGATTTGTGGTTAGCAAAGTTCAAGGGTAATTCCCTTACTATCTAACAGTCTAATTTAACTCACTTCATATGCTATTACAAACACAACTGAAAGGTTCTTTTTTCGTTTTTTTCTCCTTTTTCTTCCTCCCCCATTCTTTGTATGTTATGAATCATATTCTGTACTCTTTGTCTACCCCTTGGGTGACATCTATTTAACTTTAGGAATGCTTCCATCTATAGGAGTCTCCCCATAATGCACTGTAGAGGTGGTTTGTGAGAGGTAAATTCTCTCAGCTTTTGCTTATGTGAAAATTGTTTAATCCCTCCTTCAAATTTAAATGATAACCTTGCTGGGTAGAGTATTCTTGGTTCAAGGCCCTTCTGCTTCATTGCATTAAATATATCATGCCACTCCCTTCTCTCCTGTAAGGTTTCTGTTTAGAAGTCTGATGATAGCTTGATGGATTTTCCTTTGTATGTGTTGTTTTTTTTCTCTCTCTAGCTGCTTTTAAAAGTCTGTCTTTATCCTTGAGCTTTGCCATTTTAATTATTATGTGTCTTGATGTTGCCTTCCTTGGGTCCCTTGTGTTTGGAGATCTGTGCACATCCATGGCTTGTGAGACTATATCCTTTCCCAGATTGGGGAAGTTTTCAGAAATTACCTCCTCAAAGACAATTTCTACCCCTTTTTTTCTCTCTTCTTCTTTTAGTAACCCTATTATGTGAATAGTATTCCGTTTGGATTGGTCACACAGTTCTCTCAATATTCTTTCATTCTTAGAGATTCTTTTTTCTCTTCTGTGCCTCAGCTTCTTTGTGTTCCTCTCCTCTAATTTATATTCCATTTACCATCTCTTCTACTACATCTAATCTGCTTTTAAATCTTTCCATTGTATGTTTCATTTCAGATATGGAATTTCTTAATGATTTAATCTGCAACTTAAATTCGTTCCTGAGTCCTTGAATATTTTTCTGTACCTCCATAAGCATGTTTATGATTTTTATTTTGACCTCTTTCAGGAAGATTGGTGAGTTCAGTTTCATTTGGCCCCTAGGTGAGATTTTGGTCTGAATCATATTCTTTTGCCATTTCATATTTCTTTGTGGTGCCCTCTAATTCCCAGAAGCTCCAGTGTCTGGAGCTGCACAGCCCCTAGAGTGAGGTTGGGGGTTGTAGGGGAGTGGAGCTGGTGCCGAAGCGGAGGGAAGATCTGTTTTCTGATTCATGTCAGCCATTCCTCTGTCCAGTATCAGAGCCAGTGGGCCGAGCACACAGATGTAAGCCTCTGTGCTTTGAGCCTCTAGCTGTTGTAGGCGGGGCCTCCCTCTGACTGGCCTGATGCCAGCCCAGTGACTGCCAGTTTGTGAGTCAGTGCCATTAGGCCAGAAGGAAGGCTTTGCAGGCTGCAGTATCTCAGTGGGGGGCCTTGGAGCTGAGTAGCCAGCCAAGAGGATGAAGCACCTGAAGCTCCTCCAAGTTCCCAATCTGCTGTGCAGAGTGCACCCAGACAACCTTGTCCCCCTATCCCTTCTCCTGCGCAGCAAGCTCCATGCCAACCCCACCCCTTTAGCAGCCCTCTCACTGCTAAGAAGCCACTCAGACCGCCTGCTTTTCCCTTGTCCCAGAGTGACTGGCTGTGGATCCCGTCCTCCACAAGTGGCCAGAATCTGTCTCTCAAGCACTCTGCCTGTCCTAGCTCCCCATCCTCCAGAGCACCACACAATGTAGGTTTCTGCTCACAAAGCAGATCTCCAGGGCTAGCTGTTCAGCAGTCTCAGACTTCCAGCCCCTCCCTGCTCCCTTTCTCTTCCTCCTGCCTGTGAGCTGTGGTAGGGGAAGGGACTGTGTCCCGCTGGATCAAGGCTTTGGTATGTTACCCTGTTTCATGAGGTCTCCTCTGTTCGTGAGGTCTGTATGCAGTCTGGTGCAGCCTTCTTTCCTATTGCTGTTTTAGGTTTAGTAGTATTAACTATATTTTTGCACTACCTGTGGTTTTGGGAGGAGTTCTCTGTCTCACCTCTCATGCTGCCATCTTGAATCCCATAATTACTTTAATACTGTTTAAAATCATACTAAAATTCCCCTCAATTTTCAACAAAAAACCCTTCTCTAAGTCAACCTCTGAATTACATCTTTGAAATTGCTTTCACAAACGATCAGTCTGTTGATCTAATCTACCAAATGCTCTTAAGCTTTGTATTTTATGAGTTTAAGTTGATCATTTTTATACTAAAGCTAGCCTTTTTGGAGTCAAAAATACTCATCTTAGAATCAATTAAACCATCTTAAGAACGTCATGGATTCCATTTCGTAGACTGAAGTTCTATATCAGCCAAGACATTTTTTCTAGTGTCTAGGAGCCTTCTTGTCATTGACACAGATCCTTCATTAGTTGTGGTAATAGTAACTTCACAAATTATGGAAGTTTGTTTACAGCATGAGCTATTGATTTAAGTTCAATTTTTTTCCTGCCTTTAATATGAACTCTGTTCCATTATATGGTTAATTTTGTTTCACCCAGTGCCTACTTTGTTGGATTTCAAAATTCTTTTTCTCTTATTACATGGTAATAGCTTCCATTTTGCTTCTAAGGTTACAGTGTTTTTCTATTGAGATCTTCACAACAGAATGAAATTTTGTGATAATTCTGATTTTTGTACAATATTTAGATTGATATACAACTTCATTATTTTATTTATCTGCATATATGAAAACTTAGTCTGTTTTTATGCTAAAACATCAGACATGCTAATGAATTCACAATAGAACTTAGCAAAACTATCTGCCACCTTGTCTTAAACACACAAATAATGTATATATTATCTGTGTGATTAAAGAGAGCTAAATATAAAGTTATATAAAAACCTAATAAATTATGTGAAATGTATGCAAAATCTCCACACTGTACTGTGTCTACTACTGTTTCAGAAGAATGGAAGCTAAAAACGATTATAAGACATAATCCACATTCCTGTGATGTCTACTGAATTATGAGAGGGAGGAAAACCTTACATTTTAACATAAATAAACCAAAGGACAGTATACAATTCAATTAATTTTTTGTTGTGTGTGCAAAACCTCTCATAAAAATTTAATGTGAATGATTATTAAAATTTTTGTATTATGATGTCATGCATTAATTTGCATCAACTTCATAATGAACTAACAAGGTTGCTAGATCATATATGAATGCTCCCATTTTACAGGAAAGAAGACAATTTCAGCTGTTCCCATCATTAGAACACTGGATCATCTGAGTAGCATGTATGTGATTGGAACACATGTCTTCAGTTCCTACAATTGCATTTATTATCTGTCTTGTACTTTTATCCCAGGATGTTTGAGTTTTAGAGAACATACCCTATTTGAAAATTCTTTTATTTATAAAAGGGAGTATATTTTATCAGAGTGAAAGCGGAGGCATCTCCTGAACAATGCTTGAGAGGACCTGCAGCTGGATGATTATTTCCAGTCTCAAGAGACCAGAAAGGATGCTAATGTTCCAGTCTGTGGACATCTGAGAATCACACTGATGCAATGAGCAACAGTTTGTGTCCCCAGAGGAAAGAAACCACACATTGAAGAATCTCTACCTTCAACAGTAAATCCTTCATGAATTATGAAAACCTGGTCCTCTTCACTAGAAATTCTGCCTATTCTGGACTTTGCTTAGTTGTAAGTATGTTTAGGAAATGGGAAGTAGACTTACTTTAAACTTCCAATAATTACTATCTTTCCACACTAAAAAGAATCTGTTATCAGCTGTATGATTTCAGTATTGCTTCCAAATGGCCAGAAAACAATCTCTCAACCTGAGGTTTATATTTCTTTCAAAGTTTTTTTCTCATTTTATGGGAAAAGGCAATATTTACAATTTACATAATACCCATATTAGATATTTGCGTGTGTTGAGTGCATGCACATATTTATGGTGTTTAATATTTGGTTTATGTAGTAATTCAAGGCTACTTGGACAGTTATGGTAAATTCTTTAAAATGGAATATCTGAGAATCGTAATGTATTTTTGATGTATCACAAAGAAAATCTGTTCTTTCTAATCTTGTCTAGTTTTGGGAATATGCTAGGTCTAAATTTATCTTATGATATCAATAATAATAATTTGAGAATTATTTTCTATTTTCCTTGAGTCAGTCAGTACACACTTTCTATAACAAAACCAGAGTACACACACAGCCACTTGCTGTCAGAGCTCAAGACTGTTTTGCTACATCTAACCACTACAGCTCTAATGAACCTGCATAAATAGACTTAAAATCACTGTCCATTGTTTGTTTTTTATTTTTTATTTTTATTTTGGTATCATTAATATAAAATTACATGAGCAACATTGTGGTTACTAGATTCCCCCATTATCAAGTCCCCACCACATACCCTATTACAGTCACTGTCCATCAGTGTAATATGATGCTATAGAATCATTACTTGTCTTCTCTGTGCTATACTGCCTTCCCTGTAGCCCCCGCTACATTAGGTATGCTAATAATAATGCCCCTTATCCCCTTCTCCCTCCCTTCTCCCCCACACCCCAGTCCCTTTCCAATTGGCAACTGTTAATCCATTTTTGGGATTTGTGAGTCTTCTGCTGTTTTGTTCCTTCAGTTTTTCCTTTGTTCTTATGCTCCACAGATGAGTGAAATCATTTGGTACTTGTCTTTCTCCATCTGGCTTATTTCACTGAGCATAACACCCTGTAGCTCCATCCATGTTGTTCTTTTCTTTTTATGACTGAATAATACTCCATTGTGTATATGTACCACATCTTCTTTATCCATTCATCTACTGGTGGACACTTAGACTGCTTCCATTTCTTAGCTATTGGAAATAGTGCTGCAATAAACATAGGGGTGTATAGGTCTTTCTGAGCACTGTCTATTGTTTTTAAATTAGGTTATCTAAGCTACAGTTTTGGGTCTTTCTGTGTGTTGAGGTTGTTGATTTTGTTTTTTTGAAATTTTTATTTGTGAATAATAGTTTCTTAAGTTTTATTATTTGCCTTTGATTTCTTGCTTCTTTTGTCTTATAAACCATTTTTAAACATAAGCATTTAATTTATATCATTATAAATAATAAGTCCATGTATATATTTGTGAAGTTAAAGGATTGTGAATTTACATATGTAATCTATAATAGTTCATATAATAATCAGTGATATATATATTTGCAAATACGATTATATAATAATGAATAATAAATGAAATATATTTACATAATATGCTTCATAATACATTTATTTATAAATATATCAACATAATTATATTTTGTCAGTAAAACTTCATGAAAGCATATGGTGAAATATTTCAATTTGGATTAACATCTATGGATCTATACTATAGAGAGTCTATTATTTTCAAAACCATGAACCCTTCTGATAGGCATTTGGTTGGATTCCGTGTTTTAACATAATGAAAAATGCTTTCAATTTTTTCCCAATATCCTTCAAACCAACTGTGTCCTTGATCACCGATGAGTATAAATCAAATGACTGTGAAGGAGTTTCATATATTTTTTTAACACCCTAACATTGCAAGCTATTGATCTGAAAGCTGAAGAAAATGAATTTGAACATGTCATTATGTTATAAAAGTGTTATTTTTAATACTTATTTTCTAAGAAACACTCACACTATTAGTGTTCTCACCAGCCTCTTATTTTATCAGGAAGACAACATCCAATGGTCCCAAAAGGCCTGCATTAGGAGACAGAATGAATCTGTGTCCCAGTTATAATTCTGACAGCATGACAGGAAATCATACATTGACCCTTGGTGTTACTTTTCTCTATTGATTGTCCTCTTCCATGAGTTCAATAGATAAAGAGGTTGCTAGAATCTTGCTGTGACCTTACTGGCGTCCCATTTGGTTTCCTCCCTTCCTCCCTGCTCTCCTGCACACAGTTCCTGTTCCTATGCATCCTGGTGCTGAGACATGTCCACTGGTCTCATTGTCAGTTCATTGTTACACCCACCGTGTGAGACCTTATGCTGGTTGAACTGGTTGAATTCTATTTTTAATCTCTTTTTCTACATGATAAATGGAAAAATCATACACACTCTGCATATTGGTTCCTTTTATGGTTTGTTGTAGACAGGCAAAATATATAGTAAATCAAAGGCAGAGCTATATTGGAACTGAAGCCATGCCAGGTCTGATATACACCAGTAATGTGATGTTCTCTTTACAGTAAAAAAGCCTTACAGAAGAAAAAGATTGCCATCAATAAACATACAGAAATGGCCTTTCATCTCCAAAGATTTTTTGCCTTAGTTTTTGTTTGGGTTGAACTTATTTCTAGGTTATAAAATTCCAATTCTATATTTTACAATCTTGTTGTATTAACACAAAATAAAAATTCTTATTATTTTCAACAACTCATTTCTTTCCCTTGGAAACAGCCAGACTTGGATTCACATGTACTTCCCAAGGCCACTGATCTAAAATATAGACAGAATCTAACTTATAATCTCAGTTGATGAGGGATGAGTTTACACTCATAGAATGAATATTTGCTTTTCACTGAGCAATACCTTGAAGGTTGCATTCCAAAGTTACCCAAATCCTGGCCCTAGTAGACATCAAATCCCAAGAGAGCACAACTCATATACCCTTCTTGTCATCTCTAATGCTAACACAGCTCCTTGCATAGGAGGAATGAATGCTGTGCTAAGCCACCAATTTTTGGCAGCTTGTTAGAGTAGCAAAAGGAAACTAATCAGCCCATAATAGAGTGTGAACCATCTCTTCTATTTATTCTCCCTTTCCTTACTTCATAGCACTTGTCATGATTGTATATAGTCTCTCAATACTTGTTTGCTTCTTTCCCCAATAAAATATGAGCTCATTGAAATAAAATTAATTTTCTTGTTCACTACTTTTTCCTTACCAAATATGAATTTGGCACAGAGTTATAAGTAATATATATATATATTTATTATGTATGAAAGCATACATTAATTATTATAAATATTTAGTCATGAATATTGGTGAATTAGTATTACAACATATTGAAAAACCAAGTGAAACCAAGGAGCAGCCTACCTTTTTTAAAGCAGGACATATCTGATAGGTGTAGGTGAAGTTATATGAAGAAGTGAAAGGGAAGGGTTTTCAAGTGAAATTGCACTGCTGTTTTTTGATTGGCCTTAATATTAAGTAAACAAAAACATAGCTCTACCTCCTTTTTGTAATTCACTTCTCTTGGGGGACATAGTCATTGATTTCCAACTGGGGAATCAGAGCAGAAGGTGAAACAAAAAGTTCAGATGTTGGATTTGGAAAGGATGGGGGTTCATATCATGAAAGTTAGCATCATGAGTTACCTGGGTGTGCAAAACTAGGAACAGGTTGGCCATAGGATGAGGATACATTTTTATCACTGGGTGCTACAGTTCATAACTCATATAAACAGGGGGCTTGTGTATGTCAGAATGGGTCAGAGGTTTGGTGTGAGGCATGTTCGGGTTAGACTGTCAGGTTAACTAAGTGATACTTTTTTATTTAAGAGAATTTCCTTATCGCAGTTATCATGATGTATGAACTGAAAAGTGCGGGATAAAATAGTCTCCTGTTCCACAAATTCGAGTTACTGCAGATGGATTGTCCAGTATTCATATGACCCATTGCTAAAGTTCCTTTCCTTTCTTCACCTAACTGCAGGGCGAAGTTGAATCCTCCATTCTATTACTGATACCAGATCACGGACAGGATCTTATTTTGTTTTTTCATCTGAGTGATAGCATCTTGTTCTGCAATGAAAGATCTCTATAAGCCTGCATGCATGGCAGGTTGGAATCATACAGCTGTGAAGGAATTCCTTCTGGCAGGTCTAACTGAAAATCCTAATTTGCAGATCCCTCTCTTTTTGCTCTTCACCCTCATTTATTCCATCACTCTGCTAGGCAATGGGGGGATGATTATCTTGATCAAGTTAAATTCTCAACTTCATACTCCAATGTACTTCTTCCTTAGCAACCTCTCCTTCTGTGATATCTGCTACTCGACTGTCTTTGCTCCTAAGATGCTGGTCAACTTTTTGTCAGAGCAAAAGATCAGCACATTTCCTGGCTGTGTTCTACAGAGTTTCTTTTTTGCAGTGTATGTAACCACGGAGTGCATCCTCCTGTCTATGATGGCTTATGACCGCTATGTGGCGATAGCTAATCCCTTGCTGTATACAGTCATTATGACCCAGAGGGTTTGTATTCAGATGGTTCTGGCATGTTACTTGGCGGGGCTCATTAACTCATTGACACACACAGTAGGTTTGCTCAAACTAGATTTCTGTGGTCCTAACATCATTAATCATTATTTCTGTGACATTCCCCCTCTTCTGAGGCTCTCCTGCTCTGACGCCCATAACAACGAGATGCTGCTTTTGATATTTTCCGCGGTCATTGCAACATTCACTTTCACTGTCGTCATGGCCTCTTACATCCGCATCGCTGCTGCCATCCAGAAAATCCGCTCAGCCGCGGGGAGGCGCAAAGCCTTCTCCACTTGTGCCTCCCACCTGACTGCTGTGACCATGTTCTATGGGTCTGTGACCTTTAGTTACATCCAGCCAAGTTCTAAGTATTCCCTGGAACAGGAGAAAGTCTCTGCTGTGTTTTATACATTGGTGATCCCCATGTTAAACCCACTGATTTATAGCCTGAGGAATAAGGATGTGAAAGATGCAACAAAAAGATCACTATGGTGGAAGACAACCCTTATTTGACTCAATCTTGTGTAAAGCTTTGCTCACAACCATTAACCTGCAGGTAGATAGACTTTTCTTATAATTGTATCACAGATACAATCATGAAACCTTAATCAAGATACTCCCATGAAATTTTAGAAATGAGTGTTGAGTTTGCCATGAAGACTGGAAATCATTCACCTTCACCATCCATTCTTGTCTGATTTAATAGGTTCATTCTCTCAAGAAATGTTACAAATTTCTTTTTAAAAAATTCTCATGGTAGACTCTGATAGAACACACTGTGGATTTAAAAGAATCTGATATCATCTCACCCCAAAAGAATACTGTAGAAATAGGTATTTCTGAAATGCATTGTTATCTCAGAAAAATTGAAGTGGACCCTTGCCATGATTGTCTTAGATTTTGCCATCATTTTATGGTAAAAATGTCATCTTTCACATAAAATACATATCTTTAGTTTTATATGTAAATAAGTAATTTTAATAACATTTTAGAAAATGTCTTTAGGAAATATAATTCTCCTCAGTTATAGCTCATTTATTCAACACACTTTTACTGGGTACCTTATTGTGACAGTTTCTTTAAGAGATCCAAATCTAAAAGGTTTAAACTATTGAGTAAAAATTGCTTGTTAGATGAACAGACAGTGGAAGAATATAGTAAATGGGAAGGAATATTTTTTTGACTATTTAAAGACAAGAAAATATATGGATATGGTTCTAGCATGGACTCTTTAAGTAAAAACAGTAAAAAATAAGGGTGGCAAGGTATTTACACCATATATGAAGATCCTTTAATGCCAATATAACACTCTTTAGGACTCTCTTGATAGCAATAAGGAAACCCTAAGTGAAATGCTTTAGGAAAATTCCCAGGGTGCCAGTATTGTCATATATTGGAAAGTCAACAATTTGGGAAAAATTTCTGAAGCTGTTAAATAAAGAAAAATATTATTCTGAGGGAAGCAAGAAGTGCTATAGGTGAGTAATATAGTGAAGGAGACATAGGCATAGTCATGAAAATCACCAACAGGACTTGAGAAAGGATTCAATTTTTTTTTTATTGGGGAAAGAAGAAAGGGTTTACATGACTGGACGGTTTTCAGCCTGTGTCACTAGTAAGATAAATTGGTTAGGAGACATAAATGAAATGCAAGAACATGCATGTGGTTAGATTTTTGAAGGAAGAGCTTTCTAGGAAGAGAGCAGAGCCAAGAACAAGGCTGAAGAACTGGGAGGTTTCCTGGAGCGTTGCAGAGGCAAGAAAGTGGCCAGAAGTGGAGCAAAGAGGGGAAGGACTGATAAAGCAGGCAATGTTGCCAAATAGGAAAGGGATCCAGATAATGTAGGCATCTGCAGGGGTTCTGAATCGGGAGTCAGACCGAAGAATGACCTGGTCCGATGTACAATGAACATGCTCACTCTGGCTGCTGTACTGATGATAACTAGACCACGGAACGGCAGAAGTGATGGAGGAGCCCCGGCAGGAGGCTGCACATCCATTCAGCTCAGCGCTGATGGCGTGCTAGGCCAGAACTCTCATAATGAAGCCTGTGAGAAGCACGCATACACGATTCATTTTGATGTGGCACCAGCAGGAGGTGAGGGAGAGAGAAGACAAAGATCACTTCAATATTTGTTTCAACAGAGAAGCAAATGAAAGAGGACAACTCATCAGAAAACCTACAGTATATATAAAAAAGTAAAAATCTCAATGTATATTGAAGGATGGTGTGTATGAATATTATAATGTGGAAAAGATACCTAAATTTGTTAAAACAAATTTTGTCGCTTGAAAGAGAAAATAAATATACCACTTGTAAGTTTCATAGGTAGGTAGAAGGATTACATAGCTAGATAATGGGTACATAGATGATAGATAGATATATAGACAACATATGGATACAGATTAGATATATTGAGTTTAATGTGATTTTAATATCTGTTAGATGTTGAAACTCTGCAGGATATAAAACAAAATTATGTATAAATCTGTTAAGGTTAAAGATCTCAAACATGTAAATAATACAAGAAAAAAATGCAAAATACACTTATGTGATACAGCACACAGGACAGACCTTTCAGACTATTGTGAGAAAAATGAATGTATTACCTAACATTAGATCAAACTTTTGGAAAGTGTGAATATGCATTGTATATTACAAAATAATTATTATAAATGAATATTATTATAAATACATCTATTTGTAAAAGGACATATATTTGTATAGTCATTTATACTTATAGTAAGAGTAGAGATTGCAAGAGAGATTAAGAGAGTAATAAAGTAAAGGTCTCAATTACAAATTGTGTTTGTAGCTAAGGGGTATATGAGTGATCCTTTAAATATTCTTGCAAATTTTTATCTTTCCTAAATCTCTTCTGCAAGTTTGAAATGGTTCAAAATAAACAGGTATGGAAACGTGGGGAAAGTGCTTATAAAGTGACATGAACACTTTTAATTCTGGATAGATGCAGTTGCTTGTCATTCACACACATTTATTAAAAAATAACAAGAAAATCGAGGTAAGATACAGACATTATCTCTTGAACAAAGTTCGTTATCTCTTAAGCAAGCACTAAGGAAGAGATAACTAGAGTGGATTAGAAGGGTCCCTGGAAAAAGCAGGCTCGGCAGGCATGGGAGGGTCTGCAAGGAGTTCAGAGGAGTCAGCAGAGCTGGTAGCAGATGCTCTGCAGGTTTCATCACACATGCTTGTATTTCTTCTCAGGCATTCAGCATATTCTAGGCCTGAGCAGGCCTGGCGTCTAAGTAAATAAATAAACAGAGGTGTTGGGAAAGAATTATGATCAGAGACACAGGGAAGTCAGAGTGAAAGGTGAGGAAGGAATTCATTAAAGTAAGAATAGCAGGAACTGACAACTTCTTTACAGTCAGCAGAGAGCAAGGAAGGACAGAGACAGGAAAGGGGAAGCTCACTGAACTGCTTGGTGTAGGGCAAATGCCTTGCCAACTCCTAAAGCTAGTGTCACCTGGAATCCAGTGTCCATTTGAATCTACATGGTGTGTGAACTAAGGCCCTACCACCCCAGAATTTGGGGGAGACTCAGAGCACTGGATGGGATGAGATTATGCTCTGAGATCTTCCCAAAGGCAAAGAAAGGAGATTCTCAGGCAGGCTACTAAAGAGCCTGATCCTACAGCTGCAGTCCAGTCTGGGCATCCAGGTGACAGGAGCTTGCAAGCCCAAATCAGAGCTCTCAGTAGCCCCTCTCTACTTACTTATCAGGAGTAGAACAGAGACAGAATGAAGACTTGTGCTTAAATCTAGAGAATAGGATGAAATAGCAAAGAGACAATCTTACCACTGGAAGAGCACAGACACAAAACATAATGAGTTGAGCAGTATTGAAGTCTTTATTAAGGCAAAAGGTACACACTCAAAGAAAGGAGAAGAGGCACCCTTAACGGTTTAGGGTTTGGAGTTTTATAGGGCCTTCTGGGTATTGCTTATAAGCAATAAATGGGCTTCTCCCACTTTATTTCTCCCTTTGACTGATTTTGGTTTCAAAGGTTTATTGCCCCAGGCTGGGAACATATTTCTTCCCTGGAGTTTCAAGTGACTAAACCATTTCCAAAACTGATGAATCTTCAACAAAATTCAAGGTCAGATGCACCCCTATGTTTATTGCAGCACTATTTACAATAGCCAAGAAATGGAAGCAACCTAAGTGCCCATCAGTAGATGAATGGATAAAGAATATGTGGTACATATACACAATGGAATATTATTCAGCCATAAGAAAAAAACAAATCCTACCATTTGCACCAACATGGATGGAGCTAGAGAGTATTATGCTCAGTGAAATAAGCCAGGCCGAAAAAGACAAATACCAAATGATCTCACTCATATGTGGAGTATAAGAACAAAGAAAAAAAAAAAAAAACTGAAGGAACAAAACAGCAGCAGACTCACAGAACCCAAGAACGGACTAATAGTTACCAAAGGGAAAGGGACTGGGGAAGAAGGGTGGGAAGGGAGGGATAAGAGGGTAAAAGGGGCATTACGATTGGCAGACATAGGGTGGGGGGGCACGGGGGGACTGTACAGCTCAGAGAAGACAAGTAGTGATTCTCATCTCACTACACTGATGGACAGTGACTGTAATAGGGTTGGTGGGGGGGACCTGATGAAGGGGGTAGTTTAATCATCACAATATTGCTCATGTAATTGTAGGTTAATGATACTAAAATAAAATAAATTGTAAAAAAAAAAAATTCAAGGTCAGCAGATTCCAACTACAAGAAATGCAGAAAAGCCCATACATAGGCATATTGTGGTCAAGGAAACAACAGTAAGAATTAGGGTTAGTGATTCAAAGAAATCATAAAATGTAGGTGACATGGATTGACATTTTTGAAGTATAAAATGAAAGTAAAGTAAATACCTAATGTTCTACCCTTAGGAAAAATTAAAGTCTTCAAAAATAGACAGGGAAAATAAAGATATTATCAACAAACAAAGCTGAGAGACTCTTTCAGACTCTATAATAAAAAATATCTGAAGAAGTTTTGAGCAGAAGGAAGATACAGAGAATTTTGAAGAAAGGCATCCACAGGGTAAATATATGAAAAATGTTAAAGAATATTGACTGAAGGAAGTTACATCAAAAATGATGATAAGGAGATTATAGCACATAGGAAAATAAGATAGAGGACCAAAATAACATAAAGGATAGAAGGAATTAGTGAATTAAATTGTTGAAAGGTTCTTTCAGTATTAAACATAGTAAATTGTTCACTTTTTAAAATATTCCAATAAGGAAAAGATATATTACAATTTCTCTAGCAATCAATAAAATAATTAATCAAATTATGTCGCTAAAAGACAAAATAAGACAATTTGAACACAACAAAGAAAAAATAAAATTCAGAAGGGAAAACATAAATCAAATAGTGAAATGCTTTATACAAAATCAGCTATGCCAATTACATTATAGATTGGTAAACTCAATCAAGGTTTTTCAACCTCAGCATTATTGTTGTTTGGGGCTAATAATTTTCTGTTATGGAGGCTATGCTATTCATTGTATGTTAACAACACTGGATGCCAGCAGTATCCCCCTCTCCAGTTGGGATAACCAAGAATGTCTCTAGACATTGTCAAATATCCCCTGTGGGGAAAAATTTGCCTAGATTGAGAGCTCTAGAGTAGATTAATAAAACAAATAACAAAATACAAGAATCAAATACATGTTGTTTAAAGCATACCATACAAGGACACAGACAGCTTAAAAGTAAAAACATGGAAAAAGTTGAACCATGAAACCTCAAACTTAGAGGAAGCTACAGCTACTATTTTAAGAAATCAAAATTAGGGGAAAATTATTTATAAAATGGATTATTTCTTAATGGAAAAATAACAAGTAGGAAGAAAATAGTAATTCTAAATCTGTAGGATTGTAAAAAACTTTCACAAACATCATGGAACTGTAGCAGAAATGATCAGGAAAAAAGAGAGTTAACACAAATTCCTAGTACCATGAATGAAAAGTAAAACAGCATAAGAGATCTTCCAGCTATTAAAAGTTCATAAGATGATATCTTAGATGAAATGAAAAGTTCCTTGAGAGATAAGATGGGCTAAAACAGATACAAATAATTAGGATATCTACATAGTTTTAAATATATTTAAGAGAATGAATTTATATAGTGATAAAATGTTATGTTTTGAAAGAAAGCTCCAGGTTGAGATGTTTCTCTAATACATAAGCAATAGAAAATATCACTCGAAGATTCTTTCAGAAAGTAAAGAAACAAAGAAAAAAACAACAACTAACTTTATGGGACCTCTGAAACATGGGTATCAAAACCCGACAAGGAAAATTAATTATATGCCAGTCTATCTTATACAGAGAAGCCAGAATTGTAGAGAAAATACTTGTAAATACAATGGGGGCTTGTTCTGGGAAAAATAAGGAAGTTTAATCTAATGACAACTGACCTAACAGGAAAAAATAAGCTTATAATAACCACAAGAAGTGCTTGAAAATATTTATAAATATTAAAATCTAATACTGATAAAAGTTCGACAAAATGTAAAATTTCAATACCTACAGTCAATATTACAGTTAATGTTAATGATTACATGTCCAGCATTACAATACCCATGATTGATTCTGGGAGCAAAATGGGGTTGTGCACAATAGTCACTTCTATTTGAAATTATACAGAAGAGCTAGCACAAAGTCCAGAAAAAGAATAGAAGGGAGTTTGTGACAACTAATATTATCTTTTTTCCTAGATGACACAATTGTGCCTGTAGAGGCTCCAAAGGGACCTACAAAAGAATGAAAAGTAACACCTCAGTTAAGTAAGGTTTCTAGATTTGAGATAAATTTTCAAAAATCAGGTGTATTTGAATAGAGCATCAAAAAAAGGAATTGGAAAAAAGAAGGTAAAAAATACACATAATAGTATCAAGACATATCAAATAACTAACAAAAAAATCTAAGAAAAATTGTGTAAGACCTCTCTATTGAAAACTAGAAAATAATACTAGTATAAATTATAGATAGGTTAGATAAATAAGAAGATATATGCATAGGTTGGTAGGTTTTATATTGTTAAATGTTAATTCTCCACAAATTGATCTATAAATTCAATGAAATTCTAATCAAGATCTCTCCAATTCTTTGTGTATATGTGTGTGTGCATGTGTGTGTCTGTATGTAAAATGACAAGTGATGCATTTCATATGCTTAGTTAATGATCTACACAAGGCTACCAATTTAAAGAATGGGAACAAAATTTGATACTGACACTTTTGGGAAGGAACTTGGTTCAGAGACGCAGGAAAGTCAGAGTGAATACAAAGTCAAGAAAGCAAAGTCAGTTTTATTGCACCTTGACCAGAGTGGGCCTGCTTAAGGTTAAACAGGCAGGTTACTAAAGAGCATGATCGAACAGCTGAAGTCCTGTCCAGGTCACCCAGGCAGCATTGCAAACCCAAATCAGGGCTCTCAGTAGCCCCTCCCTACTTATCTGGAGTAGAACAGAAACAGAGTGAAGACTGGTGTTTAAGTATGGAGAATAGAATGAAATAGCAAAATAACAAAGACACTCCTAGAAGAGTGAAGAGAAAAACACAGTAAGTTGAGCAGTAAAAAGTAGACACTCGAAGAAAGGGGAGTGCAGGCAACCTCAGAGAAGAGGCACTCTTAAGGGTTTAGGGTTTCGAGTTTTGTAGGGCCTTTCGGGTGGGAGTCAGTGTAAGGCATGATGTATACAGGTGATTCATAATTTCTTTGAAGTTTTCTCTTAAGAATAGACTTATTAGGTACTTGTCTTTTTCGGCCTGGCTTATTTCACTGAGCATAATACCCTCCAGCTCCATCCACGTTGTTGCAAACAGTAGGATTTGTTTTTTTCTTATGGCTGTGTAATATTCCATTGTGTGATCTCACTCATATGTGGAGTATAAGAACAAAGGAAGAAAAAAAACTGAAGGAACAAAACAGCAGCAGACTCACAGAACCCAAGAACGTACTAATAGTTACCAAAGGGAAAGGGACTGGGGAAGAAGGGTGGGAAGGGAGGGATAAGAGGGTAAAAGGGGCATTATGATTGGCAGACATAGGGTGGGGGGGCACGGGGGGGACTGTACAGCTCAGAGAAGACAAGTAGTGATTCTCATCTCACTATGCTGATGGACAGTGACGGTAATAGGGTTGGTGGGGGGGACCTGATGAAGGGGGTAGTTTAATCATCACAATATTGCTCATGTAATTGTAGGTTAATGATACTAAAATAAAATAAATTAAAAAAAAAGAATAGACTTATTAGGTAATTGGCTTGATCTGGATCTCAGCATTCTTTATCCACATAGGTTCATTTACACTTCAGAGGTCTCGCTCTTACCGTGGTTACAAAGTTACTTAATTGATTAAGAGGTTTGAAGAAGAAGAAGAACAGTATATAGATTAAGTTAAAGAATAAACTGGGCCTTTTTCACAGGCTAAGAGATTTCCCCTACCTAATGAGATAGGGCAGAGAAGTCCTTGATTGACAGTTTTTGGCCTTAGAGGCCTGCTCTACTTGGTACAATGAAGTCATGGGCTGTGCTCTGATGTTTTCCTTTATCTATAATTGTTTTTCATACGGGGAATGTCTGGACATTCCAAGTCACTCCTGGCCTTTGAAACTTCAACTAATTAACTAATTAGTTAACTCTGTGAGTCCTCTCTGGCTCTGTGGTTTTATCTGGTTAACTCTTTGAGTCACTTTTAGTGGGCTGTACTGCCTTTATGCTCTCTCCATCCTGCTCATGTCATTCTGCCTAATAACACTATCACATCACAGTACTCAATATAAAGCTACAGAAATTAAGACAATGTGATATTAGTTCAAGGATAAACATATCAAAAAACACAAAAGAATGACAAACACATGTATAATTACTTGTTTTACAACAGAGTCACTGATACCAAGGTGAGAGAGAATTTTGGTTTGTTTGATTTTTACAAATGGTGCTACAGCAATTAGATGTCTATGGGGAAGAAAAATGAACCTAACTTGCAACTCACACCATACATGAATACTGATTTATGATGGATGATAGAAGTACATGTGTGTGACAGATAAAAGAATAGAGTCTCTTGAAGTAAACATGTCTATGTCTTCATGACATCAAAGTGGGCAAAATTTCTTAAAAAGGACACACAAGAACAGACCCATAGACCAGTGGAACAGAATAGAGAGTCCAAACATTAACCCAAGAATATATGGTCAATTAATATACGATAAAGGAGCCAAGGATATACAGTGGGGAAATGACAGCCTCTACAAAAGCTGGTATTGACAAAACTGGACAGTTACATGTAAGAGAATGAAACTGGATTACTGCCTAACTCCATACACAAAAGTAAACTCGAAATGGATCAAACACCTGAATGTAATTCATGAAACCATAAAACTCTTAGAAGAAAACATAGGCAAAACTCTCTTGGACATAAACATGAACAACTTCTTCATGAACATATCTCCCTGGGCAAGGGAAACAAAAGCAAAAATGAACAAGTGCAACTATATCAAACTAAAAAGCTTCTGTACAGCAAAGGACACCATCAGTAGAACAAAATGGCATTCTATGGTATGGGACAATGTATTCATAAATGACATATTCGATAAGGGGTTGACATCCAAATTATATAAAGAGCTCATGCACCTCAACAAACAAAAAGCAAATAAGCCAAGTAAAAAATTGGCAGAGGATCTGAACAGACAGTTCTCCAAAGAAGAAATTCAGGTGGCCAATAGGCACATGAAAAGATGCTCCACATCACTAATCACCAGAGAAATGCAAATTAAAACCACAATGAGATATCACCTCACACCAGTTAGGATGATAACCATCCAAAAGACAAAAAACAACAAGTGTTGGTGAGGATGTAGAGAAAGGGGAATGCTCCTACACTGCTGGTGGGAATGCAAATTAGTTCAACCACTGTGGAAAGCAGTATGGAGGTTCCTCAAAAACTAAAAACAGAAATATCATTTGACCCAGGAATTCCACTCCTGGGAATTTATCCTAAGAATGCAGGAGCCCAGTTTGAAAAAGACATGTGCACCCCTATGTTTATCGCAGCACTATTTACAATAGCCAATAAATGGAAGCAACCTAAGTGTCCATCAGTAGATGAATGGATAAAGAAGATGTGGTACATATACACAATGGAATATTATTCAACCATAAGAAGAAACAAAGTCCTACCATTTGCAACAACATGAATGGAGCTAGAGGGTATTATGCTTAGTGAAATAAGCCAGGCAGAGAAAGACAAGTATCAAATGATTTCACTCATCTGTGGAGTAGAAGAACAAAGAAAAAATTGAAGGAACAAAACCACAGCAGGTGCTCACAGAACCCAAGAATGGACTAACAGTTACCAAAGGGAAAGGGACTGGGGAGGATGGGTAGGAGGGGAGGGGTAAGGGGGAAAAAGGGGCATTACGATTAGCACACATAATGTGTGGGGGCACGGGTAAGGCAGTACAATACAGAGAAGACAAGTAGTGATCCAAAAGCATCATTACTATGCTGATGGACAGTGACTGTAATGGGGTATGGGGTGGGGAGTTGATAATGGAGGGAGTCTAGTAACCATAATGTTGCTCATGTAATTGTATATTAATGATATCAAAATAAAATATTTAAAAAAGGCAACAAAATATGGAAGAAATAGAAAGGAAACTTTGAAATGAAGGACATTAAAAATAGCCAATAAGCATGCAAAAATGTTCAATCTCATTACTCATACGCTTTTGACAGGGGTATGAAAATGGCACAGCTACTTTGGAGAACTGTTTGCAGTAAGCTGAATATACATACTTTATGTCCAAGGATTTCCACTTAGTATGAGTGTATATGTCTACAACTGAAACCAAAAATATTGACCCATTGTTAAGAGAATAAATGAATAATTGTTGAGGTATTCACAAAATGGAAGGCTAAATATCATTTTTTGGAAAAGCTACTGATGGAGAGTGAGGATTAAAGATGGCGGTGTGAGAGGTGAGACACAGGCTTCCTCCTAAAATCGCCTATAATATGAAAATATAACTAATACAACTACTCTTGAAAGGGCAACAGGAAAGAGGACTGCACCAAACTGCATACACCTGGAGACAAGAGCAGCCCTCACAAAAAAGGGTAATGTACTAAAGCTGTGGTCCTGCGTGATCCAAGCCCTTTCCCCACCCCAGCTCACCAATGGGAGGAAGAGGAATGGAGCAGGGAGGGAGTGGAGATCTGGGACTGCTGAATACCTAACTCCAGAGATCTGCTTGGGAGCACAAACCTACATTTCATGGTGTTTGCATGATACTCTCATAAATAGGGGGTTGGAAAGCTAAGACAGGCAGAATTCCTGGAGAGACTAAGATTCCAGCTGCTTGTGGAAAGCAGGGATCCATATCCAGATGCTCTGGGACAAAAGAAAGGTGGGCAGTCTGACAGACTTCCTAACAAAGAAGCCCTTAGCAAGAGGGCTGCTAAAGGGGCAAGGATGCCACAGAGCTTACTACTCAGGAGAAATGGCAGGTAGACAAATTGTCTAGGTGCACTCTGCAGATTGGGAGGGAGCTTTCACAATCTTCAGGTGCTCCAGCTCCCTGGCTGCCTACACAGCTCCAAGAACCCTTTCTGTGACAGGCAGACTAGTGCGCCTTTCTTCTGGCCTGTCCCACCTGGCTTGCAAACCAGGAAACTCTACCCTGACATTAGGAGAGCCAGAGGGAAGATCGGTCTACAACAACTAAAAACGCAAAGCACAGAGGCTTATACCTGTGTGCTCGGCCCACTGGTTCAGGGAATGGAGACAGGCATAGCAGCCGGGAAGCAGGAAACAGTTCTTTCCTCCCCCAGGCACCAATACCACTCCCCTGCAATCACCAACATTGCTTCAGGGGCTGAGAAGCTCCAGGGAATAGAGCTTCTGGGCACTAGAGGGCGCCATATACAACTATGAAATGCCAAAGGAACCTGGTCCAGAGTAAAATAATGAATACAACTCCTGAGAAAGATTTAAATGATATTGACCTCACGACTCTCCCTGAAAGGGAGTTCAAAATAAAACTCATAAACATGCTCATGGAGGTACAGAAAGATATTCAAGAACTTGGGAATTAATTACAATTGGAGATCCAATCATTGAAGAGCACAATGGGTGCTATTAAAAGCAGATTGGATACGGTGGAGGAGACGATAAATAAAATAAAAACTAGAGAAGAGGAATACAAAGAAGCTGAGGCACAGAGAGAAAAAAGGATTTCTTAAAATGAAAGAATTTGAGAGAACTGTGTGACCAATCCAAACAGAACAATATTCACATTATAGGTGTACCAGAAGAAGAAGAGAGAGAAAAAGGGATACAAAGTATCTTTGAGGAGGTGATTGCTGAAAACTTCCCCAATCTGGGGAAGGAGATAGTCTCTCAGGCCATGCAGGTGCACACATCTCCCAACACAAGGGACCCAAGAAGACAACATCCAGATATATACTAATTTAAATGGCAAAGATCAAGGATAAGGACAGGATATTAAAAGCAGCCAGAGAGAGAAATAAGATCACATACAAAGGAAAGCCCATCAGGCTATCATCAGACTTCTTAGCAGAAACCTTACAGGCCAGAAGGGAGTGGCATTATGTATTTAATGCAATGAAGCAGAAGGGCCTTGAACCAAGATTACTTTATCTATTACTTTATCTGGCAAGATTATCATTTAAACTTGAAAGAGGGATTAAACAATTTCCAGATAAGCAAAAGCTGAGAGAATTTACCTCCCACAAACCATCTCTACAGTGTATTTTGGAGGGACTGCTATAGATGGAAGTGTTCTTACGGTTTAATAGCTGACACCAGAGGTAATAAAAGCACAGTAAAGAAAGTAGAACAGCTAATTACTAAGCAAATGCAAAATTAAATGAACTATCCCCAAAGTCAATCAAGGGATAGACAAACAGGGCAGAATATGATACCTAATATATAAAGAATGGAGGAGGAAGAAAAAGGAGGAGGAAAAAAGCAAAAACAAAAAAAGAACCTTTAGATTGTGTTTGTAATAGCATATTAAGTGAGTTAAGTAAGACTATTAGATAGTAAGGAACTTAACCTTGAGCCTTTGGTAACCATGAATCTGAAGCCTGCAATGGCAATAAGTACATACCTATCCATAATCACTCTAAATGTAAATGAAGTGAAATGCACCAATCAAAAGACATAGAGTCACTGAATGGATAGAAAAACAAGACCCATCTATATGCTGCCTTCAAGACACTCACTTCAAACCCAAAGACATACACAGACTAAAAGTGAAGGGATGGAAAAAGACATTTCATGCAACTAATAGATTAAAAACGCTATTGATATACAATAATGTAAATGAATCTCACCAATGTTATTTTCTGTAAAAGAAGACAGACACAAGGCGTCTTTATGTAAGATTCCATTCGTGTAGTTTTAACAACAGATAATACTAAGTTATGGTATTAAGGCCATGAAGGGGCATTTTGTAGTGTTAGAATATTTGCAGCATGATTTGTGTGTTGGTTGTACTTAAGTATGTAAATATAAAATTTAAAGAAGCTGCACACTTAATATCAGGGCGCTTTGCAATGTGTGTGTGTATGTGTGTGAGTGTTAAGCTCTCAGAGAAAAGATGAAGACCGGAATTTCAATCAAGAATATATGGAAAGCAAAGGGAACAGTAAATTTAGATTTATGGATAATTGTAAGTAGTGACTGAATTTTGATTGTACAACAATCATAGTATTTTAATGGAATGTTTAAAACAATAAAATGTAAATACTTCCCATCAGCAATAAAAATTTGTGTTTTAGTCCTTGATCTACATTTTACTAGAAGAAAAAAAGACTATTGGTCTAAGAAACTTGATCTCTTTCTGTTTTTCATAAATTTCTTCATATATGGACTACGAATTATGTATTTATAAAAAACAGGATGCACCAAATACTTAGAACGTTCTAGACCTTCTAAAATAGTGGACCATCATCTGGCCTAACTCAAGTTTAGAATATCATTTATTTCCACTCCTACTGCCTGCTGCATTAGTTTTTAATCTAAGGATTTAGGAAATTTGCATTTAGGAAGGAAAAATGTAATTGTTTTTAGAATAAACAGTAAAGGAAAATTCTTATTTATATACATAAGTAAGAGAACAGTGTGAAATATTGCTACCAGCATCCCTCATAATTCATTTTAACATGAAGACAAGAACCTCATGCAAACATGTTAGACTGGAGGAATAGACATTGAGGAAATGGGTAAATGGGTTCATTTCAAGGAAGCCTTTGAAGAAGTAATAGTTTTGGTTTACTTTGATGTTCATTCTCACAATCCAAGGGAGTAGAGGAGGGAATTTTTTCCTATCTGTTGTTTGCTCTAGGATCTTAAAGCTTGCTGATATGCAGGGTTTGGGGTTTGCGTGTGTGTGTGTGTGTGCATGTACGTGTTCTGACAAATAGGCCCAAATAATGTATAAAGTGTTCTTCTGAAAATCACCACTTACTAAAGTAACAAGTAGGCATCACTGTCAATTTTTGTGATTTTTTTTCCGAGATCATATGTTCTGGGCTATTTTTATCCTTTGCCTGTCCTTCATTTCTTTCTATTTATTGTAACATTTAGAAAATTAAACGCCTTAAGGGAGCCATTAAATTCTTGAAACTTTTGTAAATCCCTTAAGAAATGCAGAGGAGCTTTTAATAATGTTATTTATTATATCCTTTTGATCAGTTAAAGTCCAGGGACTCTATTCCCATATGAACTAAGCTAAATATATAACTGAACTTTGTATGCAAACCTGTCTTTTGACATGAATGTATTTGGATCATCTTGCATTAAGCTTTCACACCATGCAGGCTGTGCCTTAGGGTCTCATATATTAAAACGTTTGACTTTGAATCCTGCTATCTATAACTACTATTACTTACCTATCAGTTACTGTAAACATCAGACAAACTTAGCTTTTTTCTTTTTCATTTTGTTTTTGTTTTGGGGAGAATATAAAGAAATAATCCATGGAAATGCGTGGTCATGAGGTTCCTAAATAGCTAAGGTGTTGAACATTTTTTTCTTCCACTGGTAAGTTAAGTTCATCTGTTTGACTATCCATATACATATATTCTGCAAATCAATCAAAAGTACAAAGAAAAAAGATGAAGAAGGAAAAAGGCATGTTCAGATTTTAATTTGATAAACTTTAGGGATGGAAGGAATTTGTAATCTGGCCATTTATTCACAACCCTTATCCAATACTTTTGGTTTCTTTTTCTAATTTAACATCAAAATCAATAAGCAACTTCTCCTGAAACAATGAAAAATCAATATTCTAATTCAATTTGGAACTTTTTTGCCAAAGGATGAATTGCGGTCTGTCATAACTACATATTCCCTGTGGCGTTACTCACCTGCCACTGTAGCTATTTAAGATTTAACAGTTATCTCCTTATTTCTTAATATCTCAGTAATCTTGCAATGTGGTTCCTATTCTGAGTTTTACTTACCATACTCAAGATATAGTGCCTCCCAAGTGAAAGAATGATGAAGCCACCAAAAAAATCACCCAGCTGTTTAAAATGTTCTTATTTTTTATATAAATATGAAGATAGTTTTTTTCAGACAAATTTATTAGTAACC
Source organism: Phataginus tricuspis (assembly GCA_029783875.1). NCBI lineage: Eukaryota > Metazoa > Chordata > Mammalia > Pholidota > Manidae > Phataginus > Phataginus tricuspis. The sequence continues at coordinate 17,489,486 of JAQQAC010006904.1, read as the reverse complement.
AACAAATGTACATAAATGGAAAAGACATTGCGTATTTTAAGAAATGTATTGCAACATCAAAATAAAACCCCCAAAAGGTTGTGAAGTAACTGTATGTTTAATAGGTTTGCTTAATTGTTACAGCACTGCTTTGCTTTTTCTCAGAAAAATTATAAGACTGCTTCCTGAGTCTCCTGAGTAAGATATTTCTATTGAATATCAAAGGCCAATTGTAAGTTGCTATTCACCATGTTTCATTTTCCAGGTCAGAATGTCCTCTTCCTCCAATGCCAGTGGGCACTTTTCTGAGAAGCAGATGCCTTTGGTTATTTTCTAAGGATGACTGTAGATTTTGGGGATGTTAAGGCCTTGCCTTTTGTCACATCCAACTTAAAAAAAATATGGACTGTGAACAAAACATGAAAAAATAAGTGGATATATATATGTCAGGCTTAAATGTCACTATGCAGTTTATTCTTATCTCTTGATATATTTGACATTAGATTCTCTTAAACCCAAAATAAGAAGTTTAAAGGAACTTCACACGGGACAGACTAAATTTCCCACTTTAGTTACTGTGCATTATAAACTGGACTTTTCTTTACATATTATGGAATGAATTTCACTTTAGTTCTCTTCTTGACATTCAGACCAGCATTTTGAATTTGGCTGGAAGCTAAGACCCTAAAGCTTGCTTTTTTTCACTCATGGAATTTCCTTATGGAGTAGATAAATGAATATTGCTTGAAGAGATTAGAGACTTTCTAGCTAAATGTTCCTAATTATAGGTAAAACAAACAGAGAAGAGAAGTCAGTAACTCATGCTGCACAGTTAGTTAGGGATGCCAAGTCATCTTGATAGTGATGCACAGTTATTCTCAGTTAATTCCAGTATTCTTATCATTAACAGGTGCCAAGAAAAACAAACATATGGCTAATGTTAACTTTACCTCAGTTACTGAGTTTGTCCTTTTGGGACTGACAGACCGCGGTGAACTGAGAGGGATCTTCTTTGTGTTGTTCCTGCTGATCTATGCCATTTCTTTGGTGGGGAATCTCGGAATGGTCTTTCTAATCCAAGTAACTCCCAAACTCCAAACACCCATGTATCATTTCCTCAGCTGCCTGTCATTTGTGGATGCCTGCTCTTCATCAGTCTTTGCACCTAAAATGCTGCTCAACTTCTTTGTGGAACAGGAGACCATCTCATTTTCTGCATGCATTGTGCAATATTTTTTATTCGTGTCACTTCTTATCACTGAGGGCTTCTTGCTGGCAGCAATGGCTTATGACCGCTATATGGCCATTGTGAACCCTTTACTTTATACAGTGGCAATGACTAAATTGTTTTGTATTGCCCTGGTCATTGGGTCTTGTGTAGGAGGCTTAATCAACTCATTGACACACACCATTGGCTTGGTGAAACTCTCCTTCTGTGGACCAAATATCATCAGCCACTTCTTCTGCGACCTTCCCCCACTATTGAGGCTGTCGTGTTCTGACACATCCATAAATGAATTGTTGCTTTTAATCTTTTCTGGCGTTATTGCCATGCTCACTTTCTTGACTGTGATAATCTCCTACATCTTCATTGTGGCTGCTATCCTGCGGATCTCTTCAGCAGCAGGCAGATGCAAAGCCTTCTCCACCTGTGCTTCACATCTGATGGCTGTGACTTTATTCTATGGTTCAATAAGCTTCAGTTACATTCAGCCAAGTTCCCAGTATTCCTTAGAACAAGAAAAGGTGGTGTCTGTGCTTTATACTCTGGTGATTCCTATGTTAAACCCACTAATTTACAGCCTAAGGAACAAGGAAGTGAAGGATGCTGTGAAAAGGGCCACAGAAATGAAATATTTTCCTTGTTAATTTCATACCATATGTTTCCCAAAATAGCATATGAACCAGTGCTTTGGATAATGACATATATATGAATTAATTAAAACTTTGAACCCGAAGGAATCAGTTTATTTAATTGGAACCCTCTGTTTTATAACAGAAGATAAACCCCTAAAAGGATAATATATGCTGGAGGACATATGGCTGGCTATTGTATAAACTAATCTAAAAACCATACTAAGAAAGGTAACTGTATGTCTTTGGCTTGTTGTCTCTGGAAAGTTGAAGGAATTTTCATTCCTGTGTATGGGTAGAAATGAAAATATAGATCTATAGACACACAAGCTCACACACAGATACAAAATTAATAAAAAATAAAATGTCACTTAGCTCAGTCTCTTCATTGAGCACACAAGTAAAATACTTTCAAAGCAAAAATATTGGTACTTAAGTCATCCACAAAACTGAAAGATCTATGTCCTGAAATTAGCCTTGATTATTTATAGCCAGACATTCTTCAGAGTAAATGTGGACACACCAAAATAGAAAGGGTACTAGGTTCTAGATTGCCTTTTCGCTCATGGTGATTAATCTAAACAATGTCTTCATTCCCAGCCTTGGTTTCCATGACTACATATGAACCTGAACCAGATAGAAGGCCACAGATCCTATGAGTGGAAGGGTCACTAATACTCAAAGAAATCTTACTTTGAAGATTTTTACTTTATGTTTAGAAAAGATACTTCTAAGCTAATTAGGGATTCATTAGCAATCAGACTCTTTCCCTCTTTGCTTTAAGGATCTTTCAGAACCTTTTTTGGGCATTAAGTAAAAAAATTCCCTGAAGGTATTTTACATAGAAAAATATGTATGCCAGGTAGGGAAAACATGAAGCCAATTGTTTTCCTTTAATTTCAATTCCATGCACAGACCCATAATGATAAACTCAGGCCCACAATTGCTGATCGTTCCTAATGATCTCTTTTACTTAAACTGCTATGACTGTTCTTTCTGGAAAACAGAAAATTATTCGAGAGAATATATTCACTGACAAAGGAAATTATATTTAACTTTTGGAGTTTGTTTTAAATACTAAAGTAACTGGAGACAATGAGACTCAGAAGCACAATGAGACAGCTGAATGCTCTATAAATGTTAATTTATGTATTTTCATGGCAGGCTAGATAGCATTAATTTTTTTCCTCAAGTGACTGCCAAAATCATATAAGTGAATGGCTCCAGTATCTGTGAAGGTAGTGAAATGAAATGTGAAAAAAAATGAAGGTTGCAAATTGAAATGCTTACTGTGTTAGACATTCGTGAAATTCATCTTCAGGCTTACTTTTCTGGATGAAATAATACGACAGCACCAAGAACATCCTGTAACATTTATACAGTCCGTCCCAGTTTTCCAAGATGATTTAATATTTGATATTGGGTCCCATAAGATAACATATATGTGGCACTTATATATGAGGGATTCATGCAAATATGTTTGTATGAAAGTTTTAATTTTCATAATAAAATAAAAAATAATAGTAATCATAAGTAACCTAATTTTATATAGTTCATTATATTTTTTGACTGATACAGTAGCTTTATCTTTTTTTAATATATAATTGTTTTTTATTAAGGTATTATTGCTATATACTCTTATGAAGGTTTAACATGAAAAAACAATGTGGTCACTACATTTACCCATATTATCAGGTCCTCACCCATACCCCAGTGCAATCACTGTCCATCAGTGCAGTAAGATGCCACAGATTCACTATTTGCTTTCTCTGTGCTACACTGTTTTCCCTGTGATCCCCCACACCATGTGTACTAAATAAAATACCCCTCAATACCCTTCTCCCACCCTCCCCACCCGCTCTCCCACATCCCTCACATTTAGTAACTCTAGTTCCTTCTTGGAGTCTCTGAGTCTTCAGTTTTGTTCCTTCAGTTTTCCTTCATTGTTATACTCCACAAATGAGGGAAATCATTTGGCACTTGTCTTTCTCTGCCTGGATTATTTCACTGAGCATAATATCCTCCAGCTCCATCCATGTTGTTGCAAACGGTAGGATTTCTTTCTTTCTTATGACTGAATCTGTATATGCACAACATCTTCTTTATCCATCCATCTATGGATAGACACTTAGGTTACTTCCATATCTTGGCTATTGTGAAAAGTGCTGCAATAAACATAGGGGTGCATAGGTCTTTTTGAATCTGAGAAGTTGTATTCTTTGGGTAAATTCCAAGGAGTGGGATTCCTGGGTCAAATGGAATTTCTATTTTGAGTTTTTTGAGGAACCTCCACATTGCTTTCCACAATGGTTGAACTAGCTTACAATCCCACCAGCAGTGTAGGAGGGTTCCCCTTTCTCTGCATCCTTGCCAGCATTTGTTGTTCTTAGGCTTTTCGATGCTGGTCACCCTTACTGGTGTGAGGTGATATCTCCTTGTGGTTTTAATTGGCATTTCCCTGATGATTAGTGATGTTGAGCATCTTTTCATGTGTATGTTGACCATCTGAATTTCTTCTTTGGAGAACTGTCTCTTCATATCTTCTGCCCATTTTTAATTGGGTTATTTGCTTTTTGGGTGTTGAGGCATGTTTATATATTTTGGATGTTAGCCCCTTGTCAGATATGTCATCTACAAATATATTCTCCCATACTGTAGGATGCCTTTTTGGTCTGTTGATGGTGTCCTTTGCTGTACAGAAACTTTAGTTTGATGTAGTCCCATGAGTTCATTTTTGATTTGTTTCCCTTGCTCAAGGAGATGTGTTAAGGAAGAAATTGCTCATGCTTATATTCAGGAGATTTTTGCCTATGTTGTCTTCTATGTTGTCTTATGGTTTCATGACTTACATTCAGGTCCTTGATCCATTTCGAGTTTACTTTTGTGTATGGGGTTAAACAATAAACCAGTTTCATTCTCTTGCATGTAACTGTCCAGTTTTGCCAACACCAGCTGTTGAAGAGGCTGTCATTTCCCCATTGTATGTCCATGGCTCCTTTATCTTATATTAATTGACCATATATATGGTTGGGTTTTTATCAGGGCCTCTAGTCTGTTCCATTGGTCTATGGGTCTGTTCTTGTGCCAGTATAAAATTGTCTTGAGTATTGTGGCTTTGTAGTAGAGCTTGAAGTTGGGGAGCATAATTCCCCCAGCTTTATTCTTCCTTGTCAGGATTGTTTTGGCTATTTGGGGTCTTTTGTGGTTCCACATGAGTTTTAGAACGATTTTCTCTAGTTCGTTGAAGAATGCTTTTGGTATTTTGATAGGGATTGCATTGAATCTGTAGATTGCTTTAGGCAGGATGGCCATTTTGACTATATTAATTCTTCCTATCCATGAGCAGGGGATGTTTCCATTTATTGGTAACTTTTTAAGTTTCTCTCATGAGTGTCTTGTAGTTTTCAGAGTATAAGTCTTTCACTTCCTTGGTTAGGTTTAATCCTAGGTATTTTATTTTTTTGATGCAACTGTGGATGGAATTGTTTTCCTGATTTCTCTGCCAGTTCATTGTTAGTGTATAGGAATGCCACAGATTTCTGTGTGTTAATTTTGTATCCCACAACTTTGCTGAATTCAGATACTAGATCTAGTAGTTTTGGAGTAGATTCTTTAGGGTTTTTTATGTACAATATCATGTCATCTGCAAACAGGGACAGTTTAACTTCTTCCTTGCCAATCTGCATGCCTTTTATTTCTTTGTGTTGTCTGATTGGCGTGGCTAGGGCCTCCATGGATGTTGAATTTTGTTGAATGCTTTTCCAGCATCTATGGAGGTGATCATGTGGTTTTTCACTTTCTTTTGGTTGATGTGGTGGATGGTGGTGTTGATGGATTTTTGAATGTTGTACCATCCTTGCATCCTTGGAATAAATCCTACTTGACCGTGATGGATGATGTTATTGATGTATTTTTGAATTCAGTTTGCTAATATTTTGTTGAGTATTTTTGCATCTATATTCATCAGAGATATTGGTCTGTAATTTTCTTTTTCTGTGGTGTCTTTGCCTAGTTTTGGTATTAGAGTGATGCTAGTCTCATAGAATAAGTTTGAAAGTATTCCCTCTTCTTCTACTCTTTGGAAAACTTTAAGGAGGATGGGTATTCGGTCTTCACTAAGTTTTTGATAAAATTCAGTCATGAAGCCATCTGGTCCAGGCAGTTTATTCTAAGGTAGGTTTTTGATTACCAGCTCAATTTCGTTGCTGGTAATTGGTCTGTTCAGATTTTCTGTTTCTTTCTGGGTCAGCCTTGGAGGCTTGTATTTTTCTAGAAAGTTGTCCATTTCTTCTAGGTTATCCAGTTTGTTTGCATATAATTTTTTGTAGTATTCTCTAATAATTATTTGTATTTCTGTGGTGTCTGTAGTGATTTTTCCTTTCTCATTTCTGATTCTGTTTATGTGAGTAGACTCTCTTTTTCTTGATAAGTCTGGCTAGGGGTTTATCTATTTTCTTCATTTTCTCAAAGAACCATCTCCCACTTTCATTGATTATTTCTATTGTTTTATTTTTCTCAATTTTATTTATTTCTGCTCTAGTTTTATTATGTCACTCCTTCTACTGACTTTGGGTCTCATTTGTTCTTCTTTTCCTAGTTTCATTAATTGTGAGTTTACACTGCTTTTATGGGATTGTTCTTCTTTCCTGAGGTAGGCCTGTATTGCAATATACTTTCCTCTTAACATGGCCTTCGCTGCGTCACACAGATTTTGCAGTGTTGAATTATTGTTGTCTTTTGTCTCCATATATTGCTTGATCTCTGTTTTTATTTGGTCATTGATCCATTGGTTATTGACGAGCAAGCTGTGAAGCCTCCGTGTGTTTTTGGGATTTTTCATATTATTTGCATTATTTTTTCTAGTTTCATACCTTTGTGGTCTGAGAAACTGGTTGGGACAATTTCAATCTTTTTGAATTTACCGAGGCTGTTTTTGTGGCCTAGTATATGATCTATTCTTGAAAATGTTCCATGTGCACTTAAGAAGAATGTGTATTCTGCTGCTTTTGGGTGTAGAGTTCTGTAGATGTCTGTTAGATCCATCTGTTCTATTGTGTGTTCAGTGCCTCTGTCTCCTTACTTATTTTCTGTCTGGTTGATCTGTCCTTCACACTGAGTGGAGTGTTGATGTCTCCTAGAATGAATGCATTGTATTCCATTTCTCTTTTTAATTCTGTTAGTATTTGTTTCACATATGTAGGTGCTCCTGTGTTGGGCGCATAGGTATTTATAATGGTTATATCTTCTTGTTTGATTGACTCTTTTTTCATTACGTAATGTCCTTTTTTGTCTCTTATGACTTTTTTTGTTTTGAAATCTATTTCATCTGACACAAGTACTGCAACTCCTGCTTTTTTCTCCCTATTAGTTGCATGAAATATCTTTTTCAATCCCTTCACTTTTAGTCTGTGTATATATTTGGGTTTAAAGTGAGTCTCTTGTAGGCAGCATATAGATGGATCTTGTTTTTTCATCCATTCAGTGACTCTGTAATTCCCTTATAGTGAACAAAACCCTGAAAAGGCAATAAAATGCCACTTCCAAGATTAACAAGATTAGGATTACAAAAAGACTCTGACCCATTCTCAATCTCTGTCTTTCTCTCTCATTTCTCTCTCTCCCACTCTCCCTCCGAAGGAAGCCAGCTGCCATGTTGTGAGTTGCCCTTGGAAAAGCCCATGTGGAACTGGTGTCTCTGATCAACATCTCTAGATGTTTCTAGCCCTCAAGGAATCCTGCCATCAGCCATGTGTGTTAGCTTTGAGGAGAATCTTCCCCCAGAAGCACCTTGAGATAAGACCACATACCTGACTAATACCTGGAGAGCATCCTATAACAGACCCTAAGTCAGAAGCACACAGCTAAGCCACACCTGGATGCTTGACCTGCAGAACCTTAAGACAATACATTTTCCTTTTCTTAAACCCTAAGGTGTGGAGTAATTTTTATACAGTAATAGCGAACTCATGCAGTAACCAATCAAAATGATTTTAAGAATCCTACATTTTGGGGGAAAACCTTTTCCTTCTTTCTCCATGTTTGTCCCTCACTATACAAGCACTTTCAGCCTTCGTTATTCCTTTTAAGTCTACTATTTTTTAGGCAATATGTTTATCTAGAGAATTAAGCTCAGAATTTGATAATCCCCCATTAAATGGGCTGTTTCCTAAGAAGTTGTGATAAAATACTTTTATTTTTTGACATATACATTTTAACACATAATAATAACATATATGCTCTCTCTCTCTCTCTCTCTCTCTCTCTCTCTCTCTCTCTCTCTC
>JAQQAC010006904.1:17396762-17460160 GCA_029783875.1 Phataginus tricuspis | reverse complement strand
CAGTCATCCTGCTCTCTGGGCCTAGTGGTCTGGATAACTGTCCACCTGTTTGGCTGGGAACCGGTCACAGCCACGGCCTGGCTGTGAGACACTGTTATCCAGCATATGTGAGTATGGACATATCTGTGTGTGTCAACATCTAATAGCTCCTGCATTGCCTCAGGGATGGGCCTGGAGTCTAAAGGGCAAAGTGATCTGTTTGTTTCGCATGCAGATTCCTTCTCTCCTGCCTGGAGCCTTTCTTGGGGGGTAGGTGTGCGCCCTGGAGTAAAAGTGATTTGCTCTCTGGTCAAATGCCAAGGAGAGCATCTTCCCAGCCATCTGCACAGTGGAGGGGAGGGGAGTGGCCGAGGCACTTGGATTATCTTACCAGAAGCGTGCCCTTACTGCCAGTCTTAAGGTAATGAATCATTGCTGGAAGAAGGCAAAGGAAACCTACAGTCTCCAGTGGCAAGTTAAAACAAGGGGCATGCATGAGGCCCCACGTACACAGGACAGTTTGGTATTCCTCAGGCAGCCTGATCTCTACCAGGGTGCTGTGGACTGAATGTGTCTCCCCCTCACTCCCAAGTTCCTGTGTTGAAGCCCGACCCCCAGTGTCATGGTATTTTGATGTGAGCATCCAGTATGGAGTTGCTTATGTCAGGCTCGCCCTCTTTCCCCTCGACTGCATCTGTAAAGGCCATGGCGGATTAGACCACTGGGTTGGCCACTGGGTGTAAACCTGTGAGGCAGCATTGGCCCATTGCATATCGAAATCACTTAAGGCCTTACTAACTCCTTCTAACACAATTCTCCACTCCTCTAGGCTGGTGACTTGCACACCTCGGTCTGACTTTCTCTTTTCACCAGAGATTGCTTGTAGGCCTGCAGTATTCCCTTTGCTGTTTGGAATGCGTGTTCCCTTCCCCTGGGGGATTGCTTCCTAGGGGCTCCAGGTCTCCATCCCTCCTTTTGAGGAACAGAGTTGGTGAAAGTAACTGACTTCCCACCCTGGACCAATCTCCGTCTGGAGCTGCAAAATTTTTTTATTTTTCATTTTTTTTGGTTTCATGTAAGGGATTTATTTGCCAAAGTCAAACGTGAAGCACTAGTTTACACAAAAAATCAAATCTTGTGAGAACGTGAGTTGCTCAGAATTTCTCTGGAGATGATTTCTATTTCTGCTTAAGAATGATCTTTTCCTTCATTAATGATGTTTTTTTATTTTTTATTTTTTATTTATTTATTTATTTTTAATTTATTTTGGTATCATTAATCTACAATTACATGTGCAATATTATGGTGATTAAACTACCCCCTTCAACAGGTCCCACCCACCAACCCCATTACAGTCACTGTCCATCAGTGTAGTGAGATGCTATAGAGTCACTACTTGTCTTCTCTGAGTTGTACAGCCCTCCCCATGCCCCCCCCTACCTTACATCTGCTAATCGTAATGCCCCTTTTACCTCTTATCCCTCCCTTCCCACCCATCTTCCCCAGTCCATTACCCTTTGGTAACTATTAGTCTGTTCTGGGGTTCTGTGAGTCTGCTGCTGTTTTGTTCCTTCAGTTTTTTTCTTTGTTCTTATACTCCACATATGAGTGAAATTGTTTGATATTTGTCTTTTTCAATTTGGCTTATTTCACTGAGCATAATATCCTCTAGCTCCATTCATGTTGTTGCAAATGGTAGGATTTGTTTTCTTCTTATGGCTGAATAATATTCCATTGTGTATATGTACCACTTCTTCTTTATCCATTCATCTACTGATGGACACTTAGGTTGCTTCCATTTCTTGGCTATTGTAAATAGTGCTGCAATAAACAAAGGGGTGAATCTGTCTTTTTGAAACTGGGCTGCTGCATTCTTAGAGTAAATTCCTAGGAGTGGAATTCCTGGGTCAAATGGTATTTCTATTTTGAGTTTTTTGAAGAACCTCCATACTGCCTTCCACAATGGTTGAACTAATTTGCATTCCCACCAGCAGTGTAGGAGCGTTCCCTTTACTCCACATCCTCACCAACATTTGTTGTTGTTTGTGTTTTGGATGTTGGCCATCGTCACTGGTGTGAGGTGATGTCTCATTGTGGTTTTAATCTGCATTTCTCTGATGATTAGCGATGTGGAGCATCTTTTCATGTGCCTGTTGACCATCTGAATTTCTTCTTTAGAGAAGTGTCTATTCATGTCCTCTGACCATTTCTTTATTGGATTATTTGCTTTTTGTTTGTTAAGGGGCGTGAGTTCTTTATATATTTTGGAGGTCAACCCTTTATCAGATATGTCAATTATGAATATATTTTCCCATACTGTAGGATGTCTTTTTGTTCTACTGATGGTGTCCTTTGCTGTACAGAAGCTTTTCAGCTTGATATAGTCCCACTTGTTCATTTTTGCTTTTGTTTCCCTTGCTTGGGGAGTTATGTTCATGAAGAAGTCGCTCATGTTTATGTCCAGGAGATCTTTGTCTATGTTTTTTTCTAAGAGTTTTATGGTTTCATGACTTACATTCAGGTCTTTGATCCACCTTGAGTTTACCTTTGTGTATGGGGCTAGACAGTAGTCCAGTTTCATTCTCTTACATGTAGCTGTCCAGTTTTTCCAACACCAGCTGCTGAAGAGGCTGTCATCTCCCCATTGTATATCCAGGGCTCCTTTATCAAATATTAATTGACTGTAGGTGTTTGGGTTAATGTTTGGATTTTCTATTCTGTTCCACTGGTCTGTGGGTCTGTTTTTGTGCCTATACCAAATTGCCTTGATTACTGTGGCTTTTTAGTAGAGCTTGAAGTCAGGGAGCGTTATTCCCCCTGTTTGATTCCTCCTTCTCAGGATTGCTTTGGCTATTCGGGGTCTTTTCTGCTTCCATATGAATTTTAGAATTATTTGTTCCAGTTCGTTGAAGAAACCTGTTGGTAGTTTGATAGGGATTGCGTTCAATCTGTAGATTGCTGTAGGTAGTATAGCCATTTTGACAATATTTATTCTTCCTAGCCAAGAGCATGGGATGCATTTCCATTTATTAGTGTCCTCTTTAATTTCTATTAGGAGTGTCTTGTAATTTTCAGAGTACAGGTCTATCACTTCGTTCGTTAGGTTTATTCCTAGGTATTTTAGTCTTTTTGATGCAATTGTGAATGGAATTGTTTTTCTGATTTCTCTTTCTGTTAATTCATTGTTAGTGTATAGGAAAGCAACAGATTTCTGCGTGTTAATTTTGTATCCTGCAACTTTGCTGAATTCAGATATTAGTTCTAGTAGTTTTGGAGTGGAGTCTTTAGGGTGTTTTATGTACAGTATCATGTTATCTGCAAGTAGTGACAATTTGACTTCTGCTTTACCAATCTGGATGCCTTGTATTTCTTTGTTTTGTCTGATTGTGTGGCTAGGACCTCCAGTACTATGTTGAATAACAGTGGAGAGAGTTCGCACCTCTGTCTTGTTCCCGATCTTAGATGAAAAGCTTTCAGCTTCTCACTGTTAAGTATGATGTTGGCTGTGGGTTTGTCACATATGGCCTGTATGATGTTGAGGTACTTGCCATCTATACCCATTTTGTTGAGAGTTTTAATCATGAATGAATGCTTTTTCAGCATCTATGGAGATGATCATGTGGTTTCTGTTCTTTTTGTTGATGTGGTGAATGATGTTTATGAATTTTTGAATGTTGTACCATCCTTGCATCCCTGGGATGAATCCGACTTGATCATGGTGTATGATCCTCTTGATGTATTTTTTAATTCAGTTTGCTAATATCTTGCTGAGTATTTTTGCATCTACGTTCATCAGGGATATTGGTCTGTAATTTTCTTTTTTGGTGAGGTCTTTGCCGGATTTGGTATTAGAGTGATGCTGGCTTCATAGAATGAGTTTTCCCTCCTCTTCTATTTTTTTGGAAAACTTTAAGGAGAATGGGTGTTATTTCTTCTCTATATGTCTGGTGGAATTCAGAGGTGAATCCATCTGGCCCTGGGGTTTTGTTCTTGGGTAGTTTTTTGATTACCGATCCAATTTTGTTGCTGGTGATTGGTCTGTTTAGTTTTTCTGTTTCTTGCTTGGTCAGTCTTGGAAGGCTGTATTTTTCTAAGAAGTTGTCCATTTCTTCTATGTTTTGCAGCTTGTTAGCATATAGATGCTCATAATATTCTCTTACAATTCTTTGTATTTCTGTGGGGTCCGTCGTTATTTTCCTTTCTCATTTCTGATTCTGTTGTTTTGTTCTTCTCAATTTTATTTATTTCTTCTCTGATCTTTATTATGTCCCTCCTTTTGGTGACTTTGGGCCTCATTTGTTCTTCTTTTTCCAAATTGAGTTTTTGTGTCTTTAGACTGTTCATTTGGGAATGTTCTTCCTTCTTTAAATAGGCCTGGATTGCAATATACTTTCCTCTTAGAACTGCCTTTGCTGCGTCCCACAGAAGTTGTGGCTTTGTGTTGTTGTTGTTGTCATTAGTCTCCATATAGTCTTTGATTTCTGTTTTGATTTGGTCGTTAACCCATTGATTAATTAGGAGAATGTTGTTAAGTCTCCATGTATTTGTGAGCCTTTTTGATTTCTTTCTAAAATTTTTTCTAGTTTCATACCTTTGTGGTCTGAGAAGTTGGTTGGTAGGATTTCAATATTTTTGAATTTACTGAGGTTCTTTTTGTGGCCTAGTATGTGGTCTATTCTGGAAAAAGTTCCATGTGCACTTGAGAAGAATGTGTATCCTGCTGCTTTTGGGTGCAGAGTTCTGTAGATATCTGTTAGGTCCATCAGTTCTAGTGTGTTGTTCAGTGCCTCTGTGTCTTTACTTATTCTCTGTCTGGTTGATCTGTCCTTTGGAGTGAGTGGTGTGTTGAAGTCTCCTAAAATGAATGCATTGCTGTCTATTTCCTCCTTCAATTCTGTTAGTATTTCTTTTATATATGCTGGCACTCCTGTGTTGGGTGCATTTATATTTAGAATGGTTATATCTTCTTGTTGGACCGGCCCCTTTATCATTATGCAATGTCCTTCTTTATCTCTTGCTACTTTCTTCATTTTGAAGTCTATTTTGTCTGATACAAGTACTGCAACACCTGCTTTTTTCTCTTTGTTGTTTGCATGAAATATCTTTTTCCATCTCTTCACTTTTAGTCTGTGTATATCTTTGGGTTTGAGTGAGACTCTTGTAAGCAGCATATAGATGTGTCTTGCTTTTTCATCCACTCTGTTACTTGGTGTCTTTTGATTGGTGCATTCAGTCCATTTACATTTAGGGTGATTATCCATAGATATGTAGTTATTGCCATTGCTGGCTTTAGATTCGTGGTTACTAAAGGTTCAAAGGTTCCTTCTTTACTATCTAACAATCTAACTTAACGTTCTTGTTAAGTTATTGTAAACACCGTCTGATGTTTCTTTATCTTTCCCTTCCTATTCTTCCTCCTCCATTCTTTATATATTAGATGTTTTATTCTTTGCCTTTAGTTAGTATTTGGATTGTGTGCTTTCTTTGCTATGATTTTATTTTCTCTGATGACATCTTTTTGCCTTATGGGTGCTTCCCTCGAGAGCTGTCCATTTAAGATATCCTGTAGTGGTGGTTTATGAGAGGCAAACTCTCTCAACTTTCATTTGTCTGGAATTTGTTTAATCCCTCCCATATTTAAATGATAATCGTGCTGGATACAGTATTCTTGGTTCGAGGCCTTTCTGTTTCATTACATTAAATACATCATGCCATTCTCTTCTGGCCTGTAGGGTTTCTGTTGAGAAGTCTGATGATAGTCTGATTTGTTTTCCTTTGTAGGTATCTTTTTTCTCTCTCTAGTTGCCTTTAATACTCTGTCCTTATCTTTGATCTTTGCCATCTTAATTATTATGTGTCTTGGTGTTGTCTTCCTTGGGTCCCTTGTGTTGGGAGATCTGTGGGCTTACATGAACTGTGAGACTATTTCATTCCCCAGTGTGGGGAAGTTTTCAGCAATTATTTCTTCAAAGACACTTTCTATCCCTTTTTCTCTCTCTTCTTCCTCTGGTACTCCTATAATGCGAATATTGTTCCGTTTCGATTGGTCACACAGGTCTCTTAATATTCTTTCATTCCTACAGATCCTTTTATCTCTCTCTGCCTCAGCTTCTCTGTTTTCCTGTTCTCTATTTTCTATTCCATTTACAGTCTCTTGCCCCTCATCAAGTCTGCTGTTAAGCCCGTTGATGGCTTTTCTGATTTCTGCATTGTCTTTCCTCACTTCCCTCACTTCCTCCCTCAGCTCTTGCACATTTCTCTGTAGATCCGTCAGCATGGTTATGACTTTTAGTCTGAATTCTTTTTCAGGAAGACTCTGCATGTCCATCCCTTCAGGTTCCCTCTCTGGGGTTGTCTGGGTCTGAAACTTTGTCTGTACCATATTCCTCTGTCTTTTCATGGCTATAGAATTGGTTGCTGGTAGTTGCCATGTATATCAGCTGGACTCTTTATGACTTTAAAAAGGAAAAAAAAATTAAAATTAAGATAAAAAATAAAAAAATAAAGAAGGAAAGAAAGAAAGAAAAGAAAGAGAAGAAAAAACAAGTAAAAAAAAAAACGCCCACTGGGAGTGGATTCTGTGGGGGTTCTGTAGGTGGCGCCGTTGCTCCACTATTCCAGAGCCGTGGCCGTACCGCTCCCCAAGGCCCTTTATAGCTCTGGTTGCGATGTGAACGAATGGGAGGCTGTTGAGCTCTGTGGGAGGTCTATGTCCGACCACCCTTTCCCAGTCGCCAGCTAAGGGGTCTGAAGCTCCCCAGGACTCCCAGTCTGCTGGGCTGAGTATGCAGGCGCGATCTGGTCCTCCGCTGAGCTCCTGTCTCTTTAAGACTGCTGAAAAAAGCGCGCGCTTTTCTTCTTTTTTTTTTTTCCTTCCCGCAGGCAGCTGCAAGCAACCTGGAGCGTTCCCCGCTCAGATCCTGCACCCACTGTCTCTCCAATCTCCGCTACACTGCACGATGTGTGTCTGTGCTACCCGTGCAGATCACTGGGGCTGGTTCTTTCGCGGGCCTGTACTTCCACTCCCTCCCGGCTCTGAATCCTCTCCTCCAGCCGGTGCGCTGGGGTGGGTGTGCACTGGGGTCCTGCCGGTTTACGGTTCCGTATCTTACCCGCCTCGTGGGCTGCTGAGTCCTCTCAGGTGTAGGTGCAGGCTGTGCGCTTTCCTGTGTATTCTGGTCTCTCTTTTAGAAATAGTTAATTTGCTCCTCAATAGTCTGTCCTTTTCCTTGATCTTTGCCATTTTAATTACTATATGCCTTGATGTTGTCTTCCTTGGGTCCCTTGTGTTGGGAGATCTGCGCACTTCCATGGCCTGAAAGACTCTCTCCTTCCTGAGATTGGGGAAGTTTTCAGCAATTACCTCCTCAAAGACACTTTCATCCGTTTTTCTCTCTCTTCTTCTGGTACCCCTATAATGGGAATATTGTTCCGTTTGGGTTGGTCACACAGTTCTCTCAATATTCTTTCATTCTTAGAGATCCTTTTTCCTCTCTGTGCCTCAGCCCCTTTGTATTTGTCTTCTCTACTTTCTATTTCATTTATCGTTTTCTCCACCGTGTCCAATCTGCTTTTTATACAGTCCATTGTGCTCTTCAACAGTTGGATCTCTGACTGGAATTCATTCCTGAGTTCTTGAATATTTTTCTGTACCTCCATGATCATGTTAATGATTTTTATTTTGAACTCCCTGTCAGGAAGAGTCATGAGGTTGATTTCAGTTAAATCTTTCTCAGGAGTGGTATTAATAATTTTACTCTGAACCAGAGTCCTTTGGCATTTCATATTTGTATATGGCACCCTCTAGTGCCCAGAAGCTCTACTCCCTGGAGCTGCTCAGCCCCTGAAGCAATGTCAGGCATTGCAGGGGTGTGATATTGGTGCCTGGGGGGAGGAAAGAGATGTTTCCTGCTTCTTGGCTGCTGTGCCTGTCTCCACTGCCTGAACCAGTGGGCTGAGCACACAGGTATAAGTCTCTATGCTTTACATTTGTAATTGCTGTGGACAGATCTTCCCTCTGGCTGGGCTGAAGAAAGGTGCCGTAGGCTGCGTATCACAGAGGGGGTCCTTGGAGCTGTGTAGCGAGCCAGGGAACTGAAGCACCTGAAAATCGTCTAAGGAGAAAGATTTATTTTCCCTCCTTAAATATGAGAGTCTATATGACAAAGTTCCCAAACTGCCCCTGGACAATTTTGTCTACTTGTCCTTTCTCCTGAGCAGTAAGCTCTGTGCAATCCTTGCCCCTTTAGCAGCCCTCTTACTAAAGGCTTCCTTGTTCTGAAGTCTCTCAGACTACCCACCTTTCTTTTGTCCCAGTGCAGCTGTATATGGATCCCTGCTTTCCCCAAGTGGCTGAAATCTCAGTGTCTCCAGGAATTCTGCTTATCTTAGCTTTCCAAACACATAATCACGAGAGTATCATGCAAGCACCATGAATTGTAGGTTTGTGCTCCCAGAGCAGATCTCCAGAGTTAGGTATTCGGCAGTCCCAGGCCTCCACTCTGTCCCTGCTCAGTTTCTCTTCCTCCCACTGGTGAACTGCGGTGGGGGAAGGGCTTGGGTCCTGCCAGGCCACAGCTTTGGTATGTTACTCTGTTCTGTGAGGTCTGCTCTTTTCTTCAGGTGTATGCAGTCTGGTGCAGTCCTCTTTCCTGTTGCTCTTTCAGGATTAGTTGTATTAATTATATTTTCATATTATGTGCAGTTTTAGGAGGAAGCCTGTGTCTCACCTCTCACGCTGCCATCTTTAGTCCTCTCCCCTTTATAATTTTTAAGAGCATTTATCTTATATCCCAGAGTATGAAATATAAGGAATAATATAAAAACAAGATAATTGAAACAATAAAATTAATTGAACTGTTTATAAATTTTTAGTGAATTGTGTCCTAATACACACCTTATAAAAGAAAGGGCTGGCCTCCAGAATGCAGTTAAAATAACACAGTTTATGTGTGTGGGGAGTTATATTACAGAAAAATTATGATTTTTGTTTTTGTCTAAAGCTGACCTTTACCTCATCCTAAAAAGTAGTTACTATATAACCCTATAAACAGAACCAGATGTTTAAATATGAAAATGAAAATTCCTGTCCTAGCATTCTGTTTTCAAATGGAGGACATTGTGGCAGATTTGTAGACTATAGATTGGAAAATGACTAAAATACCCAGTATGAGTAACATATACATATGTTATAAATTTATAATGACTTATACATACAGAGAGAGACTCAGTAAATGAAACTGAGTTAGAAGATTCCAGGTGTCCTTAAATGGTTGCAATAATTAGTTGACAGGAAACAAATTAAGACTTCACAAATAAAATATCTGACACTAGTTGACCAGTTGTTATATTCAAACGTCAGGGAAAAAAAATTGAGAATGGGCACTTTACCCTCCAATCCCTTCACCCCATATATAAAATCAGTTATTGTTCGACATCAACACTCAGAGAAACCAGGGCTCAGCAGATATTTACCTTATAGAACTTTCCTCTTTGCCCACAGAGAATCTCTATCAAATATGCCTTAATATTTTAATTTCATGTGTGTAGCTTTGGAGTTTGTAATTTGGAAATTGGCCCAACTCATCAAGGAAATAAAAAGCAGGGAATTGGAGATTTCCCTTGTGCTGTGAAAAACTATGTGATCATAGTTGATGCCAACTTCGAGGGCAATTTTCAGCTGTCCTGTTAAATGTGGTCTGTGAACAAATTCCAGCTCCCAGAATCGTGGACATCTAAGGAACAGAAAGACGTCCCATGTAAATTCTAATCTAAAAAAGCTCTAATAATTGTCTACTTTCCCCCAAAAAAGCAGCACAATTCAACTTTACCAATTCAATGTTTTTTCAGTTTAACCAAGGCACATCTCTCTCCATAGAGCTTACATCAATAGCTGTAGATACATCTTATGAAGTCTTAGAATTCATATACTCTCACTCGCGCCCTCAGTTTCCTCAGATGTTCAGTTTTTACTGCAAACATTCATCACCTGGATCTTGTGCAGTGTTTGCTAGTTGATTGCATCTGAATCTTGGGGACTTGTTTACTCTTCTTTTCCCCTCCACCCTTTTTTACATTTAGCCTATCATTTCAGGCTGTACTTACCGCCTTGTATACTTCCCGTTCTATTATCTAAGTATCAGCCTACCTAGTATTTCTACACATTCCTTTTATGTCCAGCCAGTATAGTGAGAAAAATGTTGAAGATGAAATTCGTCTTAGTGCCTTAACTTGGCTAAATTACTTCTAATACTAAAAAGGCAATTTAGTGTATGAAAACACACACACACAGCCCTGAATTCTACTTAGTAATTGCTTCCACTTCCTCTGGATTATTGTACCTGAAATAGGAGCATATTGTCCATCATTACTGCCAATAATAATGTATTTATACGAGAAATAAAATGAAATTTTGTGATTCCTCATGGTGGCCCCAGAGGCAAAGCTCTGTGTAAGCTGCAGAGCCCTCATCAGCTCCTGTTGTGCTATGAAGATGCCCTGCAACCATTTTTGCTTATGTCACAAAATCACAGCCCCTCACCCTGCACCCAACACCAAAGAAAAACCAGCCAGGAATGCTCAAAAGAACATAAACCAGTCTGGTTCTTGTCTATAGCAGAATTCCGTAGGACAATAATTAGCAATTCTAACCATTGCCAATCGATGGCATCAGGCTATCCATTGTCTGTTCTTTCAGGACATTGTCTGATATATTGAACCACATAACCTCTTCCCTACACCCACCTCCTGTTATAAGACAAGTATTTAAGATGTTCCCAAACCAAGGGTTTTGGGAGCAGTTTATCTGAATATGCTGAAGGACTACTACTCAGTAAGACTGAATAAACTTTTTTTTAAACGTTAACTGTCATGTTGATTTCCGTCAACATAGAAGCGCACAGTACTACATCAACAAATTGAACTTAGCACTCTTTAAAACTTAAAAATAATGTATATTATACATAATATCTATATATAATGACATTATGTAAGTTATAATTATCACTGGTGGAGTTCATTTTTAATAATTCAACTTTTCCTTGTAGAGCATCATATAGGTGAGACAAGAACATGTGTGACAATTTTCTCTAAAACAAAGAAATGGCCAAATAAGTGAATTGCTACAATTTGGAATGACAGTGGGGGAAACTTAGTTTCCCTAGGCCTCTCATTATCTGTTTTAATGAAACCGAATGTTCACAGAATCTCTGGGGATTCTGCCCTCCAAAGGGCCTGAGCCAGATATAAACCACAAGCCGGAAACTAACAGAAAGGACCAAGCTTCCTTTCAGGTAAGTGTTATATTTGTGTTCTAACAAAGGAATTATAATGCTTTCTCCAATTATCACAAAGGTCAGCTCTCAATACTGTTGTGAATGGAACGTGAAGAAAAAAAAAACGTCTGCTTCAGATCTATTCCAATTGTTGAGATAAGTGAAATAGAATTACACTTTTGCCAGGTCAACAGGTTGTCTTGAAATAATTAGTGGGTCTATTCTGTATTTCCTTAGGTAGCTGTATTTGGAGTTTCATGTAATTATGTAAATTCCAAGAGGGAATTTATTTAAAGAAATTCTTTAAAATCTAAGATTAATTATTACAAACCACCGAATATTGTAAACTCTGAGGAAAAGCATGGCAATTTATTTGGTCCTGTTACCAAAGCTAATTTTTAGACTCAAAGATTAGTTATTGTACATAAATGATGATAGCAAAATAAAAATGGCATGAAACGTTGTCCAGATGAACATTACTGTTTGGTAAATGAAAAGTCAGTCAAGGCAAAGCTAATTAAACTAAACCAAAAAAACAAGGATCCCCAAAATTACTTTATGTTCACTATGTTAACACACACACCAGTCTATATTCCTTATTTGTTTTACTTGGAATATATAGCAAACATTTAGAGGGTATCTATGGGGTGTTGCACAGTTTCCTCATATTTTCTTTTTCAGTTCTCACAATTACCTCTTGAAAAATGGTTTACAGATGAAACTAATAATTAGGCTAGGAAATAAGAGTTAGACATGAAATCTCAACTTAATGTGGTAAAAGGTGACTAGTCATTCTTTTAAGCCTCTGGTGTTCCTTTAAAATGGATATAACCAAAGCTACCTTATGGCATGGTTTGCAGTGTATATCACACTGATTACATACAGTAGAGGGTAGAGATCCACCCCCATGTCTTCCTCCCTCTTTATTCAGTATCAGGGAAATACTATTCCCAGAGCAAAGACTGTGGAACACCATATTCATCAATGTTCAGTGAAAGTAGATTCTGTTGTCAAATTAATGTGAAACATGCCCTATATTTATTTTCTTTATTGGAAATTTCCAAAGTGCAGCAGTGTATTATGTATTCCTGTAAGTCCTGCAGTAAAAGAAACTTTCCTTAAGTATTATTTAACGGTTTCCCAAATATATTAGATATCAGAATCTTCTCATGTATTGAGTTATGTGATAAAGCTTAAAATAAAATTAATTGAATGATCTGACTTTTCCTGAGTAAAAAGCCAGATCCAATGTGATCTAATGTGCAAAAAACATACACATTGTCCTAGAAATTAGATTTGAGGCTTTTGGATTGAAACATATTGAAAAAGTTTTCTGATTGAAACTTAATGAAAAACAATCTGGTATGGGCTAATCCAAGTCATTAAATAATAAATACTATAAAAAATCAGAAGATGAAATGATAAATATCTATTGGAGTAGCAGAGAATATTTCCTGGAACAAGTGAGTTTTAATAATGTCATGTTATGATAAAAAATAAAGTTTGAATTTCTTTTCATTGTCTATTCTAGACATCCCTAATTCTCATTTTCCATTTTCTTTGGTATTTGTTAAGTTTTACTGGATATTATATACATACTTATATTACATATTCTATTTGTTTATTGTTTTTACTGTTTCACATGTGTCATGTGTATAATTTGTCTAAATTTAAAACATGTATAGGGAATAATTTTTCTAGATGTCTCAAATATGTAGCCATTAGATATTGAGGTTTGTGGGTCAAATGGAAGTTTTCACCCAGAACTTCCATAATCTCCTGCCTGGCCTTAGTCCATTTACATACTAATGGATGCTTACCACAGCAGAGCCTCTGGTCCATCGGGGGCAAAGGGTGGAAGAAAATGGCCATTCTCTCCTCCCTTCTGTTCCTGGTACCTAACTTGTCTGATACCTGCCAGTCACCAGGGACGTGCCCAGGGAGTTCCTGCAGGTAGAGGCAGGCAGGGGGCCGGGGGAGGTACCATGGCTGGAAAGGACTAGAGAGGACAGGCAGAGTGAGGGCTGGCTAGTGAATCTGAGAGAGCTATGAGCAATGAAAACCCTTTCTCCCAACCTGCCTTCCACTTGTCCTCCTTTGGTTTCCTCAGACACATGGGAAACTTGACCTGGGCTGGGAAACCCCCTTGCTCCTGGAGCTGCAAGACTTGTTGTTATGGTTCTTTGTTAAGGGATGTTCTTTACAATATAAAGTACTTGCCTAGTATCTGAAATCTGAAATATTCTATGATCAAGGATCCATTTCCTGAAGTATTTTTGATAAACAAATATTCCTATTAAGGTTTTCCAAGGAGATTTTAATTTCTCCAGAGGTTCTCAAGTGTACATAATGCCAATTTATATCCCCTGGTGAAACAGTAATCCAAGTAAAGTTTCATATCAAGCTAATTATTTATGCCTGCAGGAACTGAATTTACTGTGAAATACTATGACCAACCAAAATAATGTAGTTTTCTCAAGATGCCAGTCATTTGAATTCACATGGGCAAGCTGTGCCCTTGTTATTTTCTTGTTGCTCTTGTTCCCTACAGATCCTTCATAGGGGAGGTAAATAAATGGCTGACAGAAATGTCAGTGTGATAACTGAATTCATCCTCCTGGGGATGACTGATGACCCTGAGCTGAACACCGTCCTCTTTGCGCTGCTGCTTCTCATCTATCTCATCACTGTGGGGGGCAGTGTCTGGATTATCACAATCATTTTGGCCAGTGCTCTGCTCCACTCCCCCAAGTACTTTTTCCTTTGCCAGTTGGCCTTCTTGGATTTCTGCTATTCCTCAGTCTTTATTCCTAACATGTTGGTGAACTACATAGCCAGACAGAAAGTCATCTCCTATCACGGCTGCTTCCTTCAGTATTCCTTTGTCAACATGTTCCTGACCACGGAATGCTTCCTCCTGGCTGCAATGGCGTATGACCGGTATGTGGCCATTTGCCGACCCCTTCACTACAAAGGTCTCATGACCCCCACATTCTGCCTCCTCCTGGTCACTGCTTCCTACCTCCTAGGTTGTGCCAACTCCCTCACTCACCTGAGCGGCTTGCTCAGTCTGTCTTTCTGTGGACCCAACATCATTAATCATTTTTTCTGTGATATCCCATTACTTTTTCAACTTTCTTGTTCTGATACCCAATCCAATCAGATTTTATTTATTGTCCTCTCTGGAATGACATCAGTGACTACCTTCCTGATAGTAGTGATATCCTATCTTGGAATCCTTCTCACTGTCCTGAAGATACAGTCTGTGAGGAACAGATATAAAGCCATCTCCACATGTGCTTCCCACCTGACCATAGTGACTCTCTTCTATGGGACAGTGATATTTACTTACCTGGGAACCAGCTCTAGTTACCCATATAATACAGCCAAAATCTTGTCAGTGTTTTATACCCTTTTGCTCCCAGTACTAAATCTTGTGATATATGGTGTGAGAAACACAGAAGCCAAAGAAGCAATGAGAAAAATTATTGTGAGAAGAATATTTGCTCAGTGACCATGGATTTTCAAGCAGGAACATTTAAGGAATATTTATTAATGCTACAGGCAGATACATTGTTAAATACCTTGGGATCTGTGGGAGAAGAAAAGAATGGTATTTTGTGGGCAGCATACGTGTAAAGATATATTCATCATTGGCTTTTGGAAACACACACACATATATTACATGCATTATGTGTGTGTATCTGTGTGTGCTTGCTTATACATAGATATACATATGCAATGCATTCTGTGAGGGAGGAAGACTTTTCTTCTACCCTCTTAGGTTTATGTTTGAGGACCTGGGAATTAAACTGACAAAAGACAGATGACAGGGAGAAAAGACAGAGATTTTTCATATGTGCACAAATAAACTGGCTTGCTCAGTAATTAGAGATGGGGTGTATATGCCTCACTGAAGGGGGGTAAAGGAAAGGAAGAAAAGGCTTCTAAGGGGAAAACAAATGGGATCTTAAGGGAACAAATGAGGAATAAGAAGTTTTGTGATCCCTTCGGTATGCAGGGGCAGGTGGTCTCTGTCACCTTCCTGCAACATGCCTGGGAGAGAGCATTTATGGCAGCCTCACTCTCAGAAGTTTCTGCTTTCCATGGGGTAAAAGAAACTCAGGAAAACCCTCTTTCTGCCTCTGTTGATTCCCAAATTTCTTCAGTTTAAAGTTATTTTATGTCACTGTGTAATTTGGATCCTTCCAATTCTCAAATTATTATTTTGAATCTCTACTAACTTCCTATCAATAAACATTGGTTTTAAGTTTTTGAAAAGAATGTTTATTATCTATCAAATGGAAGAGTAAATATTTATTATAGCAATAAATCTTATTTGTTAAAATCTGTCTACAGACTTTTTTCTTATCGCTTGATGCTTAAAGTTACGTAAATATGTAACAAATGTGTTAATGCAAATTTTCTTTTGTTCTTTCTATGAAGCCTATATTTTCTTCCAGAATAATCCCACTGTCAAATATTTTGATTGCATTCATCATAAAAACATTGCATTTTATAACTAATCACTGTTATAACCAAATTTACAAAAAAACCTCTCATCTAATAAGGGATTCCTTAGGACATGGCAAGTAGCTTTCTGAATATCTTGTAATCACAGACTAAAATTTAATTCTACATTAGGCCTACCAGAGTATTCATCTCCTTGTGTAATATACTTAGATTTTTTAATTTTACAAACTAATTTATAGTATATTGATAAAGTCTGTATATAAAACTTCTTCCTTTCTCTAATGGTTTTCATCTGAATAGATTTCTAATAACAGAATTCTTTGGTGAAACAAACATGAATATTTTCATTTTAATATTTCACTAAATTATTTTCCAAAAGATTTGTATAATATATAATTTCATCAATGCAATTATATTTATTTAAAAGTTTAATTATTATAACCTATGGACAGAAATATAATGAATGCACTGCATAATAACATCTCATGAGTGAGAGGAAAAAGTCAAAACCAATGTGAAAATTAATGAAGATACATTGAGTAATCATGCTCTTCAGTCCTTAAATTATGAATGGATTTTATGAGACACAATTTGAGGACATAAAGTTACTCTGTTCTTTTTACTCGGAAATGGACTTGAGAACATGGTCATTGGTCCAAAATTAGGAAAGCAGAATCACATTAAATCAAATATAAGGAGTGAAATCAAGAAATAGCCTTTCAGAAACATTAAAAAATTACAGATAGAGGTATTGTTTAGGAATACCATTGAAACCACAAGGAATCCAGATGTTTTTAAAGATTCCTTACTCAAACTATAAATTGGTAGAATGAAGTTTCCCAATAAGCTAAAATATAAAAGGGCAACAAAAATTAATTTCTCAGATATACTAAGAGTTTGTTTATATACAAAGATAGTTTATCCAGCCATCACCAAGAGAACCAACCAGGCAAAAATTCCCTTTTTTTAAATCTACTTTTGCACTTTGAGATGATCTTGTTTCTGACTAGATATTTATGCTTTTTAAAAATTAAACAAGTAATTATATGATATAAGAATGAATGTGGTCTCTAGTTTTAGATCTTTATTTGAAAAATTATTAATTACCAAGACTTGGAAATTTAAAAGAATTGAAAATATGTATGACATATTCTTTTTCTTAATTAGGTTTTTTTAAGTTAAGGTATCATTGATATACACTCTTATGAAGGTTTCACAAGAAAAACAATGTGGTTATTATATTCATCCTTATTATTGAGTCCCCCCCATACCCCATTGCAGTCACTATCCATCAGTGTAGTAAGATGCCACAGAGTCCCTATTTGTCTTCTCTGAGCTACACTATATTCCCCGTGATCCCACACACTCCATGTGCATCAATTATGATACCCCACAATCCTCTTTGCCCCCTCCCTCACCTCTCCCTTTTGGTAACCAGTAGTCCCTTCTTAGAGTCTGTGAGTCTGCTGCTATTTTTTTCCCCTTTTTCTTCCCCCTTTTTCTTTTTTTAATTTTTTTATTAAGGTATTATTGATATACACTATTATGAAGGTTTCACACGAAAAAACAATGTGGTGACTACTTTTACCCATATTATCAAGTCTACACCAATACCCCAATGCAGTCACTGTCCATCAGTGTACTAAGATGCCACAGAATCACTATTTGCCTTCTCTGTGCTACACTGTCTTCCCCATGATCCCTCCACACCATGTGTGCCAATCATAATACCCCTAAATCCCCTTCTCCCTCCCTCCCCATCCACTGTCCCACACACCTCCCTTTGGTAACCATCAGTCCCTTCTTGGAGTCTGTGAGTCTGCTGCTATTTTATTCATTCCGTTTTGCTTCATTGTTATACTCCACAAATGAGGGAAATCATTTGGTACTTGTTGTTGTCTGCCTGGCTAATTTCACTGAGCATAATACCCTCTAGCTCCATCTATGTTGTTGCAAATGGTAGGATTTGTTTCTTTCTTACAGCTGAATAATATTCCATTGTGTATATGTGCCACCTCTTCTTTATCGATTCATCTACTGATGGACACTTAGGTTGCTTCCATATCTTGGCTATTGTAAATAGTGCTGTGATAAATATGGGTGTTCATATGTCTTTTTGAATCTGAGAAGTTGTTTTCTTTGGGTAAATGACATATTCTTAAGGGAAGAATGCAAGTGCACACATGAAAATAGATGTTTCTAAATACCATCCTCCCATAAAAGATAGCAGGGATTCTTGAGGAACATTTTTCTAGAGCTGAGTCCCAGAAAATATAAAATGAACCCATGGCATGTTATGCTCCCAGAATATAGGAAGTGAAGGAAAAAGAAAAGGGCAGAGCAGATGCAAAGGGAAAATACACAGAAGGTGATTTGATGATAGTTCCATTAGCTAAGCTAGAACAATTTAAGCAACAAAACAAATGATGGAACTCTTGGACAATAACCTGTAGAACAAAATAATTATCAGTGAGAGCATTTTGGTATAAATAAATAAATACATCTGTGCATATGTAGGGAAGAAAGAACAACTCTACCTTACAGAATAATTTCAATAAAAACATCTTGAAAGAATATGGGAAATATGGGTCCAGGCATTTAATTGCTCCAACAATTCAGAATATAATAGAGTGGCCTCAAAGGCATAAACTAGAGTCTTGGAGAAATTTCAGAGGTGCATCATTATTTTATTTGCTATGTGGAATATGGAAGGACCATACTGGGAGGTCATTTCAGTACATAAATTATTCAGATAGATGAACAAGGGAAGAAGCAGCTGAGCAGTGACTGAACCCATCCTTGAACATCCGTGTGTACACATGCCACTAGTGCTATTGCTAATGACATCGTATAGCCACCCACAAGATGAAAAGGGCATGCATATCAGCTCTCTGGCACTCTTCCCCATAATGAACAAACTCAATTTAAGCATGAGAACACATCAGGCAAACTTAAGCTGAGGGATGTTCTACAAACTACTTGACCGGTAATGTTGAAAAGTATCATGGTCATGAAAGAAAAGGAAAGAAAATGGAATAGTCACAGATTGCAGGAGACAAGGAGACATGACATGAATTGCAGCATGATATTCTGGTTGGATCCTGGAGAGGAAAAAAGGACTTTATGGAAAAACTGGTGAAACTGAATACAATCTATAGTTTAGTAAATATTATTGTATCAGTATCAGTTTCTTGGTGTTAGTAATTATATTATGAGCATATAAGATATTAAAACTCATGAAGCTGGGTGAAGTAGCTACAGAAACTCTGTAAGTCTACAAATACCTAAAGAAAAAAGTTTAATATAACTGATAGATCTCAAAATAGTTTTATAAGCAAATATGAAGTCAATTGAGTATTATTTAAATGTCCATTGATCCTGTAGCTGTCAAACATAGTCCCTACCAATTAACAGCCACTGTACATATTAGCTCACCAAATATCAGAATATTAAAGGACTGGCACACATTTTGAATCCTGAGGCAATTAACACTAAGTTTGAGAAAGTAGAGAAAAAATGATTTTCATTTTTGTAGTCTCACACAAATATAGTATCTAATATCTAATAACTGCTTAATACCTGTGTATTGAAGGGTAAGTAAGAAAATGGGTGGAAATTTGAGATTTCAGGCAAACAACCCAATTCTTTCTAAGTTTTATTTTCTCCAGACACACAAAAAAATGTAGTACTGTTTCTTTTGTCCTAAATGTGATTATGTTGGTTGATTATCAGTAAGTGATATGGAACATCCTGAAAAGTTTTATTCCCTTTTTCAAGATCTCTAATGTGATAAATAGAACTAGAAATGCATTTTATTTTCTTCCTCAGTGAAGAATCTGTCTTGTTTCATCCTTGTAATACTAAATCCTTTTTAAAGATAAGTAAAATAAGAGAATGTAATAATCACAGGAGAAAAATGATTTAATTAGACATGTCTGAGATCCTTCTGCTAATGTTTGTTAAAGTGTTTGTCAATAGTAATGAACCTGAAGCATTTTGAAAAATTCACTTTTGTGGGTCAATCTCAGACCTACTAACCCAAAATCTTTATAGGGTTATAGCCTGGGAAACTGCTTTTAGAAAATAAACAAAAAACAAGTGGGATAACAATGTGAACTGCATTTTGGAAGTACGGAATGATTAGAGGCTCATGATTACAGCATGAGTTTGATTTTCATTTAAGGTTTCTTTATCATTTTCTGACATGCATACTTATACGCAGCCAAAGATTTTGTGTAGGTAGCACTGAGCACAGCAAGTAAAAATCACAGAATACCTGCCTTGAAAATAAATGTGCAACTGATTTGTTGGCATGAATGGTATCTTGTGTATCTATCTATCTATCTATATAGATAGTAAAAATAAGTCTGATCTTAAAAACTATATCAATGACATTTTTCAGTATGTCCATGGCCATTGAAACTGAAATAAACAGAAGTAAGGAATATGCATTTTTGAATGCTTCCATTGGAGTTGTATCCCAGTCAGATTAAGAACAGGCCTTGGGGCACCAATAAAATACAAATCTCAAGAGGTAAGGGATGCTAATTGACCAATTCCTTTCTAAGTCTGAGGAAGAGATGATGTAACAAGACTGCTTAAACACACTAGATGTAAGAAGATAATTTGTCGTCATGGGACTGCTTTAGAAAGACACAGAAAACAAAACTAACCATGTATATGAATCAAGATTTCAGCTAAAAAATTAGATTTTAATTCTCAAGAAGGCACATAAAAATAATCTCCTTAATTAATTTCGTGTTTATTTCTATCCTATCGAAGGAAGGTAGTACACATATTAGAAAGAACTATCATCAATGCCAATAGTTTTTTCATAACTTCATAATATTGAGAGGTGTCCATTATATAGGAACAGTATCAACAACAGATCCAAGCCATTATATTAACAACTCATGAGATTCAGAACTGTGAGGCAAATATAATGATACGCCAAAAATTAATGACATTGGTGAAAAATTACACAATGTTTTCTCTTCATGTGGTGTGATCATAAACCAGAAAATAAATGGAAGATAGCTGAGAGAGAAGGAGGTTTCCTCTTAATGAGTAAACCCCAGGTAAGTCTAATTTTTCATCCTATCCTTTTTGTAATTCTGTGTGTGTGTGTGTGTGTGTGTGTGTGTGTGTGTGTGTGTGTGTGTGACCCTGAGAAACTTTCTCTTTTTACAAGACTGCATTTTCCAGTAACTTTTAAGAAAAGTGCCCTTAATGACAGGCAAGTTAAAATGCCTTCCTTGACTCAATGCTTCTTAAATGAATGATTGAGTAAATAAATAGGAACACTTATTTGAACATGGGGAACACAAATGATAAAGTATAAGTACTCAACATAACACCAACTACTGCTTGCCAATGAGTTGGCTATTGCGGATGTCATAGATAACCAAGTGCTTGTTGGAAATAAAGATGTTTGCTCACTACATACACAAAACAATCTATATTATAGATTAAGTTCTTCATGTGGACTTAGCTCACCAATAGAAAGAGTATGCTGTAGAAAAAATATAAAGAAGTTTAGCATTAGTAGGTAAAGTAAGCAGGCTATTTCTCATTTTCTTTTACTCTTTCTTTTTTCCTTCTTCCTCCCATTCTTTCCTTTCTTCAGCCCTTTTTTGCTCCCTCCTCCCTTCCTTCCTTGTTTCTATTTGTTTATTTTTACAAAATTTAGAAAACTTTACTAAGTCTAAGGAATTATCACAAATGTCCATCTAAGATCTTATTAAGCTCTTAAAGCAGCCCTGCCTGTAAAAGAGTTGTTAGGTATTAAGAAATTAAGACTGCCACGCACAAAGGTATCATTAAATTCACAAATTATCTCTTCTATGAGTTTTATATCTTCCAAGAGTATTATATAATTTACTCCAAAGACAAATTGGCTAAGTGTAAATTGGTAAACTGTGATAGGGATGGCATATCTCAAGAGGAACTTATTTATTCCAGACAGTATTTTTTACAGTGGTACCAATTGTGAACTTGCAATTTTTTTATTAGTGTTTGTCAGTTTTATACAATGAAAATCATGTAAATTCTTAATTAACTTAAAGTCCTTAACTATGTGCTTTCCATCTGGAGTCTAAGTCATTATTGGGGCCTAAGTCAACTCTGATTACTAGGTCTTTAGACATAAATCTTGCTCTAACTTTTGTTATTGTTATTAAGCAGGTAAGTCAAAGGCCTGAGTTGGTAGAAATGGCTGGGAACAATTTCACTAAGGTGACTCTCTTCATCCTCTCTGGATTTGCAGACCATCCTGAACTGCAAGTCAGCCTTTTCTTGGTGTTTTTCTTGATTTATCTATTTACTGCCTTGGGGAACCTTGGACTAATCATTTTAATCAGAATTGATGCTCAGCTTCACACACCTATGTACTTTTTTCTTAGCAATTTAGCATTCATTGACATAGTCTATTCCTCCACTGTAACACCCAAGGCCCTGGTGAATTTCCAATCCCAACAGAAAACCATCTCGTTTGTGGGCTGCTTTGTTCAAATGTACTTTTTTGTGGGTTTGGTGTGCAGTGAGTGTTTTCTTCTGGGATCAATGGCCTATGACCGCTACGCAGCCATCTGCAACCCCTTGTTGTATTCAGTGGTCATGTCCCAGAAAGTGTGTAACTGGCTAGCAGTGATGCCATATACCATAGGCTTCACAAACTCTCTGATATCTGTCTGTGTCATAAGCCAATTGGCTTTCTGTGACTCTAGCATCAGTCACTTCTTCTGTGACACCACAGCCTTGTTGGCTCTGTCCTGCTCAGATGCCTTTAGCACAGAACTGGTGATCTTCATCTTGGCTGGGTTCACCCTTCCCAGTTCTCTTCTCCTCATCGCGGTCACTTACGCTGCCATCATCTCAACCATCCTGAGCATCCAGTCTGCAGCAGGCAGACAGAAGGCCTTTTCCACCTGCGCTTCCCACCTCATGGGAGTAACTATCTTCTATGGGTCTCTGATCTTCACATATTTTCAGCCTGACAACACATCATCCCTGATGCAGGCACAGGTGGCATCTGTGTTCTATACCATTGTCATTCCCATGCTGAATCCACTGAGTCTGAGAAACAAAGATGTGAAAAATGCTCTCCTGAGAGTCACGGAGAGAAAACTATTTCCATAACAAGTCTGTGCATACGACAATCAAAACCAGCCTGGATGGGTCCAGGCATTTAATTGTTCCAACAATTCAGAATATAGTAGAGTGGCCTCAAAAGGCATAACATAAATTAGAGTCTTGGAGAAATTCGAGACGTGCATCATTATTTTATTTGATATGTGGAATATGGAAGTACTGTACTGGGAGGTCATTTCAGTAAATAAATTATTCAGACAGATGAACAAGGGAAGAAGCAGCTGAGCAGTGACTGAACCCATCCCTGAACATCCGTGTGTACACATGCCATCGCCATGGAGACTGGTGAACAATGCGTAAATGGGCTTTTCATGTGGTTTCACATTGTTTGTCAGTCATGAGCAGATTGAGAGGAGAAAATGAGGAGATAAGAGATGATGACTGTTAATGTTAGAGCAACTAGAGTGGTAGTTGAGAGCCTGAGAGCAAAGAAAAGGGTATAGAATTAAGAAAAGTGAATGTAAGTCTGGCTTTGGACGGTGGGCAGTGGGGCGGGAGACTGAAGGCATCTCAGTGAGCAGTAATCAAGCAGCTGGGTATCATATTTCCAATGTACGTTGAAAGGAATTGATGATCAACCTGATGAAATGCTGTTAAAAGAAATGTGCATATTTATAATATTCCTCTCTCTCCTACAGGATTGTGCACTCCTTGGCAAAAGAGCTTATTCATATTTGTGCTCTCCACAACACCTAGCAAATGTAGCACCGATGAAATTGTGAATAAATATTTTCTCGCTTTCATTTTGCTTGGGGAAGCACAGTGATAAACTCGTTAAAGTTGAGGATTCTATCTTACTCATATTTGTATCGTTCTTTGGTATTTAGACAGTTGTGTGTATACTGGCATTCAGAAAAATATTCATTTAGTTGAAAATCCTATTTGTGGAAAATTTTCAAAAACACTTCTATTGATATATTTAAGATGGCACAGTAATTAACAGATACATTATTTTTCAAATAAGTTTTTCCTTAGTGGTAAGGGTCTGGAAAGAAGTATGCATAAAATTATGCTTTGTATATATGACTTAAACTAATCGGAGTAAACTGGTTAGGAATTCTCATGTATAATACATCACAAACAAACCTCCCATAAAGAGAATCAATCTTCAGATTTGGGTGTGGCTGAAGGTAGCTCATGTGAAGGGGTCTGTGTATGTATATGTATATATTTGATTTGGGAATTTTTAGTTTTCTTCTATGATGTATACTAGTTGGCTCTGTCCCCTTGAAAACTTCATTTAACAATGTGACATTTCACATTATGATCTATTATGTGACAACTTATGAAACTACTCTAAGATATAATGATTTAGCATTCATAAATTATATATCTAGTTGTTCTTTTCATGTTATTAATGTTTCCTTGTTAGTCTCTTTCTAGGAGCAAACAACAGGTCATCCTTTTCTTTCTCATCACAAGAAGGAGTAATATATTGTATTTGTCCAAATGTCCATTAAATGTCCATATATATTTTCTGATATGCTCTTCATCTGTGTCTCTGGTATGACTCCCCTCCTTCTCTCTTCTAGCTGCTCCTTCTGTACCTTCCCTCTAGACTCTGTAATACGCATCTCTCCATAGTGGGTCATGCATATCTGTGCCTTTGCTTCAGGGTGTCTTCCTGACAGACTCTCCCAGAACTCTTGCACTTGACCCGTCCAGATGATATTTGGAACTATGTTCCAGAGGTTATTATCATGTGTGAAATTTGCCAGACATCTTATTTTTTTATTATGCTCAATTCTAAATATGCTTGATGTATCAGACTTCAAAATAAAGTTGGTGAGTGGTTTTATTTTTTCAGTCTCTTAAAACTAGGGTGTCCTTATAATGTTCCTGTTAATCATTTGCATTCCTTGAGTTTGTGTCTATTTCACTACCTTTATGATACCTTCTCTATAAAAATAAAAAATAAGAATACATTTCCTAACTAGGTCTATTTTAAGAAGCATTGCCGGAATTCCTAAAGATGTAAATTAGTGAAAATAAAATGAATTGGATGAAATTGGCTTCCTGATATCAGGTAGAATCAAATTTACACTCATGCTCATTGACAAAGGTTGGAGGTCCATCGAGAAATGCATTCCAGAGAGTAGTGTAGAATATAGTAAGTGTTTGCGTTGGATATATGCCTTTCAAAATATGGGGTTGGAGGTATGGGTAGGTAAACTATTAAAAAATAGCTTAAAAACAACAAATAAAAAAATGCATTTTCCAGAAAAGGAACGTATAAAAATATTGGTATTATGAAATACAAGTGTATTAGAGAAATATAGTAATATGATATTTTTAAGTATAATAAGTTCCTCTAAAAAGACAAAGATTATCATAGTGAGCTGAAATACAAATTCTAGTGAATTATATATTTTTGCACACTTTATACGAAAACAAAGTGATGCAAAATATTAGGATAAAGGAACTCATTTTATAGAGCCTTTTCTTTACCTGAATGCCTGAATGCCACTTCCTCCAAATATAGCTCTTTCTTCACCTCTTTCAGAGTGACCCTATCACTGAAGCTCTCTGAAAAAGATTTTTTAAGAAAGGAAATACAACTGTCCCCATGCAGCCCCTCCACTGTGTTTTTCTCCACAGCCCTTATCCCCTGTGACATACCGAGTCTTCTTGTTTCTCCTGTTACGCCTCCCCCACCATACTCATCCCCCCATAGAATGAATCTCTTAATACATAGTCTTTGCTGTTCCTCAAATTGCAGTCCCACACTGCACAGGACTTTTGCACTGGTTTGCCTCCAACCCCTCATCCAAAACATTTTCCTACCATGTTCTTGCATGACCAACCCTTCCCTTCAAATCTTTTCTCAAATGCCAATTTTTCATTGACCCTACATTGAGCATATTATTTCTGATGCTCCTCATGTCTTTCCTCCACAGCCCCCAAATTTTAAGCTGTTTTATATTTTATTTGTATAAACAATGATAGAAAAAAAATTTAGGGCATTATTTACTATCTTTTTGTTTCCGACATACAGGCATTTAATATACATGACAAAAAAAATTTCAAGGTAGGTGACTTTAGGAGGCTGTATTAAAATGATGGGCCACATATATTAACATTAATTGCAAAGCATATGATGTTTTCCTAACTTGATCATTTAAAATCAAGTGTCTTCCAAATATTGCATTTCTAAAATATGCACATTACTTGTAGTCCCTAATTCCTTCAACGCTCTATTTCTGGTTCCACAAATCCCAGCATTACTCTTGGTAAGGTCTAAACGACATGGTTATGCATTCTCTTCTAACAGCATCCCATTTTATTTGATCTTAGCTAAAGCCCTCCAATCTTGAGAGTATATCTACTGTGAGCCAGAGTTGGTGGGAAGAAACCTTATTCCAATATTATCTGTGTAGAAAATCATCAATCTCAAATGCTACTCACAAATTAAATTTGAAACCATTTTAAGTAAAAAATTTCTGTAGTATAAAAGTTGTTTTCCTTTGGACAAGTTCTGTTTAAATATTAGTGTGTTTATTTTGTTTTATTTGAGGTAAAAAGAAGTCAACCTAGAACATTTGTTCAGGTCCTGGTCAAATGGAAATTGTGATCTAAAAGAACCTCGGGGAGCTACTGTGAATATATGTGGAGCGGAGTAGCCTTGCCTCTCAAGCTGGTAATTTCAGGGCCCTTATGTACCAGGTGTTGATCACAGAACATTTGGTCTTCTGTGGGGACCAGTTTCCAAGGAAGATTACTTGGCCTGTTTTACGTATCATGTGTCTAAGAATACAAGTTCAAGGACTAATTACAGCTCCCTTAGGTTTCCAGGAACTGGTTGCGTTTTCCTTTAGAGGTCACATAGTGAAGAGCCTGGGGGTTTGTTCCTCCTTTGTGAGGCCCTAAATTTTGACTAGAATGATGGAGAAGCTCTTTCTAGAGAAATACCTCCTTACTCTGTGACTGAAACCATCTAGGATGGAATGATCCATTTTTCACAATGAGACATTTTTATATTTAAAAGGGTGATACTATCATAGGAGTCGATATGTTCACTAGGAGGAAATTAGAATATAACAAAACTCAAAGAGCAAAATGAAAACAAATCAAAACTTGTAACATCTTAAAGAATTTCTCCCAATTATTATCTTTTGTTCATATAATGCTTATTTGTGTACCTATAGATTTGCATAATAATTACGTATTTAGACCTCTTAGTCTAAATATTTAATATATTTCTCCAGTAATAACTTCTCCACTATTCTAGTAAAAAATTTAGGACATCATAAAAAAAGACAAACCCCCAGGCTCTCCACTGTGTGGACTCCAAGGGAAAAGGCAACCAGTTCCTGAAAACCTAAGGGAGCTGCAATTAGTCCTCAAACCTATGTTCTTGGAACCATGCCAAGAAAAACAGGCCAAGCAGTGTTCCTTGGAAAACTGGTCCCCAGAGAGAACCAAACATTGCATGTACCCACAGTGCATGAGGGGCCCTGGAATTAAAAGCCTGGGAGGTAAGAAAGGCTACTCTGCTTTCCTTATGTTCATGGTAGCTCACTGAGGTTCTTTCAGATTAAATTTTCTATTTGAGCAGGACCTGAGCAAAAGTTCTAGGTTGATTTCTTTTCATCTCAAATAAAAAAAATGAACATACTAAAATTTAAACAGAACTTGTCTCAAGGAACACAGATACTATGTTATAGAAATTTTCAACGAAAACAGTTTCCAAATTTAATTTGTGAGTAACATGTGAGGTTGACGAATTTCTAGACAGTTAATATTGGAATAAGTATTTTTGGCACCAACTGGCTCATAAGTAAGTATTACTCTCGAGTCTAGAGGGTTTTAGTTAAGATCAAATAAAATGGGGATGCTATGAGATGAGTATGCATAGCGATATCATTTAGACTTTACCAGGAATAATGCCAGGGCTTGTGGAACCAGAAATAGAGAATTGATGGAATCAGGGCCTACAAGTAATGTACTTATTTTAGAAGTGCAGTATTGGAAAGACATTTGTTTTTGAGTGCTCAAGTTAGGAAAAGATCATATCTTTTGAAATTAATATTCACATATATTCTATAGTTTTAATACAGCCTACTAAAGCTGCCTAGCTGGAAATTTCTTTGTCATGTATATTAAATGTCATGTATACTGGAAACAAAAGGATGGTAAATAATGTGCTAAAATTGTTTTTATAATTGTTTATTATATCTGTAGTATGTTTTCCCACATTTGCTGAAATTAAATGTAAACAGGAATACAGCATTATGAAAATGCTCTCTGGAGTCAGTCGATCTGGGTAGAATCATGGTCAACATTTAATAGTTTTGACTCTGGATTAGTTACTTAAACTGGATGCTACTTCTCCTCTAAATAACGTAGCTCCTGGTGGGTGCCTATGGCATTATATTATGATGTGAACTGTATGCATTACTAACAGGAAGCATTTAGAACAGGCCAAGCTCATTCTAATTATGCCAGATGTTAGCTATTATTATGTCATGTCTAAATGTCAGTGTATACCTCTTTCTATATTTGGTCATAAAACTAAGATTTTTTTTCAGTCGTATTCTCTAACTCACTGATTGTTATCACTTTCTAACAACATGACACTAAAGTATATATTCCATGTCGTTCATACAGACACAAGCCTTTCTGAATTCATTGCTGCTAAGTGTCAACACTGACTTCTCAGCAGTTCAGACCAGCTGACCACTATGGGTAGAAGGAACACCACACAGATGCCTTACTTCATCCTTCTGGGGCTGACGGATTCCCCGGAGGTCCAGCTGGTCCTCTTTCTGCTGTTCCTGCTGATATACCTGATCACAGTGCTGGGGAACATAGGGATGGTGCTGGTGATCTGCCTGGATGTCCACCTTCACACCCCCATGTATTTTTTCCTCAGTCACCTGTCATTTCTCGACCTCACTTACTCAACTGTCATCACACCTAAAACTTTACATAACTTATTGACTTCCACCAAGTATATTTCGTACATGAGCTGCTTCACCCAGATGTATATTTTTGTCCTCTTGGGTGCCTCTGAATGTATTCTTCTCTCCTCAATGGCATATGATCGCTACGTAGCCATCTGCAACCCCCTCCACTACCCAGTTGTTATGTCCAAAAGACTCTGCTGTTCCTTCGTCTTGGGGTCCTACTTTGTTGGTTTTATGGATTCCACTGTCAATGTGCTTTACATGAGCAGATTGCATTTCTGTGACTCCAATGTAATCCGCCACTTTTTCTGTGACCCATCCCCAATTTTAGCCCTGTCTTGCACCAACACGCATGAGGTTGAAATGATGTTATTTATTGGTGCTGGTTCCACTCTCCTAGTGTCTCTTATCACAATATCCGTGTCTTATGTTTCCATTCTGTCTACTATCCTGAAAATTACTTCCACTTCAGGGAAGCGGAAAGCTTTCTCTACTTGTGCCTCCCATCTGCTGGGAGTCACCACCTTTCATGGTACTCTGATGTTTGCTTATTTAAAACCAAGTAAGTCTTACTCTTTGGGAAAGGATAAAGTCGCTTCTGTGTTTTATGCAATTGTGATCCCTATGCTGAATCCACTCATTTATAGTCTTAGGAATAAAGAAGTAAAAAATGCTCTCATTAGAATAATGCAGAAGTGAGAGGACTCCAGGAAAGTAAAATAACAATGATGCTAAACTTTTAAGACAGTTTTTCTTCTCTTTTGTGTATTTCCTTGTTCTGTCTCCAAAAACAATTGAATCCTTTGTTTGTCTTTCTGTTGATTCATTTACTTGACCAAATATATTCTTGGGCATTTCTAGGAATATGTCTTTACACAGCTACATTGTAATTGGTCTCTGGCTCCTTCCTGCAACACCCCAGAAAGAGCATTTATGGCAGCCTCATTCTCAGAACTTTCTGCCTTTCATGGCATAAGGGAACTCTGGACAATGCTTTCTATCTCAGTTGATTCCCAGGTGTCTCCAGTTTAAAATAATTTTTGCCATTGTGTCTTTTGGATCCCTCCTATTCCCAAATTATTATTTTGAATCTCTACTAATTTCCAATGTGATAAACACTGGTTTTACTTTTGTGAAAAAAAATGCTTATATCTATCGAATGGCATAATATTTAGCTCATAGCAATAAATCTTACCTGTTAAAATCCATGTCTATGGACATTTTTTATTGCTTGATGAGTAAAGTTATGTAATCATGTTACAAATGCATTAAGGCAACTTTATTTCTTTGTTTCTCAGTCACCTATATATTCTTGCAGAATAATCCTTTTGTCAAATATTTTGATTTGCTTATCACCATAACATCATTGTATTTTGCAAAGTATAAGTTATCATTGTTAGTGTTATAACCAAGATTCAAAAGAAAAATTCTCACCTAATAAGGGACTTCTTAAGACAGGGCAAGCAGCTTTCTGAATATCTTTTAATCACAGACTAAGTTTAATTCTTTTTTAGGCTACCAGAGTATTCATCTCCCTGTGTTATATACTTAGATTTTTAAATTTTACAAACTAATTTATAGCATATTGATAAAGTCTGTATATAAAACTTCATTTTTCTAATAGTTTTCATCTCAGTAGATTTCTAATAATATAATTCTTTGGTGAAACACATATAAACATTTTCATTTTAATATTTTGCTAAATTACTTTCCAAAAAACTTGTATGATACCTAATTTCATCAATACAATTATATTTATTTAAAAGTTTAATTATAACCTATGAACAGAAATATAATGAATGTACTGCATAATAACATCTCATGAGTGAGAGGAAAAAGTCAAAACCAATAATGTGAAAATTAATGTATATACATTAAGTAATTATGCTCTTCAGCCCTTAAATTATCAATGGATTTTATAAGATACAATTTGAGGGCATAAAGTTACTCTCTTCTTTTTTACTCAGAAATGGACTTGAGAACATGATCAATGGTCCAAAATTAGGAAAGCAGAATCACATTAAATCTAATAAAAGGGGTGAACTCAAAGGAAATAGCCTTTAGGAAACATTACAAAATTACAGATAGAGGTATTGTTTAGGAACACCATTGAAACCACAAGGAATCCAGATGTCTTCAAAGATTTCTTACTCAAGCTATTAAAAATGGTAGGGTGAATTTTCCTAGTAGACTAAAATATAGAAGGGCAACAAAAAGCAACTTCTCAGGTAGAGCAAGACTTTTGATTATATACAAAGATAGTTTCTCCAACCATCACTAAATGACCTTAGCAAGCAGAGTTCCCTGGTTTGTCTATATTATTTTATTTAATCATTATAACAGCCTTATGAAGCAAGTTGGTATTATTACTCTATTTTATTAAATCTTAGAGGGAATTAAATCTTAGAATAGTAGTCAAGTTAACATGACCAAAGTCATACAGGTACTAAATACATGATAGAACCAGGATCTTAAAACAGATCTGTTTGACTACAGAACATAGAAATTCCCATAATTAGTTAGATTATGGTATATTATAGGTCACAGAAAACTAAATACTGAATATAATTTGTAACTGTAGATTTTCCTTTGCTTTAAAATGAAGATATATAAAAGAATACATATAAATTAGTGTTTTCATTCATAGCATTAGATTTTCATGCCTGGTAAATTGTTAATACTGGCCAAAACTTATTTAGGTGCTCCTATGTTGGGTGCATAGATATTTATTATGGTTATATCCTCTTGTTAGACTGACCCCTTTATCATTATGTAATGTCCTTCTTTGTCTCTTGTTACTTTCTTTGTTTTGAAGTCTATTTTGTCTGATACAAATACTGTAACTCTTGCTTCTTTCTCCCTGTTATTTGCACGAAATATCATTTTCCACCCCTTCACTTTTAGTCTGTGTATGTCTTTGGGTTTGAAGTGAGTCTCTTGTAGAAAACATATAGATGGGTCTTGCTTTTTTATCCATTCTGTAACTCTGTGTCTTTCAATTGGTGCATTCAGTTCATTTACATTTAGCATGATTATCGATAGATTTGTACTTATTGCCATTGCTGGCTTTAGATTCACGGTTACCAAAGGTTCAAGGATAGCTTCTTTACTATCTAACAGTCTAACTTAAGTCACTTATTATGCTATTTCAAACACAATATAAAGGTTCTTTTTTTTCCCTCCCTTCTTTTTCTTCCTCCATCACTCTTTAGAGTTAGGTGTCATATTCTGTACTCTTTATATACCCCTTGACTGACTTTGAAGGTAGGTGATTTATTGCATTTGCTTAATAATTAAGTGGTTTACTTCCTTCACAGTGGTTTTATTTTCTCTGGTGACAGCTGTTTAGCCTTAGGAGCACCTTCCAACTATAGCAGTTCCTTTAAAATACACTGTAGAGATAGTTTGTGGGAGGTAAACTCCCTCAACTTTTGCTTTTCTGGAAATTGTTTAATCCCTCCTTCAAATTTAAATGATAATCTTGCCAGGCAGAGTATTCTTGGTTGGAGGTCCTTCTGTTTTGCATTAAATACATCATGCCACTCCCTTCTGGCCTGTAAGGTTTCTGTTGAGAAGTCTGATGATAGCCTGTTAGGTTTTCCTTTGTATGTGATCTTATTTCTCTCTCTGGCTGCTTTCAATACTCTCTCCTTTTCCTTGATTGTTGCCATTTTAATTATTATATATCTTGGCGTTGTCTTCCTAGGGTTCCTTGTGTTTAGAGATCTCTGCACTTTCATGGCCTGAGAGACTATTTCCTTCCCCAGATTGGGGAAATCTTCAGCAATTATGTCCTTAAAGACACTTTTTTCATTTTTTTTTTCTCCTTCTGGTACCCCTACCATGCAAATATTGTTCTGTTTGGATTGGTCACACAGCTCTCTTATTATTCTTTCATTCTTAGAGATCCTTTTTTCTCTCTGTGCCTCAGCTTGTTTTCCTGTTCTCTAATTTCTATTTCATTTACTGTCTCCTCTACCTCATTTAATCTGCTTCTAAATCCCTCCATTGCATGTTTCATTTCAGATACTGTATTTTTCAAAGTTTCCACCTCTTTCTTGAACTCCTCCCTGAGATCTTTTCCTATAGCTCTGTAAGCATGTTTATGATTTTTATTTTTAAATCTTTATTGAGAAGATTGGTAATTTCAGTTTCACTTAGCCCTCTTTCTGGTGTTTGTGGGATACTTGTTTGTACAAAATTCTTTTTCTGTTTCATATTTCTAATGATTACTGTGGAATAATAACTTTGTGTAGGCAACACCCTCTAGTGTCAGAACCTCTACTCTCTGGAGCTGCCCAGCACCTGGTGCAATGGCGGGGGTCACATGTGAGCAGTGCCAGTGCCTACCAGGAGGAAAGAGCTCTTTCCTGCTTTCTGGCTGCAGTGCCTGCCTCCACTTGCAGGTCCAGTGGGCTGAGTGCAAAGGAGGAGCCTCTGCATTATGACCCTGTAACTGCTGGAGGTGGGGCTGCCCTCCCACTGGCCTGGTGCAATTGTGGGGGCATCAGGTAAGCAGACCAGTGCCTGCTGGGAGGAATGAGTGACAGGATGCATATTGCAGTGGGGGCCTCAGCGCTGCATTGCTAGCTAGTGGGATGGAACATCTGAAGCTCCTGGAAGTTCCCAACCTGCTGGGCTGAATGCACTGGGATGATTTTGTCCACCTGTCCTTTCTCCTAAGCAGCAAATTCTGTGTAATACTTGCCCACTTAGCACCCCTCTCACTGTTAGGAAGTTTTTCAAAGTGCCCACTTTTCTTTTATCCAGGAGTGGCTAGTTATGGGTACTGTTCTCCACAAGAGGCTGGAATCTCAGTCTATCTGAGTATTCTGCCTGTCTTTGCTTTCTAACTCTAATCTCCAGAGCACCAGATAATGTGGGTTCATGCTCCTGGAGCAGATCTCTAGGGGTGGGTGTTTAGCAGTCCTGGGCTTAAATTCCCTCCGTGCTCTATCTCTCTTCCTCCTGCCTGTGAACTGGGGTTGGGGGAGGGCTTGGGTCATACTGGATCATGGCTTTGCTACTTTACCTTTTTCTTTGAGGTCTTCTCTTTTCCTCAGATGTAGGCCATCTCTTGCAGTCTTCAAGTTGCTATTTCAAGATTAGTTATATTTGTTGTTTTCAGTTATATGTAGTTTTGGGAGGAGGTTTCTGTCTCACTTCTTATGCCACCATCTTTTTCCCGCCTCCTATGCTGGGTTTTTTTTTTTTCAGTCTGTTAATACTGTGGTGACCTTGTAATGTTCCTGCTAAGTAATTTTATTCCTCACGTTTGTGTCTATTTTACTACCTTTATGATACCTTCTCTGCCAAAATAAGAAGTATGAATATATTTCCTAACTAGGTCTATTTTAAGAAGCAATGCTGGAATTCCCAAAGAAGCAAGTTAGTGAAAATGAAATAAATTGAATGAAATTGGCTTCATGATATCAGGTAGAGTCAGATTCACTTATGCTATTTCACAGACGTTAGAGGTCCATTGAGAAATGCATTCCAGAGAGTAGTGTAGTATATAATAGGAGTTTGCACAGGATATATGCCTTTCAAAATATGGTGGTGGAGGTATGGGTAGATAAACTGTTCAAAAATAGCCTAAAAACAACTTGTAAACAAATGCACTTCCCAGAGAAGGAGCTATACAAATATTGGTATTATGAAATATAAATGTGTTAGAGAAAATATAATAATATATTTTTAAGTATAATAAATTTGTAAGAAAAATATCCATCTGTAAGGTTATCTCCCTTTTCATGCCTGCAAGAGAAGGGTAATTAATTCTCTAGAAATTTATCAATGGAGAAGGCAGGGGCTTATATCTGCAGAACAACCTTACCTTTGTTTCCTTTAGTTTTTCTAGTAACCTTCCATAGCTGCCCCCACCTGTAAACAGCTTCTTTTGTCTTTAGCTGAAAGTGGTATTTAAGGTTGTGTCTGGGCCATATCAGGAAGGAACTAACCTGAAAGATAGAGAAAACATGGCTATAATAATCCAGGAAAGAGAGTAAGGATGAGTGACACCTTTCCTGGACTCCCCCATTTATAAAGAAGGCATATATTTTACAAAATTTCTGTGCGATAACAATTTCTCCTGTTCATCTGTCTTTTATTACAGGAGGGACTCAGCCTAGAACCTAGAAAGGCAAAACAAAAATATTTTTTCCTCCTCTACAAACCTAATAAAATAGGGGAACCAAAAAGATAGAACTTAGGTAACATTAATGAATTATAAACAAGACAAACAAAATGATCATTTATTCATAAAAGATAAAAGAGCCATTTCTTTCATGACTCAGAGAAGGAAGAAAGAAAAAGCAATGGGTATAACGATCTCGGAGAAAGAGAGAGTGAGAGAGTGA
The DNA here is from genome assembly GCA_029783875.1 of Phataginus tricuspis. Classification (NCBI taxonomy): domain Eukaryota; kingdom Metazoa; phylum Chordata; class Mammalia; order Pholidota; family Manidae; genus Phataginus; species Phataginus tricuspis. The sequence continues at coordinate 17,425,021 of JAQQAC010006904.1, read as the reverse complement.
AAGGGGAGGAATGATTTGGCAGGCGTAGTGTGGAATTAAATTTTAGTCTGTGATTATGAGATATTCAGAAAGCTGCTTTCCATGTCCTAGGGACTCCCTCATTAGGTGAGAGCTTTTCTTTTGAAAACTTGGTTATAACAATAACAGTGATTACTTATACTTTCAAAATTGCAATGCTGTTATGGTGATATGCAGTCAAAATATTTGACAGTGGGATTACTCTGGGAGAAATGAAAATATGGGCTGCCTAGAAGCAACGAATTAAATTTACCTTGACACATTTGTTACATGTTTACATAACTTTAACAATCAAGCAGTAAGGAAAATGTCTATAGACATAGATTTCAATAGATGAGATCTATTGCTATGAACTAAATATTATTCCATTTGTAGATATAAACATTCTTTTCACAAACTCAAAACCATTGTTCACTACACATTGCAAAAGTGTCATTAGCAAAGGCTGTGTTTGCTTTCTTAATAATTACTGTGGTAACAATGGTACTGGACTGAGTTTTTGATGCCTGGTTGAGTAAGGAAAACAATAAAAACTATATGGAATGATGAATGTAAGCAATATAGGGTTCTAATGGTTATTTTATTTAAAAAAACGATTAGCACTGTCAAATGGCTTAACTGTTTTATGGAATTTTCCTAAAGTTGATTTTTTAGTGAGTTCCACTGTTCTCTGATACAATGGAAAATATATTTACATCGCTATCTTGGTATTTCTGTTAAACTGGTGAAAATTGAATTGTTTTAAGGAAAAGCTGTCTGTGCCTATGGAATTCTTTTAAAGTTAAAATCTAAATCTTAATTGTTCTAGGTAAGTTGGATGGCATCCAAAATACATACAGGAAATTCTATTTATGTAAAATGGGAGAAGGCCTGTGTATAAGTATATGAATATACATGTGTTTGAATTCTACCTCTCAAATGTTAATGTTATATGATCTTGGGTAACCTTTTAACTCCATTGATCTTTGGTTTACTCATCTGCAATTTGGGTCAGCCCTTCTAGAGAAGAAGGAAGATTGATTCACACTCTGTTACTGATTCTTCTTGAATTGCCTATATGTGTGCATTCTGAGTGTGGGTGTGTTTCTGTATGTATGTGTGTGTAATTGTCACCTATTGTTCTACATTCCTCATCAAAACTGAAGACCGTATTGCATAACTAACCAATCTGTAGAAGGTGGTAAAGTTTATTAATAGGCAGTTAGTAGAAATTCAAAATACTAATTTGAGAATTGGAGGGATCCAAATGACACAGTGGCATAAATTATCTTAAACTGAAATCAACTGAAGCTGAAGGAGGGTTTTGCAGAGTTTCCCTTATCCAATGGAAAGCAGAAAGTTCTGTGCACGAGACTGCCAAATGTTCTCTCTGGGGGTGTTGGAGGAAGGAGGCAGAGATCAGTTGCCCCACCATACCAAATGGGATCACAAAACTTCTTATCCCCCATTAGTTCCCTTAAAAGCCCTTTTGTTTACCCTATAAAAGCCTTTTCTCCCTTCCCTTACCCCTCTTCAGTGAGGCATATACAACTCATCTCTAAATACAGAGCAAGCTGGTTTATTTGTGCACGTATGGAAATCTTCTCTTCCTTTCATCTGTCTTTTGACAGTTTAATTCCCAGGTCCTCAAACAGTAAACATAAGAGGGAAGAAGAAAAGTCTTCTTTCCTCACAGAATGCATTGCATATGTATGTCTTTGTATAAGCACACACACATACACACAAACACACATACACATAATGCATGTCATATATGTGTGTGTGTTTCCAAAAGCCAATGATAAATATATCTTTGAACATATACTGCATATACAATACCATTCTTTTCTTTTCCCACAAGTCCACAGGCACTTAACAATGTAAATGCCTGTAGCATCAATAAAGATTCCCTAAATGTTCCTGCTTGAAAATTCATGACCACTGAGCAAATATCTTTCTCACAATATTTTTTTTCATTGTGTTTCTTTGGCCTCTGTGTTTCTCAAACTATACATCACAAGATTTAGCATTGGCAGTGAAAGGGTGTAAAACCCCAACAAGATTTTGTCTCTATCATCTGGGTGGCTGGAGCTGGTTCCTAGGTAAGTGAATATCACTGTCCCGTAGAAAAGAGTCACTATGGTCAGGTGGGAAGCACAGGAGGAGACAGCTTTATATCTGCCCCTTGTAGACTGTATCTTCAGCACAGTGAGAAGGATACCCAGATATGAAGTCCCCACTAACAGAAAGGTAGTCACTGATGTCATTCCAGAGAGGACAATAAATAAAATCTCAATGGATTGGGTCTCAGAACAGGAAAGTTAGAAAAGCAAAGGGATATCACAGAAATAATAGTTAATAATGTTGGGTGAATAGAAAGACAGCCTGACAAGCCTCTCGGGTGAGTGATTGAGTTGGCAAAACCTAGGAGGTAGGAAGAAGTGACCAGGAAGAGGCAGAATGTAGGGGTCATGGGACCCTTGCAGTGAAGCGGTCAGTAATTTTGCTCATTTCTACCATATTAATATGATTTACAATTTTATGACTATCTTCAGTTGTCCCCATGAGTGGTCAACATGCAGGCTGCCTCTGGAGCCACCATATTTATACTGAAGGGTTTACAGACAAGTATGAACTGCAGATAATCTTACTCTTCCTGTTTTTAGCAATCTACCTCCATATTATGAAGGAAAATTTGGCTTTGATTTTACTGGTCCTTGTGGATTTGTGGCTCCACAACCTCCACACTTTATTCTTTGACACAAAATCTGCTAACATATTTGGGGTAGTTACTGAGAAGAAGCAGGCACCTCTCACTGTTACTCCTAGGGACCCTCTCAAAATTTTGCTTCCTGTATCCACAACCTTACATTCTCAGGAACAAAGATTAGTGGATGCAATGAAAAATATTTCAAGGAAAATTATTTCATAAGAAGGTAAAATTTTAGCATTTAATGAAACTGAAAAGAATGTTGGGTGTCAGTTTATTTTTCAATGGTCAGAAACAGAAAAGAAAATGCCTTGGTTTTAATTAGTGCTTTTTATACATATCATACAATAAATCATTAATCAGTACCTCAATGCAGCATTTTACAAAATATAAATAAATTGTATCATATTCATACCTCTGACATGTTTATACTGATCCATATTCAATATTCAGTTATACACATACTGCTGTTAGTCTATATAACTTGGAATTTCACTTTTTCTATTAGAAAAAGAAAATGTTTGATACCAGAATGTATATAAAAGTTTCATCTAAAAAAGATAAACTTATTTTCAGATGCACATAACTGTTCATGTAGTAGACCAAACTTTATGTTATAAAAAACATCAAGGTTTCTAAGCCAAAAGATCTTAAAAGTGGTTTGATGTGTATGTCTATTGGGGAGGGGAAGAATTTTCCATTAGAAAGAAAAATATTCATCAAAAGTGTTTCTAAATATACATCTCCAACAAAACTCAAAGTTTTTCAGTATTTCAGAATATTAGGCTTCTACCATTCAAATCAGTTATCCAAATTGGTGAGGCAAAGATGGCCAGAGTGATACCTTATCTACTAAAAATATTCAATTACTTTTTTAAAGTCATTAGTAAGACAAACTTGGGAATTGTTTGTCCAGCATGAAAAGTCCACCTTTCACACTGGATATGCATGAAGTGATGGGTGAATTTTCTTCAGCAATTAAGGATGCAAAACAGAACAACATCTGGGAGAAAACAATTTGACAACATAGAGGCAACCTAGGTCCCAGCATTACCTTGTGAAAAACAGCCATTCACAAACCAAAGTCCCCCAGAGTATGCAATTTATAACCAAGGATAGTTTATTCTTTGTTGAGCTGCTCTGTTTACAGGATAGCCTGTACCCTATTCCAGATTTTCTCTCCGAGCAATATGATCATCTAATAGGTTGTCCTTTCCATTACAGAGTTATTGTTTCTATAAATAAGACCATGCCAATGTGTTTGAGAAAATTTAGTTAGTACTGCCCAAATCACACTGTCCTCTATCGGCAGCTTTAGAGAATTTCTGCAAGTAAATACACCTTTTAAGAACACCTCTTGTTTTTATTTATATAATGATGGATTCCATTTTTGCAGCTCTGATAATAGTAGTATTCCTAGAATGATGGTGAAGAATGTGAGTTCCTGAGTTGGACTGTCTAGTTTCAAATGTGAGGCTGTTCTTTAACTGGTGGAGGGGCCATGAGCCAGTTACTGAATCTCTCTGTGCCCTGGTTTCATCATCTGGAAAATTCATCCTTCAGATACATTTCTTGAGCCACTGTACTAGGTACTGGGGATATAAAATTAAACAAAATAAAAATCCCTTGTTCATAGAGCTCACATGATGAGGAATGGGCAGAGAAGAAATAAATGGCACAAGTTAAATATTCAAAATGTTAGGTGCAATTGCCTGTAAAGGGGAACAAATGTTGAAAAGACATGAGACAGCTACAATATTAAATAAGGGGGTAAGGAATGTTCTCAGAAGAAATTAAGAAAAAACAGCATGCAGTTATCTTCAAAAAGGAAGGTTTAGGGATTGGATTAAAGATGGCAGTGTGAGAGGTGAGAGAGAAGCTTTCTCCTAAAACCGAATGTAATATGAAAATATAACTAATACAACTACTCTGGAAAGAGCAACAGAAAAGAGAACTACGACAGACTGCATACACCTGGAGACAAGAGCAGCTCTCATGAAAAAGGGTAACATACTAAAGCGGTGGTCCTGTGGGATCCAAGCCCTTCCCCCACCCCAGCTCATCGGCAGGAGGAACAGGAACAGAGCAGGGAGGGAGTGGAGATCTGGACTGCTGAATACCTAACTCTGGAGATCTGCTCTGGGAGCACAAACCTACATTTCATGGTGCTTGCATGATACTCTCGTAATTAGGGGGTTGGAAAGCTAAGACAGGCAGAATTCCTGGAGAGACTAAGATTCTAGCTGCTTGTGGAAAGCAGGGATCCATATACAGCTGCTCTGGGATGAAAGAAAGGTGGGCACTCTGAGAGACTTCCTAAAAGCAACAGGGCTGCTAAAAGGGAAAGGATTGCACAGAACTTGCTGCTCAGAAGAAAGAATAGGTAGACAAAATTGTTCAGGTGCACTCTGCCCAGCAGATTGGGAGCTTTCACGAACTTCAGGTGCTCCAGGTCCCTGGCTGCCTACATAGCTCCAAGAACCCCTTCTGTGACAGGCAGACTACTGCACCTTTCTCCTGGCCAGCCCCACCTGGCTTGCAAACCGGGAAACCCTACCCTGGCATTCGGCCAGCCAGAGGGAAGATCTGTCTACAAACAACTAAAAAAAGCAAAGCACAGAGGCTTATACCTCTGTGCTCAGCCCACTGCGTCAGGAAGTGGAGACAGGCATAGTAGCCAGGAAGCAAGAAAAAGCTCTTTCCTCCCCCCAGGCAGCAATACCACTCCCCTGCAATCCCCGATATTGCTTCAGGGTCTGAGCAGCTCCAGGGAGTAGAGCTTCTGGGCATTAGAGGGCTCCATACACAAATAAGAAACAGCAAAGGAACCTGGTCCAGAGTAAAATTATGAATACAACTCCTGAGAAAGATTTAAATGATATTGACCCCATGACCCTTCCTGAAAGGGAGTTCAAAATAAAAATCATTAACATGATCATGGAGGTACGGAAAGATATTCAAGAACTCAGGAATTAATTACAGTCAGAGATCCAATCATTGAAGAGCACAATGGATGGTATTAAAAGCAGATTGGATATGGTGGAGGGGATGATAAATGAAATAAAAACTAGAGAAGAGGAATACAAAGAAGTTGAGGCACAGAAAGAAAAAAGGATCTCTAAGAATGAAAGAATATTGAGATAACTGTGTGACCAATCTAAACGGAACAATATTCCCATTGTAGGCAAACCAGAAGTAGAAGAGATAGAAAAAGGGATAGAAAGTGTTATTGAGAAGGTAATTGCTGAAAACTTCCCCAGTCTGGGAAAGGAGATAGTCTCTCAGGCCATGCAGGTATGCAGATCTCCCAACACAAGGGACCCAAGGAAGACAATACAAGACATATAGTAATTAAAATGACAAAGATTAAGGATAAGGACAGACTATTAAAGCAGCCAGAGAGAGAAATAAGATCGCATACAAAGGAAAGCCCATCAGGCTATCATCAGACTTCTCAACAAAATCTTACAGGCCAGAAGGAAGTGGCATGATGTATTTAATGCAATGAAGCAGAAGGGCCTTAAACCAAAATTACTTTATCCGGCAAGATTATCATTTAAAATTGAAGGAGGGATTAAACAATTTCCAGATAAGCAAAAGCTGAGGAATTTACCTCCCACAAACCAACTGTACAGTGTATTTTGGAGGGACTGCTATAGATGGAAGTGTTCCTACGGTTTAATAGCTGTCACCAGAGGTAATAAAAGCACAGTAAAGAAAGTAGAACAGCTAATTACTAAGAAAATGTAAAATTAAATTAACTATCCCCAAAGTCAATCAAGGGATAGACAGACAGTACAGAATATGATACTTAATATATAAAGAATGGAGGAGAAAGGAAAAGGAGGAGTAAAAAGAAAACAAAGAAAGAACCTTTACTTTGTGTTTGTAATAGCATATTAAGTGAGTTAAGTTAGACTCTAAGATAGTAAGTAATGAACCTTCAACCTTTGGTAACCATGAATCTGAAGCCTGCAATGCCAATAAGTACATACCTATCCATAATCACTCTAAATGTAAATGGACTGAAAGCACCAGTCAAAAGACATAGAGTCACTGAATGGAAAGAAAGCAAGACCCATCTATATGCTGCCTTCAAGAGACTCACTTTAAATCCAAAGACATACACAGACTAAAAGAGAAGGGATGGAGAAAGACATTTCATGCAACTAGAAGGGAGAAAAAAGCAGGAGTTGCAGTACTTGTATCAGACAAAATAGACTTCAAAACAAAGAAAGTCACAGGAGATAAAAAAGGACATTACATAATGATAAAAGGGTCAATCCCACAAGAAGATATGACCATTATAAATATCTATGTGCCCAACACAGGAGCTCCTACATATGTGAAACAAATACTAACAGAATTAAAGGGGGATATAGAATGAAATGCATTCATTCTAGGAGACATCAACACACCACTCACTCCGAAGAACAGATCAACCACACAGAATATAAGTAAGGAGACAGAGGCACTGAATTACACATTAGAACAGATGGACCTAACAGACATCTACAGAACTCTACACCCAAAAGCAGCAGAATACACATACTTCTCAAGTGCACATGGAACATTTCAAGAATAGATTATATACTAGGCCACAAAAAGAGCTTTGGTATATTCAAAAAGATTGAAATTGTACCAACCAGCTTCTCATACCACAAAGGAATGAAACTAGAAATGAATTATGCAAAGAAAATGAAAAATCTCACAAACACATGGAGTCTTAATAACATGCTCCTAAATAATCAATGGTTCAATGACCAAATGAAAACAGAGATCAAGCAATATATGGAGACAAATGACAACAATAATTCAACACTGCAAAATCTGTGGGATGCAGAGAACGCCGTACTAGGAGGAAAATATATTGCAATACAGGCCGACCTCAGGAAAGAAGAACATTCCCATATGAGCAATCTAAACTCAGAATTAATGAAACTAGAAAAAGAAGAAAAAATGAGCCCCAAAGTCAGTAGAAGGAGGGACATAATAAAGATTAGAGCAGAAATAAGAAAAACGAGAAGAATAAAACAATAAAAATGATCAACGAAAGCAAGAACTGGTTCTTTGAGAAAATAAGCAAAATAGATAAACCCCTAGCCAGACTTATCAAGAAAAAAAGAGAGTCTACTCACATAAACAGAATCAGAAATGAGAAAGGAAATATCACTATGGACAGCACAGATATACAAAGAGCTGTTAGAGAATACTATGAAAAATTATATGCTAGCAAACTGGATAACCTAGAAGAAATGGACAACTTTCTAGAAAAATACATCCTTCCATGGCTGACCCAGAAACAAACAGAATATCTCAACAGACCAATTACCAGCAACAAAATTGAACTTGAAATAAAAAACCTACCTAAGAACAAAATGCCTGCACCAGATGGCTTCATCGCTGAATTTTATCAAACATTTAGTGAAGACATAATACCCATCCTCCTTAAAATTTTCCAAGGAGTAGAAGAAGAGGGAATACTTCCAAACTCATTCTATGAAGCCACCATAACTCTAATTCCAAAACCGGGCAAAGACACCACAAAACAAACAAACAAACAAAAAAACTACAGACCAATATCCCTGAGGAACACAGAGACAAAAATACTCAACAAAATATTAGCAAACTGAATTAAAAAATACATCAAAAGGATCATTCATCATGATCAAGTAGGATTTATTCCAGGGATACAAGGATGGCACAACATTTGAAAATCCATCAACATCATCCATCACATCAACAAAAAGAAGGAGGAAAACCACATGATCATCTCCATAGATCCTGAAAAATCATTTGACAAAATTCAACATCCATTCATGATAAAAAATCTCAACGAAATGGGTGTAGAGGGCAAACACCTCAATATAACAAAGGCTATATATGACAAACCCACAGCCAGCATTATACTTAACAGCAAGAAACTGAAAGCTTTTCCTTTAAAATCGGGAACAGGACAAGGATGCCACTCTCCCCTCTCCTATTCAACATAGGCCTGGAGGTCCTAGCCACGGCAACCAGACAACACAAAGGAATAAAAGGCATCCAGATTGGCAGGGAAGAATTTAACTGTCCCTTTTTTCAGATGACATGATATTGTACATAAAAAAACCCTAAAGAATCTACTCCAAAACTACTAGATCTAATATATGAATTCAGCAAAGTTGCAGGATACAAAATTAATGTGCAGAAATCTGTGACATTCCTATACACTAACAATGATCTAGCAGAGAGAGAAATCTGGAAACCAATTCCATTCAAAGTTGCTTCAAAAAGAATAAAATATCTAGGAGTAAACCTAAGCAAGGAAGTGAAAGATCTATACTCTGAATACTACAAGATACTCATGAGAGGAATTAAAGAAGATACAAATAAATGGAAACACATCCCATGCTCGTGGATAGGAAGAATTAATATTGTCAAAATGGCCATCCTGCCTAAAGCAATCTACAGATTCAATGCAATTCTTAACAAAATACCAACAGCATTCTTCAGTGAATTACAGCAAGTAGTTCTAAAATTCATATGGAACCACAAAAGACCCCAAATAGCCAAAGCAATCCTGAGAATGAAGAATAAAGCTGGAGGGATTATAGTCCCCAACTTAAGGTTTACTACAAAGCCACAGTACTCAAGACAATTTGGTACTGGCACAAGAACAGACCCATAGACCAATGGAACAAACTAGAAGGCTCAGATATAAACCCAATCATATATGGTCAACTAATATATGATAAAGGAGCCATGGACATACAATGGGGAAATGACAGCCTCTTCAACAGCTGGTGTTAGCAAAACTGGACAGTTACAAGAGAATGAAAACTGGACTATTGCTTAACCTCATACTCACAACTAAACTCGAAATGAATCAAGGACCTGAATGTAAGTCATGAAACCATAAAACTCTTAGAAGACAACATAGGCAAAAATCTGAATATAAGCATGAGTGATTTCTTCCTGAATGCATCTCCTCGAACAAGGAAAACAAAATAAAAAATGAACTCATTAGACTACATCAAACTAAAAGTTTCTGTACAGCAAAGGACACCATCAACAGACCAAAAAGGCATCCTACAGTATGGGAGAATATATTTGTAAATGACATATCCGACAAGGGGTTAACATCCAGAATAAATAAAGAACTTACACCCCTCTATACCCCAAAAACAAATACCCGATTAAAAAATGGGCAGAGGATATGAAGAGACAATTCTCCAAACAAGAAATTCAGATGGCCATCAGACACATGAAAAGATGCTCCACATCACCAATCATCAGGCAAATGCAAATTAAAACCACAATGAGATATCACCTCACACCAGGAAGGATGACCACCATCCAAAAGACTAAGAACAACAAATGCTGGCGAGGATGTGGAGAAAGGGGAACCCTCCTAGGCTGCTGGTGGGAATGTAAGCTAGTTCAAACATTGTGGAAAGCAATATGGAGGTTGCTCAGAAAACTAAAAATACAAATACCATTTGACCTGGGAATCCCACTCCTTGGAATTTACCCAAAGAATACAACTTCTCAGATTCAAAAAAAACATATGCACCCCTCTGTTTATTGCAGCAATTTTTACAATAGCCAAGATATGGAAGCAACCTAAGTGTCCATCAGTAGATGAATGGATAAGGAAGAGGTGGTACATATACACAATGGAATACTATTCAGCCATAAGAAGGAAACAAATCTGCCATTTGCAACAACATGGATGGAGCTGGAAGATATTATGCTCAGTGAAATAAGCCAGGCAGAGAAAGACAAGTGAAAAATGATTTCCCTCATTTGTGGAGTATAACAAGGAAGCAAAACTGAAGGAACAAAATAGTAGCAGACTCAGAGACTCCAGGAAGGAACTAGTGGTCACCACAGGGGAGGAGTGTGGGAGGGTGGGTGGGGAGGATGGGAGACAGGGATTGTGGGGTATTATGTTTAGTACATATGGTGTGGGGAACCATGGAGAAAACAGTGTAGCACAGAGAAGGCAAACAGTGAATCTGTGTCATCTTACTACACTGATGGACAGTGACTGAATTGGGGTATGAGTGATGACTTGATAATATGGGTAAATGTAATAATCACATTGTTTTTTCATGTGAAAACTTCATAAGAGTGTATATCAATATACCTTATGAATAAATAAATAAATAAAATTAAATTAAATTAAAAAAAAGGAAGGTTTAGGATGAAGAAGAGAAAGTGGAAAACATCTAGGCAGTATCGGCTCTAATGTGTTGAAGAAGAGTTCAGAGGCCAAATGGTGAAGCAAAGTGAGGTTGACAGACAGAATACTGAGGAATTAGTTATTAGGGCTCAGGAGTGGCAGTGAGATCATTTGGGGCCAGTGGGCTCTTGTAAAGGTTTGGCTTTTACTGTTACTATGATGAGGAACCTTGTAGGATGTGGGAAGAAGTGACAGGCTCCAGCATACTGTGTAACAGTACTACTCTGGCTCTTACACTGGGATTAGAGTCAAGAGGGACAAGGTCACACAGAGAGACAAGCTAGGAAACTGCAGCGCTAATTCTAAGACTGAGATGATGGATCCAGGGCCAGGGTGGCAGCAGAGAAAGAGTTGAATAGTCAGACTCCAAGTAGATTCTGTATTTAGCATAACATGCTGCTCAACTGGATGTGAGGTGTCTGTGATAAAAGTATAATTCCAGGATCATATTTAAACCTTTGTCTGAACAAGGAGGAAGGTCACTTTCTATGATGTGAGATGGAAGACTGGATATTTCTAGTACTACCTGAAAGTTGTCCCATGAAGATGAGCTATGTTAATTATACAGCTAAAGTCCTTCGAATATTGCCTCACTCTTGGTAACTTCTCTGTAATATATGTTATTACCATATCTATCAATTATTTGGCTGCAACTACAGCTGTTCATATTTAATCTATACTCTATTCTAGTCTTAATTTCTTCCATATTTATATGAAATAGAATTTTGGCTTTGCACCATAAACATGGACAATATATATTAAATTACATCAGACTACATCTTACATGATAAAAGAGATACTACTGTTAGCAAGGATATTCCAGGAAAAATGCAAATAAGTTATATGAAAGCATTTCTATTTTCTTAATTTTTTAATATTTTCTGAAGCTCTCCATGCTAACACATTCCATTCTAAATCCAAAATTATTAAGTGTTGTATTTTCCTTAGCTATTGTGCAATTGTCAATTATATTAACCAAGCAGAATTTACAAAGTGCAAGTGAATATTCTTTAAGAAAAATCATTGTGCATATATAATTCTGTAGGAATGTAAGTCTTCTAATGATACTGGCCAGTATTTATTAGTATTTCCTAAAGTGTTTTACATGCAGTATCTGGTGTAATCTTTAAAATAACTCTGTGGGCCTGGAATTACTATTTATTTTGTGCAGTTGAGAAAACTCAGGCTAAAATTTCAGGAGTTATTAAGGGTTGTACAGCTAAAAAGGTGGTATATCTAGAATCTAAATCCTGGAATGTTTGGATCCAAAGCAAGTGCTTGTCATCACTCCTCTATTTCTTCTCTCTATAAAAAAAGAAACCATTTTTGAAGCTTTTATTATTGTGCTAACAATTAAGCTCCTTTGCTTAATAAAGTTCTCTGGAGTTAGAATATTTGTGAAACAGTGTATGATATACTTGAGGACATAACAATTAATATTCCTACTTTGAACATTACTTGCCTTTAAAAACACATCATGGTTTCCTATTGTAATGTAGGTTTGTAAAGACATATTCCTGGAAATGCCCAAAATCTCATTTAGACAGATAAAGAAAGATGCAACAGAAATAAATATAAATTAAAGAATTCAATTGTTTTTGAGAGAAATACACCAAAGGGAAGAAAAAAATTCCTAAAATTTAGCATCACTGTTGTTTTAATTGCCTGCAGTCCTCCCTCTTCTGCATGATTCTAATGAGAGCATTTTTCACTTCTTTGTTCCTAAGACTATAAATGAGTGGATTCAGCATGGGGATCACGATTGTATAAAACACAGAAGCTACTTGATCCTTTCCCAAAGAGTAGGACTTACTTGGTTTTAAATAAGTGAACATTGTAGTGCCATAAAAGATGGTGACTCCCAGGAGATGGGAGGCACAAGTAGAGAAGGCTTTCTGCTTCCCTGCATTGGAAGTAATTGTCAGGATAGTAGACAGAATAGACATGTAAGACACAGATATTGTGATAAGAGAGACCGTTAGAGTGGAACCAGCAACAATAAATATCATGATTTCAATGTCATATGTGTCAGTGCAAGACAGGGCTAAAACTGGGGATGTGTCACAGAAAAAGTGATGGATTACATTGGAGTCACAGAAATGCAATCTGCTCACAAAAAGCACATTGACAGTGGCATTCATAAATCCGATGAAGTAGGACCCAGTGATGAGGGAGCAGCAAAGTCTTCTGGACATAATGACGGGGTAGTGGAGGGGGTTGCAAATGGCTACGTAGCGATCATAGGCCATTGAAGAGAGAAGAATACATTCTGTGGCACCCAAGAAGACAAAAAAGTACATCTGGGTGAGGCAGCTCGCGTAGGAAATATACTTGGTGGAAGTCAGTAAGTTCCCTAAGGTCTTAGGTGTGGTGACAGTTGAGTAACTAAAGTCGAGAAATGACAGGTGAAGGAGGAAAAAATACATGGGGGTGTGAAGCTGGACATCCAGGCGGATCACCAGCACCATCCCTGCGTTCCCCAGCACTGTGATCAGGTATATCAGCAGGAACAGCAGAAAGAGGACCAGCTGGACCTCCGGGGAATCTGTCAGCCCCAGAAGGATGAAGTCTGTCACCTGTGTGGTGTTCCTTCTACCCATAGTGGTCAGCTGCTTTGAACTGGTGAGAAGTCAGCATTGATACTTAGGAGCAGTGACTTTAGAAAGGCTTCTGTCTGTATAAACGACATGGCATAGTTATTTCAGTGTTGTGTTTTAGAAAGTGATAATAATGAGTAGATTAGAGAATATGAAAAACTTTGATTCATGCTCAGATACAGGAATAGGTATAAATTGACATTTAGATAAGTCATAATAATCGCCAACATATGGCATAATTAGAATGAGCTTGACACTTGTAAATACTTCCTTTGAGTAATGCATTTACTCCACATGAGAGCATTATGCCATATGTGACCACCATTAGCTACATTGTTTAGATGAGAAAAAGGGTCCTGTTTAAGTAATTAATCCAGAGTCAGAGTTATTAAATGTTGGCTCTGTTTTTACCAAGATAAATTGACTTCAGAAAGCATTTTCATAATAATGTGTTTATGTTTACATTTAATTTCAGCAAATGTGGAAAATATGCTACAGATATAAACAATGATAGAACAACAATTTGGGGTATTATTTACCTTTCTTTTGTTTCCAGTATATATGAAACAATTTGCATGACAAAGAAATTTCAATCTAGGCGACTTAGCAGGATGTATTAAAACTAAGGACCACATGTTATTCTTAATTTCAAAAGATATGATGTTTTCCCAACTTGACCATTCAAAATCAAATTTATTCGAAATACCATATTTCTGAAATAAATACATTACTTGTAGACCCTGATTTGTTCTACACTCTATTTCTGTTTAGATGAATTTGCATACTCTTCTCATAACATCCCCATTTTATTTGATGTTAATTAAAACCCTCTACTCTCGAGAATAATACTTACTGTGAGCCCGGCTTGGTAGGAAAAAAATCCTTTTTAGTAATTTGTCAACCTCACATATTTCTCACAAATTAATTTGAACACAGTTTGAATCCAAAATTTCTGTAGCATGATACTTGTTTTTTTTTTTTTTTTTGAGAAATGATCTGTTTATTTCGTTTTATTCTGAGGTAAAAAGAAATGAACCTAGAACTTTTGTTCAGGTCCTGGTCAATTGAAAAACCTGATCTAAAAGAACCTCTGGGAGCTACTGTGAATATAAGAAGTGCAGAGTAGCCTTGCCTTCCATGCTTTTAATTCCATGGCCCCTCATGTATGGGAGGTGATGATTGTGCAACATTTGTTCATCCTTGGGGACCTATTTCCAAGGAACACTGCTTGGCCCGTTTTGCATGGCATGTTTCCAAGGACCAAGTTCAAGGACTAATTGCAACTCCCTTAAGGTTCCAGGAACTGGCTGCCTTTTCCTTAGTGGCTACACAGTGGAGACCATGGCGTGTTTGTTCTCCTTTGTGATGCCTTCAATTTTTGACTGGAATGGTGGAGAAGCTATTTCTGGAGAAATATCTCTTTACTCCGTGAATGAAACCATGTGGAATGGAGTGATCCATTTTTCACAGTGAGACATTTTTGTATTTAAAAGGGTGATACTATCATAGGAGTAATTCTGTACATCAGGAGAAAATTAGAATATAAGAAAACTGAAAGAACAAAATGAACACAGATGAAATATTGTAACATTTTGATGAATTTCTCCCAATTATTTTCTTTTGTTCATATAAGGCCTATTTGTGTGCCTATACATTTGCGTAATTATTATTATACTGTATTTTCAGTATCCAATCCTCATTTCATGACTAACAGGCCTTTCTATTCTCCTTTTATATTCTATAAAATATAATAAAATAATATAAAATGCAAGCACAGCAAAATAGCAAGACAATTTGCACAGATATTTTATACATTTTATGAAGATTTTCAATTTCCTCTCATGAGGTGGGAACATGCAGAATGCGTCTGGAGTCACCATGTTTACATTGAAGGGCTTCACAGATGAGCTTGGATTGCAGATAATTTTATTCTTCCTGTTTATAACCATCTACCTCTTTACTATGTAGGGAACACCTGCCTTCGGCTTTATAGGTCATTGGGGATTCCTGGCTCCAAAACCCATGTGCTCATCCGGCATCGATGCCTGCTTCTCCTCAGTCATTACCCAGATATGTCAGCAGATTTCGTGTCAAAGAATAAAACCATTTCATTCCTTGGATGTGCAGCACAGATGCTTCTCTTTGTTGCGTTTGGAACCACAGAGTGCTTTCTCTTGGCGGCAGTGGCATATGATCGCTGTGTAGCTCCCTGCACGGCTCTCCTGTATGCAGTGAGCATGTCACCCAGATTCTGTGTCTCCTCTCATTGCTTCCTATGTTGGTAGCATCACATGTCTTCTGGGACATCCCTCCTCTCCGGGTTATTTCTTGCTCAGACACACACACAAGCCAGCTTCTACTCTTCTACTTTGTGGGCGTCGCTGAGACAGTCACTATCCTGATTGGGCTGATCTCTTGTGGCTTCATTCTGTTGGCCATTCTGAACATTCATTCTGCTGAAGGGAGACAAAAAGTCTTTTCCACAGGTGGCTCTAACCTAACTGGAGAGACAATTTATCAGAGAACAATTCTCTTCACGTATGTGAGATCTAGTTCCAGCTATACTTCAGACCATGACATGATGGTGTCAGTATTTCACACTGTTGTGATTCCCATGCTAAATTCCATCATCTGCAGCTTGAGGAACAAAGATGTAAAAGAGGTAAAGATAAGAGTGTATCAGAAAAATTGTTTTGTCAACTACTTCTATTTTTTACACTAAACATTGAAGAAAAAGAATTTAAGAAAGATGTGCATTGTATATCAAGAGGTTATGATAAAAATGTTTTGATTTAGGGAATTAAAGACTGCAGTGTGAGAGGTGAGACACAGGCTTCTGCCTAAAACTGCATATTAATATGAAAGTATAATTCATACAACTAATCCTGAAAGAGCAACAGGAAAGAGGACAGTACCAAACTGCATACACCTGGAGAAAAGAGCAGACCTCACAGAACAGGGTAACATACCAAAGCTGTGGCCTGGCGGGACCCAAGTGCTTCCCCCACCTTGGTCCACCAGCGGGAGGAAAAGAAACCAAGCAGGGAGGGAGGGGAGGCCTGGGACTGCTGAATACCCAACTACAGAGATCTTCTCTGGGAGCACAAACCTACATTTCATGGTGCTTGCATTATACTCTCATGATTACGGGGTTGGAAAGCTAAGACAGGCAGAATTCCTATAGAGACTGAGAATCCAGCTACTTGTGGAAAGCAGGGATTCATATCTGGCTGCTCTGGGATAAAAGAGAAGTGGGCAGTCTGAGAGACTTCCTAATAAGGAAACTCTTAGCAAAAGGCTACTAAGGGGGTAAGGACTGCACAGAGTTTACTGCTCTGTAGAGAGGACAGGTAAACAACATTATCCAGGTGCACTCTGCCCATCAGTTTGGGAGCTTTGCCATATAGACTCTTATATTTGAGGAGGAAAAACAAAATCTTCCTTCTTAGATGATCTTCAGGTGCTCCAGCTCCCTGACTGGCTACACAGCTCCAAGGACTTCCTCTGTGTTATGCAGCCTATGGCACCTTTCTCCCAGCTAACCCCACCTGGGTCACAAACTGGCAAACCCTACCCTGGCATTAGCCCAGACAAAGGGAAGATCTGTCTATAGCAAGTACAAACGCAAAGCATAGAAGCTTATACCTCTGGGCTCGGCCCACTGACTCAGGCAATGGAGACAGGCGTAGCAGTCCGGTAGCAGGGAACAGCTCTTTCCTCCCCCCAGGTACCAATACCACACCCCTGGGACCCCTGACATTGCTTCTGGGGCTGAGCAGCTCCAGGGGCTAGAGTTTATGGGCACTAGAGGGCGCCATATACAAATATGAAATGCCAAAGGAATCTGGCTCAGAGTAAAATTATTAATACAACTCCTGAGAAAGATTTAAATGATATTGACTGCACGACTCTTCCTGAAAGGGAGTTCAAAATAAAAACCATTAACATACTCATAGAGGTAGGGAAAGATATTCATGAACCCAGGAATGAATTCCAGTGAGAGATCCAATCATTGAAGAGCACAATGGAGGCTATTAAAAGCAGATTGGATATGGTGGAGAAGGCAATAAATGAAATAGAAACTACAGAAGAAGAATACAAAGAAGTTGAGGCACAGAGAGAAAAGAGGATCTCTAAGAATGAAATAATATTGAGAGAACTGTGTGACCAATCCAAATGGAGCAATATTCCCATTATAGGGGTGCCAGAAGAAGAAGAGAGAGGAAAAGGGATAGAAAGTGTCTTTGAGGAGGTACTTGCTGAAAAATTCCCCAATCTTGGGGAGGATATAGTCTCTCAGGCCATGGAGGTTCACAGACCTCTCAACACAAGGGTCCCAAGGAGGACAACATCAAGACATATAGTAATTAAAATGGCAAATATCAAGGATAAGGACAGATTATTAAAAGCAGCAAGAGAAAGAAATAAGATCACATAAAGAGGAAAGCTCATCAGGCTATCATCAGACTTCTCAACAGAAACATTACAGACCAGAAGGGAGTGCCATGATGTATTTAGTGCAATGAAGCAGAAGGGCTTTGAACCAAAAATACTTTATCTAGCAAGATTATCATTTAACTTTGAAGGAGGGATTAAACAATTCCCAGATAAGCAAAAGCTCAGAGAATTTACATCCTAGAAACCATCTCTACAGTGTATTTTGGAAGGACTGCTATAAATGGAAGTGTTCCTAAGGTTTAACAGCTGTCACCAGAGGTAAAAAAAAACCACAGTAAAGAAAGTAGAACAGTTCATTACTAAGCAACTGAAAAATTAAATCAACTAACCCAAATGTCAATCAAGAGATAGACAAAGAGTACAGAATATGATAACTAATATATAAAAAATGGAGAAGGAAGAAAAAGGAGGAGAAGAAAACAACCTTTAGACTGTGTTTGTAATAGCATATTAAGTGAGTTAAGTTAGACTCTTAGAGAGTAAGGAAGTTAACCTTGAACCTTTGGTAACTACGAATCTAAAGCATGCAATTCCAATAAGTACATACCTATCGATAATCACCCTAAATGTAAATGGACTGAATGCACCAGTCAAAAGACATAGAGTCACGGAATGGATAAAAAACATGACCCATCTATATGCTGCCTACAAGAGATTCACTTTAAACCCAAAGACATACACAGACTAAAAGTGAAGGGATGGAAAAAGATATTTCATCCAAGTAATAGGGAGAAAAAAGCAGGAGTTGCAGTACTTGTATCAGACAAAATAGACTTCAAAACAAAGAAAGTCACGAGAACAAAGAAAGTCATTACATAATGATAAAGGTAAATCCAGCAAGAAGGTATAACCATTATAAATATCTAAGTGCCCACAGGAGCACCTACATATGTGAAACAAATACTAACAGAATTAAAAGGAGAAATAGAATGCAATGGATTCATTCTAGGAGACTTCAACACTCCACTCACTCTGAAGGACAGATTAATCAGACAGAAAATAGGTAAGGAGACAGAGGCACTGAACAACAAAATAGAACAGATGGACCTAACAGACATTTACAGAACTCGACACCCAAAATCAACAGAATACACATTCTTCTCAAGTGCACATGGAATATTTTCAAGAGCAGATCATATACTAGGCCACAAAAGAGCCTCTTTAAATTAAAAAAGATTGAAATTTTACCAACCAGTTTCTCAGTCCACAAATTTATGAAACTAGAAATAAGTTATGCAAAGAAAATGAAATATCCCACAAACACATGGAGGCTTCACAACATGCTCCTAAATAACCAAAGGATCAAGGACCAAATAAACACAGAGATAAAGCTTTATATGGAGACAAATGAAACAATAATTCAACACCGTAAAATCTGTGGCACACAGCAAAGGCTCTGTTAATAGCAATATATATTGCAATACAGGCCTAGTCAGGAAAGAAGAATAATCCAATATAAGCAGTCTAATCTCACAATTAATGAAGGTAGAAAAATAAGAACAAATGAGGCCCAAAGTCAGTAGAAGGAGGGATATGATAAAGATTAGAGCATAAATAAACAAAATCAAGAAGAATGAAACAATAGAAAGAATCAATGAAAGCAAGAGCTGATTCTTCAAGAAAATAAACAGAATAGATAAACGCCCACTAGACTCATCAAGAAAAAAAGTGTCTACTCATATAAACAGTAAGACAAACCTACACCCAACAATATACTTAACAGTGAGAAGCTGAAAGATTTTCCTTGAAGATAGGGAACAAGACAAGGATGCCCACTCCACGCACTTCTATTCAACATAGTACTGGAGTTCCTAGCCATGGCAATCAGACAATACAAAGAAATAAAAAGCGTCCAGATTGGCAAGGAAGAAGTTCAACTGTCCCTGTTTGCAGATGACATGATATTGTACATAAAAAACCCTAAAGAATCTACTCCAAAACTACTAGATCTAATATCTGAATTCAGCAAAGTTGTGGGATAAAAAATTAATACGCAGAAATCTGTTACCTTCCTATACACTAATAATGAACGAGCAGAGATAGAAATTAGAAAAACTATTCCATTCACAGTTGCATCAAAAAGAATAAAATACCTAGGAATAAACCTAAAAAAGGAAGTGAAAGACCTATACTCTGATAACTACAAGACACTCATGAGAGAAATTAAAGAAGATACCAATAAATGGAAACACATCCCGTGCTCATGGATAGGAAGAATTAATATAGTCAAAATGGCCATCCTGCCTAAAGCAATCCACAGATTCAATGCAGTTCCTATAAAAATATCAACAGCATTCTTCAACGAACTGGAGAAAATCATTCTAAAATTCATATGGAAACACTAAGACCGTAATAGCCAAAGCAATCCTGAGAAGGATGAATAAAGCTGGCGCGATTATGCTCCCCAACTTCAAGCTCTACTACAAAGCCACAGTAATCAAGACAATTTGGTACAGGCACAAGAACACATCCATAGACCAATGGAACAGACTAGAGAGCCCTGATATAAATCCAACCATATATGGTCACTAGGAGCCATGGATATACAATGGGGAAATGACAGCCTCTTCAATAGCTGGTGTTGGCAAAACTGGACAGCTACATGCAAGAGAATGAAACTGGATTATTGTTTAACCCCGTATACATAAGTAAACCCTAAATGGATCAAGGACCTGAATGTAAGTCATGAAACCATAAAACTCTTAGAAGACGACATAGGCAAAAATCTCACGTATATAAGCATGAGCAATTTCTTCCTGAATGTGTCTCCTCCAGGAAGGGAAGAAAAAGGAAAAATGAACTCATGTGATTACATCAAACTAAAAAGCTTCTGTACGGCAAAGGACACCATCAACAGAACAAAAAGGTATCCTACAGTATTGGAGAATATATTTGTAAATGACATATCCGACAAGAGGTTAACATACAAAATATATAAAGAACTTACACGCCTCAACACCCAAAAAGCAAACAACCCAATTAAAAAATGGGCAGAGGATATGAAGAGAGAGTTTCCCCAAGAAGAAATTCAGATGGCCACCAGACACATGAAAAGATGCTCCACAGCACTAATCATCAGGGAAATGCAAATTAAAACCACAATGAGCCATCTCCTCACAACATTAATGAAGGCCAGCATCCAAAAGACTAAGAACAAGAAATGCTGGTGAGGATGTGGGAAAAAGGGAACCCCCCCTGCACTGCTGGTGGGAATGTAAGCTATTTCAACCATTGTGGAAACTTATATGGAGGTTCCTGAAAAAACTAAAAATACAAATACCATTTGACACAAGAATCCCACTCCTTGGAATTTACCCAAAGAATACAACTTCTCAGATTCAAAAAGACATATATACCCCTATGTTATTTGCAGCACTTTTTACTATAGTCAAGATATGGAAGCAACTTAAGTGTCCATCAGCAGATGAATGGATAAAGAAGATGTTGCACATATACACAATGGAATACTATATCAGCCATAAAAAAGAAACAAATCCTACCATTTGCAACATGGATGGAGCTGGAGGATATTATGCTCAGTGAAATAATCCAGGCAAAGAAAGACAAGTGCAAAATTATTTCACTCATTTGTGGAGTATAACAACAAACAAAAACTGAAGGAACAAAATAGCAGCAGACTCAGAGACTCCAAGAAGGAACTAGTGGTTACTAAAGGGGAGGGGTGTGGGAGGGCTAGTGTGGAAGGTGGGAGAATGTGATTGAGGGGTATTATGTTTAGTACACATGGTGTGGGGGATCACGGGGAAAACAGTGTAGCACAGAGAAGGCAAATAGTTAATCTGTGACATCTTACCACACTGATGGACTGTGACTGCACTGGGGTATGGGTGAGGACTTGATAATATGGGTAAATGTAGTAACCACATTGTTTTTTCATGTGAAACCTTCATAGGAGTGTATATCAATAATACCTTAATAAAAAATAATAATTAAAATGTTTTGCTTTATTTTCTTAGTGTTGATGATGTTTTTACCATAGCCTGGGCTCATGGGTCCAGGATCAAGGGGCAGAAATGGTAGTGGCACCTCTCACTGTTACTCCTAGGGACCCACTCAGAATTTTGCTTCCTGTATCCACAACCTTACAGTCTCAGGAACAAGGGTTAAAAGATGCAATGAAAAATATTTTAAGGGAAATTATTTCATAAGAAGGTAAAATTTTAGGAATTTGATTCAAGATGGTGGTGTGACAGGTGACATGAACTCCTACCAAAACCACAAATAGTAGCAAAATATAGTTAGTTAATAAAGCTAACTAACCCTAAAACAGGAAGAAGAAAGAAGGTGAACCAGACTGCATACAGACCTCATGAACAGAGCAGACATCAGGAAACTGGGTAACATATGGAAGCCTTAATCCAGCAGGACCCAAGCCCTTTCCCCATCTCAGCTACACCAGTAGGAGGAAAAGAAATGGAGCACGGAGAGGGTGGAAGCCTGGGACTGCTAAACACCTAGCCCTGGAGATCTGTTTTGTGAGCAGAAGACTATATTGTGTCATGCTCTGGACATTGGGGACCTCGGACAGGCAGAGTGTTTGAGAGACTGACATTGTGGCCGTTTGTGGAGGGCGGGATCCACATCTGCCCTCTGTGTGTCAGAGGAAGGGCAGACGATCTGAGAGGCATCCTATCAGTGAGAGGGCTGCTTAAGGGGCAGGGTTCACATGGAGCTTGCTGCACAGGAGGAGGCAGATCTGGACAAGATTGTCTGTGCATACTCTGCCCAGCTGGTTGGGAACTTTGAGGAGCTTTAGGGTGCTCCATCCCCGTGGCTGCCTACTAAGCTCTGAGGCCCCCCACTGTGACACACAGCCTGCCTAGCCTTCCTACTGGCCTGTAGGCAACTGCTGGCAAACCAGCAGTCACTGTGCTGGTGTCAGGCCAGCCAGAGGGAGGACAAGCCTACAACAGCTACCTTACACATGTGTGCTTGGCCCACTGGCTGAGATGCTGTACACAGGCACCACAGAAGGGAATCAGGAAAGAGAATTTTCCTCCCCCCAGCCACCAGCTCCACTCATCTACGATGCCAAACCTCACTCTAGGGGCTGAGAAGCTCCAGAGACTGCAGTTCTGAGCACTAGTGGGAACCACACAGAAATATGCAACGTCAAAAGAACATGGTTCAGACCAAAATCTCACAAACCCCAGAAAAAGGGCCAAATGAAACTGAACTCACCAATCTTCCTCAAAGAGAGTTCAAAATAAAAATTATAAACATGCTTATGGAGGTACAGAAAAATATTCAAGAACTCAGGAATGAATTTGAGATGGAGATTCAATCATTAAGAAATTCCACATCTGAAATGAAACATACAATGGAGGGTTTTAAAGAAGATTAGATATGGAAGAAGAGATGGTAAATGTAATAGAAATTAGAGAAGAGGAATACCAGAAGCTGAGGTAAAGAGAGAAAAAAGAATCTCTAAGAATGAAACAGTATTGAGAGAACTGTGTGACTAATCCAAATGGAACAATATTTGCATTATAGGGGTACCAGAAGAAGAAGAGAGAGAAAAAGAGATAGAAAGTGTTATTGAGGTGGTAATTGCTTAAAACTTCCCCGATCTGGGGAAGGATATAGTCTCTCAAGCCATGGAGGTGCACAGGTCTCCAAACACAAGGGACCCAAGGAAGACAACATCAAGACATATAATAATTAAAATGGCAAAGATCAAGGATAAACACAGATTTTTAAAAGCAGCTAGAGAGAGAAAAAAGACCACATACAAAGGAAAACCACTCAGGCTATCTTCAGAGTTCTCAGAAAGAAACCTTAAAGGCTAGAAGGGAGTAGCATGATATAGTTAATGCAATGAAGCAGAAGGGCCTTGAACCAAGAATACTCTACCCGGCAAGGTTATCATTTCAGTTTGAAGGAGGGATTAAACAATTTTCAGATAAGCACATCTGAGAGAATTTACCACACACAAACCACCTCTACTGTGCATTTTGGAGGGACTCCTATAGATGGAAGTATTCCTAAGGCTAAATAGATGTCACCCAAGAGATAGATAAAGAGTACAGAATATGATTCATAACATACAAAGAATGGAGGAGGAAGAAAAAGGAGGAAAAAAAAAGAGAACCTTTAGGTTGAAGTGAGTTTAATTAGACTGTTAGATAGTAATAGAATTACACCTGAACCTTTGGTAAAAATGAATCTAAAGCCTGCAATGGCAATAAGTACATACCTATCGATAATCACCTTAAATGTAAATGGTCTGAATGCACCAATCAAAAGACATAGAGTCACTGAATGGATAAAAAAACAAGACCCATCAATATGGTGCCTACAAGGGACTCGCTTAAAACCCAAAGACATACACAGATGGGAAGTAAAGGGATGGAAAAAGATATTCCATGCAACTAATTGGGAGAAAAAGGCAGGAGTTGCAGTACTTGTATTAGACAAAATAGACTTCAAAACAGAGAAAGTCACAAGAGACAAAGAAGGACATTACATAATGATAAAAGGGTCAGTCCAACAAGAGGATATAACTGTTATACATATTTATGCACTCAACACAGGAGCACCTACATATATGAAACAAATATTAACAGAATTAAAGGGGAAATAGAATGCAATGCATTCATTTTAGGAGGCTTCAACAACAACTGGCTCCAAAGGACAGATCAACCAGACAGAAAATAAATAAAGAGACAGAGGCACTAAACAACGTATTAGAACAGATGGACCTAACAGACATCTACAGAACACTCCGTCCAAAAGCAACATGATACACATTCTTCTCAAGTGCACATGGAATATTTTCAAGAATAGATCATATACAAGGCCACAAAAAGAACCTCAGTACATTAAAAAAGATGGAAATTGTACTAACCACCTTCTCATATCACAAAGGTATGGAACAAGAAATAAATTACACAAAGAAAATGAAAAAGCACACAAACACACGGAGGCTTAATAACATGCTCCTAAATAATCAATGGATCGATGACCAAATAAAAACAGAGATCAAGCAATATATGGAGACAAACGACAACAATATTGACCACCACAAAATATGTGGGACACAGCGAAGGCCATGCTAAGAGGGAAATATATTGCAATACAGGCCTACCTCAGGAAAGAAGAACAATCCCAAATGAAAAGTCTAAAATCACAATTAAGGAAAGTAGAAAAGAAACAACACATGATTCCCAAAGTCAGTAGAAGGAGTGACATAATAAAGATTAAAGCAGACATAAATAAAATTGAGAAGAATAAAACAATAGAATCAATGAAAGCAGGAGCTCGTTCTTTGAGAAAATAAACAAAATAGATAAACTGTTAGCCAGACTTATCAAGAAAAAAAGAGAGTCTACATACATCATCAGAATCAGAAATGAGAAAGGTAAAATTGCTATGGATGCCACAGAAATACCAAGAATTATGAGAAATTATATGGTAACAAACTGGATAACCTGGAAGAAATGGACAACTTTCTAGAAAAATATAACCTTCCAAAGTTGACCCAGGAAGAAACAGAAAATCTGAACAGACGAATTACGAGCAAAGAAATTGAACTGGTAATAAAAAACTACCTAGGAAAAAAACCTCTAAACCAGACGTTTCCCTGGTGAATTTTATCAAATATTTAGTGAAGAACTAAAACCCATCCTCCTTAAAGTTTTCCAAAAAGTAGAAGAAGAGGGAGTACTCCCAAACTCATTCTAAGAGACCAACATCACTCAAATACCAAAACTGGGCAAAGACACTACAAAAAAAGAAAATTACAGACCAATATCCCTGAAAAGCAAAGATCCAAAAATACTCAACAAAGTATTAGCAAACCAAATTCAAAAATACATCAAAAAGATCATCCATCATAATCAAGTGGGATTCATCCCAGGGATGCAAGGATGGTACAACATTCGAAAATCCATCAACATCATCCACAACATCAACAACAAAAAAAAGACAAAAAGCACATGGTCATCTCCATAGATTCTGAAAAAGCATATGACAAAATTCAACATCCATTCATGATAAAAACTCTCAACAAACTGGGTATAGAGGGCAAGTACCTCAACATAATAAAGGCCGTATATAACAACCCCACAGCCAACATAATACTTAACAGCGAAAAGCTAAAAGCTTTTCCTTTAAGATCGGGTACAAGACAAGGATGCCCACTCTCCCCACTTTTATTCAACATAGTTCTGGAGGTCCTAGCCCCGGCAATCAGACAACACAAAGAAATCAAAGGCATCCAGATTGGCAAGGAAGAAGTCAAACAGTCCCTGTTTGCAGATGACATGATATTATACATAAAAAACCCTAAAGAATCCACTCCAAAACAATTAGATCTAATATCTGAATTCAGAAAAGCTGCGGGATACAAAATTAATACACAGAAATCTGTTGCATTTCTGTACACTTATGGTGAACTAGCAGAAAGAGAAACCAGGAAAACAATTCCATTCACAATTGCATCAAAAAGAATAAAATACCTCAGAATAAACCTAACCAAGGAAGTGAACGACCTGTACCCTGAAAACTACAAGACACTTTTAAGAGAAATTAGAGGACACTAATAAATTGAAATTCATCACATGCTCTTGGCTAGGAAGAATTAATATTGTCAAAATGGCTATCCTGTCTAAAGCAATCTACAGAGTCAATGCAATCCCTATCAACATACCAACAACATTCTTCAATTAAATAGAGCAAAAAGTTCTAAAATTCCTGTGGAATGACAAAAGACCCCGAATAGCCAAAGCAATCCTGAGAAGGAAGAATAAAGCAGGGGGAATTATGCTCCCTGACTTCAAGCTCTACTACAAAGTCACAGTAATCAAGAAAATTTGATATGGCACAAGAACAGACCCATTGACCAGTGGAACAGAATAGAGAGTGCAGATATAAACCCAAGCATATATGGTCAATTAATACACGATAAAGGAGCCTTGGACGTACAATGGGGAAATGACAGCCTCTTCAACAGCTGGTGTTGCCAAAACTGGACAGCTACATGTAAGAGAATGAAACTGGATTATTGTCTAACCCCATATAAAACTAAACTCAAAATGGATCAAAGACCTGAATGTAAGTCTGAAACCATAAAACTCTTAGAAAAAAATATAGGCGAAAATCTCTTGGACATAAACATGAGCAACTTCTTCGTGAACGTATCTTCCCGGGCAAGGGAAACAAAAGTCAAAATGAACAAGTGGGACTATATCAAACTAAAAAGCTTCTGTACAGCAAAAGACACCACCCGTAGAACAAAAAGACATCCTACAGTATGGGAGAATATATTCATAAATGACATATCCGATAAGGGGTTGACATCCAAATTATATAAACAGCTTAGGCACCTCAACAAACAAAAAGGAAATAAGCCAATTAAAAATGGGTAAAGGAGCTGAACAGACAGGTCTCCAAAGATGAAATTCAGATGGCCAACAGGCAGGGGACATGGGAAAGGCAGTATTTATAAAGAAGACAAGTAATGATTCTATAGCATCTTACAACGCTGATGGACAGTGACTGTAGTGGGGTATGTGGGGGGACTTGATAATAGGGGGCCTAGTAACCAGAATGTTTTTCAAGTGATTGTACTTTAATGATACCAAACTAAATAAAATAAATAAATAAATGACGTAAAATTTTAGCATTGTATGAAACTGAAAAGATTGTTGGATGTCAGTTTATTTTTTAATCGTCAGATCTAGAAAAGGAAATGCCTAGATTTTAATTAATAGTTTTTATAAGCATCATACAATAAATCATTAATCAGTCCCTCAATGCAGCATTTTACAAAATATAAATTGTATCACATTCATACTTCTATATTTATACTGATCCATGTCCAATATTCAGTTATAGACACACTGCTGTTAGTTTGTATTACTTGGGTTTCACTTGTGTATTAGAAAAAGGAAATGTTTGAGGCCAGAGTGTCTATGCAAATTTCATCTGAAAGGGAGAAAACTTATTTTCAGATACGCATAACTGTTCAGGTAGTGTAGTAGATCAAATTTTATGTTATAAAAAAATGAAGGTTTCTAAGACACAGTATCTTAAACGTACTTTGATTTGTATGACTACTGGGGAAAAATTTTCTGTTAGAAAAAAAATCTTAATCGAAAGTGTTTCTAAATATACATCTCAAACAAAACTGTTTTTCAGTATTCCAGAATATTAGACATCTACCATTCAAATCAGTAATTCAACTGATGAGTCAAGGATGACCAGATGATCCTTTATCTACTAAAAATATTCAATTACTCTTTTAAAG
>JAQQAC010006904.1:17380037-17396262 GCA_029783875.1 Phataginus tricuspis | reverse complement strand
TTGGAGACAGGCATATATAGAGAACAGGAAGATGGCTATCTGCAAGCCGACGAGAGAGGCCTGGCACAGATCCTCATCTCACAAAAGGAACCAGTCCTGCCAACACCTTGATTTCAGACTTCTAGCCTCCAGAATAGGTGAGACAATACATTTCTGTTGTTTAAACAACCCCATTTATGTTCTGCTCCAGCAGCCCTAGCAAATTAATACAGATGGTAACATTTTAGCTATTTTAAGGCCACAGGTAGTATCCTGATGTGGGTGGAATGGTCAGGGAGAGGTGATGGGTGGGAGTAACCAATAGTTCTGGGAACTGAGGCAGACCACATCTGGAATTCACTTCCATTTGGTGGGTAAACATGACCTGGGATTCCAGAAAGTGTTTACAAGTTTCACTTCCCTTAGGCCAGGGAGAAAGCTGATTCATATTAAAATTAGTAATTAATGACAGTAGTGTTTTTGGCACTAGGAATTCACCCAAATAGGTAGATTGTGTGAAATGCCCAGCCTGAATGATCGTATACTTTTTAAAGAAATAAAGACATGTAACATTCACAGTAACTAGAAGAGAATAAATAACATGCTTCCTATTAGATATCTTTAAGGCACTTGTGTTAATGACTGATGGAATACTATTTATATACAAATGTAGTGTTCTGTTTAGAGTTGAAGATATTCTTCAAATGGTATTTTCTAGTAAGTACTTTAATAGTCTACTTATTCTAGTTACTTTTATAGAAACATTTAGCCAGCTCTTTTCTAAAAAGTTTGTATTGAACTTACTGGCATCATAGCAGATATAATACTGTATTAGTTTCAGGTGTACAACATAGTGACTTGACATTTATATACATTATAAAATGCTCACCATAAATGTAGTTACTATCTGTCACCCTACAAAGGTATTACAATATTATTTGTTATATTCCATAAGCTGCACCTTTCATTTCCATGACTTATTTATTTTATAACTAGAAGCTTGTACCTTCACCTATTTCGCCTATCCTCCCATCCTTGTCCCTTTTGGAAACTACCAGTTTCTTCTCAGCCAGTTTTTTTTTTAACAAGTATTTTCAAATTGTACTATAGGGAGCATGGGTTCCAAGCTGTAAAAAAAATCATTTCCCTTATTATATTAGACAGGTAAAAAGATTAACCATCCGTTTTACAATAGTTTCATTGCCATGTTAAATGTATATTGGATTTTGAGATAATTCCAACATAAGAAATGATAAAACATGAAAGAAATGTGCATTTTAGAATTGAGATGATAAGGTATTGGTCAATGGATTGAAAAGGGTCCTGTGGCCCAACAAGTTTGAGAAATATCCTACACCTTTTCTTCCTTAGAGATTCATAATGCATGGTGCTATGCAAGATGGTTTGCAAGGTCCAGCACTAAAGAAATCTGTCACTGAAATCTGATTTTGTGAGCATAAGAATAAGATTCTAGTTTTGGAAACACTGAGCTAAGGCAACTTCTGCTGACACTTCTAGGCATTGACAGAGCTGTCAGATTTTGTGACGTTGGAAAGGGAGATTTCCCTTGTTTTGTCAGCTCATGCCTCTGACTGGGCAGGATGCTTTTGACTTGATGACAGAGGGCAGAACCAGATGGACATTTCCGTGGCTGCTCATTGCTGGGCATGAATCCAGCATACTGATCAGCCTGCAGTCTCCTCTGTCTCTGGGGTCCCGAAAGGCTTCATAACTTGGCAGAGGGCACCCGGGCTCTGCTGCGGATTAGAATAATATGATAGCTGTATACTTACAGGGTCCAGGGAGCGTTTCCTTTGTTGACTCCCATGGAGATCCTGCTCAGTGATGGACCTTCACAGGAATTTGCTTAATATTTTCTTTTTTCTTTTTCCTCCACCAATCTACTTCAAATGCTCTTATGGACTCTTGCCTGTTTCCCCAGTACAGAAGAAGTCCCCTTTCCCGCCTTTAACTTTTCTTGGAAGTGGATGTTGCTTCTCTCAGATTAACATTGCACCAGCTGTTTTTCAAATACTCTTTGAATGATGTTGCTGTAACATATCGATTGCTGATTTTTTTGTAGATTTTATAAAGAGTAGTCACAAAAGAGGCTGTTCATCAGGCAGGGCTATGTTGCCTCTTCAGATAAATCCACCTCTGTGAAAATTTGATAGCCTTTCATGTAATTTAGGGGTTTATGAAGTGCAACACATTTTTGAGGCTATTGGGAAAATTGCTCTGGCAAATAGCAGCTTATAAAAAACTTGCTTGGATGCTTTATATTAGGAAATGAGGCCCACTTCATAAACACTTCTTTGCTGTCATGATTTGTGCTTTTATCACTTCCTTGTTTCCTGGCTGTAGCTCAAGGGTTCAACATGGGAATCATAGTGCTATAAAACATGGGGGCCCCTTTCACATGGAGGGACTTGCTGGAATCGGGCTCTCAGTACGCATAAGAGAGGGCCCTTTAAAATAAATGGAGCCAGTTATTAGGGGCGGGCCACAGCAGGGAAATGTTTTCTCTTCCCTGAGGGCATCCTCTGGACAGCAGCCAGGATGAACAAACACGACAACCAATGCAGTACCCAATTTAAACCACTAAGGCAGTGGTTGACATGCTGATATATGTGTGGCAACATGGAATCAAGTCAGGCACTGTACGTTCATCACAGAAAAAGTGATTGAAGGTATCAGACTCACCAAAGGACAACGAAGAGGTAGGACACCTATTTATAATAGCTCTGCAAAAAGTCACATGACCTCTGAGCCAGCTGCTCACAGCCTTTTGGAGAGGAGTAAGGACTGTACCTAACAATGTCTCATTTTATTGCTTGCAAATTATATCTCAATAGTAGAAAAAATACTCCAGGTAAGTTACTTTTCCTTAAGTAAAAAATATATATATTATTTTGATCAAGAGTGTAGTGTCTGGAATTAAATTAATACCACTGTTCCACCACTTTGTTATGTGGCTTCAACAGGTTAACTGCTCTAAATTACATAATGTGAGAATAGGGATTATGAGATTTTCATAATCTGAAAATGGGGAGTGTTTTGTCAAAAATAAAATGAGGTAATCTATTTCCTATATGCTGTGTCATAGACAGTCAATATTAATTTTAGCTAATAATAAGCCTGATCTTCTCTCCAGGCTTGTAATAAGCTTCCTTACATGAAAGAAGAGCATGCATGGCATTTGTCTATGGGATGATGACTTTATGATTCAAGGATTCTTCCATCAAATGATTTTTCAGGAAACCTGTTCCCAGTGTTTGATTCTTCCCAGCTTCCTCTTACAGTTCTTAGGGCAAAGATCCCTTTTTTTCCCTACCAATTCCCCTGCTTCCCTCTTTGTTCACTGTTCACCAGAAAACATGGAAACCCAGGAGGATCAAGGAGGCACATTCCTCAACCTTCTATTCTTTTTAAATCACTGGATTATGGTGCTGGTACGCACAGCATTACCTCAACTTCTGATCATCTATGACTAAGGTTTGCAGAATAATTTGTCTCATAGTGAAAGTTTATGCTTCTTTATTAAATGGATCATACAACATTAAAATCACTTTTACAGATTGCCATCTGACAAAAAACTGCTTTGTGTTATACGGTGGGTGGAAATTTCTTAGATAAAAATTCTCAAAATTGTGTTGAGAGGGTCCATAATATGATTTAAGCTTTCCCTGGGGACAAGGCAGGGAAGAGATGCACGAGGAATGCATTTCACAAGATGCTCGTAAAGCTATTTTAATCCCTGTGTCACTTACTAGAAAAGAGAAAAATGGAGAGAACTGTCATGGTAGATTTCTACAGGTTTAGGTGCAGAAGTTATTTATGTTTACTGAAAGAAAAAAGGAGTCTATATGAGGCAGAAAGTTCACCTGTGAAGGGTAGAAAAATGAAAAGGGTTATAGAGACTCCTTTTGTAACCTAAAAACAGCTGTATTTAAGAAGTAATGGACACATATGAATTTATTTGGCCATGAAAAACAGTTAACAAAAAGAGGCAAAGCTGAGGAGAGGGCATAGATGTGTCTCGCACGATCCCCACCATCCATGCCCAGCAGCCAAAGCCCCAGGAGCACATTTATAATCAAGCAAAGTCAGATGCACTTCATGTGCCGCAGCAAAGAAGAGCGCCCGCCAGGGGGCGGAACACTGGGGAGACGCGCCTGTGACCGCCTTTCATAGGTCTTAGGCTTGTGCTGGTGATTCTAAGAAGGATTTAGGAAGTGGTGGTGGGTTCTGAGTGTCATCAGCAGTTTCGTGTCTGGATATTCTGGTAATTTATAGCTTAAAAGATTTAAAAAGTGTATAAACAAGGAATATTTACTCATTTGGGTTGAAAAACGGGATATTTAACTATTTTCTCGTTGCCACAAAGAGTCCTTCTCTCTGTCTCCTTTCAGCCATAGTCACAGAGGGTGGCCTTTGCTCTTTCTTGCTCCATCTGGGTCATGGAGTGGCTTTGTCTCAACTGCTTATATTCTGTGAAGGTCATTTATGTTCCGTTGGGAGCACTCTGTCTAATATGTCAGCTGTCCCCTCCAGGGCCATTTAATAACTTCTCAATACTATCACCAGTTTCCTCTCTTCATTTATATTTTCGCTTCGCTGAAGATCAGATGACTCTACCTGATCTTGGCATTACTTATACTGGCATATTGTCTCTAATCCTGTTGATTTTACTGTGTTCCTCCTGTGCCAGAATAATGTGCAATGGAACAGGAAAAAGGCGAGTTGCTTTATTTACAGGAGATTTGCTTTAGATTTTCTTTCTAGGCCTAGCACAGGCTGATTGCCTGGCAAATGATTTCTCCGCAGAAAGACGTGATAGTTGAAGCCCAGAGAATTAGTTCCTGTTCCCTTGAGCATCTGTGACTCTAGGTGCTGAGACAAGGAGCAAAGGAAACAACCTTCATTAGTTAGTTTTCTGCTGAAGGAGACAGGAGCTCCCCAGAGGAGAGAGTTTTCAGGTTTCAAACCTTGGGAGACTTCTTCTTGATTTGTATGTGTGTGTGTCTGTGTGTGAGATGAGGGCATTCTTATAGTGTGCGTCACACCCATGTGGTAATACTCACTCACTATTCACATTTATTGAAGATTTATTAGGGCCAAGAGCTATGATTTCTATTGATTATCTTATCTATTACTAACAAAGAAAAAGATTTTAAAAATCTCATGAGCTATATATTACTATGAGAAACAAGGTTTGAAATCTCAATTAACTTGCAAAGAGACCTGCTGGGGAATGGCAGAGTTGGGACATAAAACGCATTCTAAAATACTCATAACCTTGTGCTCTTAAGTACAACGTCATGGTGGAGCATACAATTAAAGCAACATTCTTGCATATACACATACTTACAGATACTGGACCCCATCTAATATTACTGAATCAACACCTCTAGGGCTGGGCTATAGTTATTTGCACTTTTAAAAACTTTCCTTGGTCATTAGAATGGCCGCCCACAGATTGGTATTGAGAGACCACTAGGGAAGGCTACATACAAAACATCAAGTTAGAGAGCTGTCCATATTATATTATCACCATTCATTCATTCAATATTTATAGAATACATACTGTGTTTAAGGCTCTATACCAGATGTCGAAAGGTCATAGAAAGTGTATCTCAACTACTTTATAGATGATAGTAAGGGTCTTGTATGTAAATAATTTAGAAAAGAAGTGATAATATTTATTGATGCAAATGAAGTGCTATGTGCATTCATTGGAGGAAGAAATTATGTCCAGCAGTACAAAGTTGCCAGGAGACAAGTGTTAAGCTGGGAAAACTTCAGGGAGAAATGGACTCTTGAAGTAGTCGTAGGATTTGGACATTTGAAGGTGAGTTGTTTCAATTGGTATATGTGCTGATTAGCTATATATGGATTTCTGGCTTTGAAGAAGTAAGCTGCCATGATATAAGGGGGATTACAGAGAAGGCCATGTGGTAAAGAATTGTGTATAAGAGCTGGAAGCAGCCCCTGGCTGACAGCCAACAAGAAAGCAGGAATCTCAGTCTTACAAGCGCAAAGAGAAGAATTCTGCCAATAACATGAGTTTAGGAGCATATCTGTTCCCAGTTGGGCCTCTAAAGGAGCTCCAGTCCTGGTTGACACGTTGATTGTTGCATTTCAGAATATGCAGTTGAGCTGTGTCCAGATTCCTGACCCACAAAATTGTAAGATAATAACTGTGTGTTTTTTAAGTCACTAAATTTGTGGAAATTTATTAGGTAGCAACAGATACAGATTTTGGATTACAGCAATACAGATTTATTTCCCTATTGAGGAATTTTTCTATTGACAACTTTCTTGGTCTTGTCTTCAATGCTATAAAAGCACAAGCCACCTTTTCTTGCTCTTGAGACCCAGTGGTCCCATGGTGCAGAAATACATAGGCGAGAGCCCCATGGAAAATGGTGACTGCTGTCAGGTGGGTGGCACATGTGGAGAAGGCTTTTTTCCTCCCTGTTTACAGAAGAAGATATCTTCAGGATGGCAGCCAGGGTATAGATGTAGGAAAAGATGACAACCAACACTGTGAATGTCAAGTTCAACCCCACAGAAGCAATCAGTAGCATGATGTTGATGTCAACATTGGAGCATGAGAGGGCAAGAATTGGGGGTTCATCACAGAAAAAGTGGTTAATTTTATTGGATTTGCAAAAGCAGTGAGAAAGTAAAAACTGTGTTTACAGAGGCATTTAGGCAGCCTATCAGGTATGAACCAGCTAAGAGTTGTATGCAGACTCTCTGGGACATGACTGTTGGGTAGCAGAGCAGGTTACAGATGGCCACATAACGGTCCACTGTCACGGCAGCCAGGATGTAGCAGTCAACTGTGGCAAAAGCACCGTAGACTAGTAATTGCACCATACATCCTATGAATGGGATGGGTTATTCTGTCCCTATAAAGTTCTGCAACATCTTGGGAGTGATAGCACAGATCAAAAATGCCAAGTGTTGGAGGAAAAAGTACACAGGGGTGTGAAGGCAAGAACTGATCTTGATGAGTAGGATCATCCCAGTGTTACCCAGGAGGCTGGCCACATAGATCAATAGAAATACTATGAAGAGGATGTGCCAAGATGTGGATCATCAAGTCCCAGGAGGATGAATTCAGTCAACTCAGTGTCATTGTTCTGTTCCTGGCTAGAAAGATTAAATACTAGTTGAAAAAGTTCAAATAAAGGAGCTGAGAAAGCTAAGACTGATTATAGAATTGGAAATGATGTCATATTTGGTTTCAGAGTGGGGTCGGAGATTTTCTATGATGTCATTGACTTGGTTTTTACAGGCAAACATGCAGGTGGCTGAACCCTTCTTTCCACTCAACTTAGAGAACTTCATCTACAGTTTGGGGAAATTGCCATGGACCAGATGCTGTGTTCTCAGGTGCAAACAGATTGGCATTTCATCCATATGTCAGTTAAGGAATATGTAAAACATTCTTATTTATTTCTGCTTTCTTTCATGTATCTTATTTTAATTAAAATACCACAGTAGATCTAAATGAACATTATTTTACCTGAGACTCTGGAATCATCCACAGAATTCGATATGGCCTTGCCCCTACTTATTCCTGTCAGGTTTCTTTGCTAACAGTCCACCAGCCATAACGGACTCCTCTTCTTTGCTCTCCTCCCCTTCTGGCCCTTCCAGAATGTTCCTGCCTCTGCCCTAAATACTCTCTGGCCCTTTTCTATGTGTATTTCCACTGATAACTCGTACTCTTTCCTCTGGCCTCAGTTTGAATGGCCCTTCCTCAGGGATTGGTTTGACCCCCCAAACGAGCCAGGTCCTCCTGCCATAGGTCTCGGTCCTTTTGTGTTATACCAATTTCAACACTGATAATTATTTTTAAGAGTATTTATTTACCTTTGCTTAACTTCTATTTTCTCCTGGATTGTAGTTTCCATGAATACATCACGTAAGATATATGCCTGCCTCCATAAATAGTGGTTAATGTGTATTATGCATTAATTAATTAAGGAAAAGATTTTTGAACTGTAGAAAATCAACTGCTTAAAGTATATATTTTCCACAATTAGTACACATTATTTTATCTTCTTTAACAAAGTGCATTCACTTTTGTCTTTAATGTGCCTCTCTGATTCAAGGAGTGATGACAGATTGACTATTAGAATAGAAACTAAAACACATAGCTAGGATTGAAAATAAGTTAAACATTCCTGCTTTCTTTCTTTATTTATCAATAACAACTGATATCTACTCCGAGCAGGGGCACAGTGTCGGAGCCAACAGATCACAATTTGGCGCCTGTGCATTGAGGATTCTGATTTATTCTTAGAAGATTAAGTCTTTTATCATTAGGTCGTGTTCCTCCCTGTGCCTGGTAATTTTCTTTGCTGTAAAGTCTCATTAGCCTGACATTAATATAGCTGCTCTTTCCATCCTTTGATTAATATTTGCATGGTGCATCTTTACCTTCCTTTTATTTGAAACTACATGTATCACCACATTTGAATGGACTTATTGTACTCAACATACAGTTACGTCCAGGTTTTCTATTTACTCACCAAACTCTTTATTTATCTGATATTAAAAGAAAGAAACTTGGAACATTAGAAAAGAAGAAAGAGCATGGAAAGAGCAAAAGTATTGATAAGTACAACAGCCTTATCATCTCTTAAGTTTTCTAAATTATGTTTGACAATTGAAACAAAAATGTTGACCCTGTCTAATGGTCTGAATATATGTAGGAAATATTTATGACAAATATATTATAAACGAGAAGTGGAAAGTGATGCAAAGGGAACTAAAGTTTCCATATTTCACTCCAGGGGTAAAATGTATCTGACAAAGATTCAGTCTTAGAGTATATAAAAAGCTCTCAACTTCAGCATTAAAAAAACAATCATATTCGAAATGAATGAGAGTCATAAACAGACATGTTACCAAGAAGGCTATATAGATGGTAAATAAGCACATGAAAAGATGTCCAAACTCATTATGCATTAAACAAATGCAAATTAAGAACATAATGAGATATCATTGCACATACATCAGAATAGATAAAATAAAATACAGTGACAATACCAAACGCTGGGTATGATGCAGAGCAGTTCAGTCTGTCATACATATTTGGTGGGAATATAAAGTGGTAAGGTAAGTCAAGAAAATAGTTTGACTGTATATTAAAAAAATCTAATATATATTTAGGATGCCACTCCATTTTTGTCCTCTCAGGTAGTTCTGATTACCTGAAACTTATGTCCACACAAAAACATTACATACTTTCTCATAACACTGCATTGGTAATATCCTAAAACTGTATACAATCAAAATGTCTTCCAATAGGTCAGAGAGGCAAAGATGCTCACCCTCACCAATGCTATTCAATGTGTATCTGGAAGATCTAGTCAGTGGAACAAGGGACAAAGGAATACAAATCATACAGCTCAGAATGGAAGAAATAGTATTGTATCTCTTGCAGGTGACATAATGGTCTAGGTAGAAGATCCCAGGGCATCTACCAAAATCTTCTAGAGGCAAGAAGTGAGTTCAGGAGAACTGTAGGATACAAGATGATCACATAAAAATTAATTGTTTTTCTATACTAGATACAGACATGTAAGAACTGAACTTAAAATACAATATCATATACTATACTCCCAAAATGAGATACTTCAGTTTAAATCTAAAAATCTTTTCAGCATATAGATGCTGAAAATTATAAAACATTGATGAAAATAATGAAAGAAAATCTAAATGAATAGGCATGCCATGTTTAGGTATAAGAAGAGCCAATATAATATGATGCAATGCTCTTAAAGTTTATCTACAGGTTTAATAAAGTTCCTATCAAAATTCTTGCGAGATCCTTTTTGATATGGGCAAGAGTATTATAAAATTTCCATGGAAGGGCAAAGTAGTTAGAATAGCTAAAAAATTTCTGAAAAGGATCAAATGGGGTGAATCACTTCACTTGATATTATAGTCATAGTAATCAAGACTGTAAAATTTGCAGAGGGATAGACACAAAGATAGAACAGAAGAGAGAAACTAGAAATAGATCCACACAGTGGGCAGATTTTAGATAATGATGCAAAAGCTATCAGAGGAGGAAGGATGGTCTTTCCAATAAATGGTGCCAGATCAGTTGGATATCCATAGACAATAAATGGAACTCAAATTCAAATACACTTAAAAAAAATTGCAACTCCTTGTGAATGTACAATTATTTCAAAATAATTTTGTATAATCATTTCAAGATTTTAAAGCATTTAGAAAAATTTTCAAAAAAAAGAATGAAGATGGAAAAGGAAAGCCTGCTTTGCAGTGATGCCCAGCACAAGTGAGCAAATTCATGAAAGGTTCCCAGGAATAGTGTGGTATTGAATGGGGGGGGGGTCATCTGATGGCCATGATAGCACATGCGAGTATGTTAATGGCATAGAACATTGATTGATTGATCTATCAGTTGATTGGTTCATTAAATTATTTGTTTATTCACATCTTTTCCCACGCAATACTCAGCCTGATTTCCCTCACTCCATTTCCATTACATCAGCGCTGATGGTGTAATTCCTCCTGGTCTTGGGGTGAAACATGGTGGACCTTGGCTCTGACCCTTTTGCTCTGCCACGTGCTCCACATGCTGCAGTGATATACAGCTGATGTTGAAAGACGGGAATGAATTTGCTGTTCTTGCACAGGAGTTGCCCCCAGATTCTCTTCCTGTACCTGGCGTGCACTGGTTGCTCAGCAGGTTCTCTCTATGTGTTTCCCTGCAGTCAGGGATTTTTAGATGGGGCTTAAGGGATTACTACTGGTTCTCTTGGGATCTGAGGCTTAGGGGCTGGGAGGGATTGGAAAATACAACATTCAGTAGTTATTTTCTGGGAATGAAAAGTTCAGATTTCCAGAGAGGACAAATTAATTTTTGTGTCACTGCCATCATGGGCTTCTTGCTTTCGTTTTTGAGAGTTTTCCGGCCTCTGACAAATTGCTTTTTATTCTGCCTCCCTCTCCGGTTCTGCTTCCCTGCTTTCATTTGCTCTGGTCTCTTGTTTTACTTTGCTTCTTTCTTTCCTACTTTGTTCATCCCTGGTGATCACCACTGTTACATGCTTCTGCATTTTTCTGGATAGAAGGCTGGCAGAATTTGCAAACATAATTAAAATGTGTATGCTTTTTCTCCTTCCCCACAAAAGGGACAGGATATTATGGACATAGTTTTGCAGCTTTCATTTCACTTACTATTTGTGGGTGGAAAGAGAAATCTCTCCTTTAATGGGTGTATTATATTTTATTGAACAGCTGCCAGAATCCTCAATTCATTTAAATCAACAGCCCCTGCCCTGCCCCCATGCCATTGTAGACAATTCCAGGTTCCAATCTTCCCTAATAAAAACAAGGCCATAATAAATGTATTAATGTGCATCAGTGTGAATATATCTTTAGGATTAGAAAGAAAATATTTGGGAGAGGAATCTCCAAGTCAAAGGGCATGAGCATTGCAAGTTGGGATATATATTGCCCAACTGTCTTCCAGCAAGATGCTATAAAAATTAAAATCACGTTTAGCAAATCTAGAGCTAGTATTTCTCAAAATCCAATCTAATATAATGTTAAGAAACTTTTATTATACTTTTTCATAATGAGCGGTGAAAAACAGTGTAGTTATGTTTGTTCTTCTGTGAGACACATTGATCATCTCTCCATATATCTTGCCAATGGGTTTCAGCCCCTGGCAAGTTTGCTATGGATTCAATGTGACCAAGGAAATTGACAGCAAAACGTTCTTTGGGGTGAAAGGGTTTATTACCCGGCTTGTTCTCCCAGCGGTAGGTGGAGGACTAGCATCTCTGCCTCTGCCCAGAGCACTGGGCCAGGCTCTCTGTATAGCACAATAATAGCTTATTGCCTAAAGGTGTGGAAGCGGTAGCCTAGCAACAGGCCAGTTACATCATCAGGTTTAGGTTTAAGTTCAGTGAGAATCCTGGCCATAGGAACCCCAACTTCCCCACACCATATTTCTACAAAGATTAGCATGCAGTTTTTGTGAATTATCTGTTTCTATATGTTGCCCTCTGTGGATAAAGTGAAGGTTCCTATGCCCAGGATCCTCACTTGAACCTAAACTACTTGATGATGTAACTGGCCTGCTGCTAGGCTACTGCTTCCACATCCATAGGCAATTAGTTATTACTGACTGAGTCACTGTATAAAGAGCTCTGCCCAGTGCTCTGGGGGAGGCAAAGACAAAGGACGATTACAGACCTGCAGACTGTTGGGTGCAGATGTAATTCTTGTGCTCAACCTGTTGTCAGGAGAACAAGCCAGGTAATAAACCCTTTCACCCCAAGAATGATCCATTGTCATTCCTTGGTCTCACGGATTCGTAGTGAACTTGCCTGGGGCTGAAACCCATTGGCACGACACCCTCTTAAAAAGTATTTTGTTTGCGTTCTTTTGAGCCCAGTACTCTCCCTTGGGTACGTATTGTTTGATGTTTTCTTCCTTTCAACACTCAAAATAAGTCACCCCCATAGTTTTATGACCTTCATGGTTTCTGAAGAGGAATGTGCTGTTAACTGTTTCAAGAATCTCTTCTATGGGATGAGCCATTTCTCTCTTGTTGCTTTATTCTTTAGTGTTTGACTTTGGCAATTAGGTTACAGATTGTCATTATTCTATTTGTACCTCATTGAGCTTCTTGGCCAGTAGATAAATACGTTCCATTATTTTTGGAAGTTTTCAGCCAACATGTCTTCAAATATTCCTTCTGTCCCTTTCTCTCTCTCCTTTCCTTCTTGGACTCCCCTTATGCATATGCTGGTTTGCTTGATGGCATATCATAGGTGTGTGAGGGTCAGTTCATTTCCCTTTATTCCTTTCCCTCCTGTTCTGCAGACTGGATTATCTCAGTTAACCTCACTTTATGTTAACTGGTTCGGCTGCTGCTCTAACCTGCTTGTGAATTCTCTAGTCAGTTTTTCATTTCCATTCTTTTACTTCTAATTCCAACAGAATTACTACCATTTTAAAGATAATTACTTTTTATTGCTTTTCTCTTTCTGTGAAAACATATTCTTACTTTTCTTTTGTCTTTAGATTTTTTTTAGTTCTTTAAACATTTATAAGGTAGCTGATTTAAAGTTGTGACTAAGAAGTCTAATGTCTGTGCTTTCTCAGGTACAGTTTCCATTGAATGTTTTCTTTTGTGTATGGACCATATTTTATTCTTTCTTGCATATCCCAAAATCTTTTTTTTGTTGAAAACTTAGCATTTTAATAATATCACGTGGCAACTGGGGAAATCAGATTATCCTTCTCAGCATTCATTATTGTTAATGTTAGCTTCTGTTGTTAATTGTTTTTGGTTAGTGACTTTTCTGAAGTAATCCTGTAAAGTTTGTCTTTTTCATCAGATGTGGCCACTTAAGTTTCTGCTCAGTTAGCATAGTCTTCAGCTATCGATTGGGTA
The DNA here is from genome assembly GCA_029783875.1 of Phataginus tricuspis. NCBI lineage: Eukaryota > Metazoa > Chordata > Mammalia > Pholidota > Manidae > Phataginus > Phataginus tricuspis. Next base: position 17,382,821 of record JAQQAC010006904.1, on the reverse strand, counting down.
GTGGTTTATTTAAGTGCCAGGAACCCACAAGTCCCTCAGTATTTGCCAAAGGCCTCCTAATGTGTGCTGTTGTATGCCTTCCACCTGCAGCCAGGCTCATTACTGCTCTACCTGAGCCATGAATTCTTGCTTGAGGGTAGCCTCAGGATTAGCCAGGCTGAGTGCTTAAGACTTTTCGGGCTCAGTTCTGAACAGGCACATAGCCCCTACTGATTCTCATGGTCTTCTAGATTCTCAGGAATATTTTGGAAGTTTTCAACACCCCTATGGGTATTTCATTCCTGAGCTTCTTGTTAAGTGCTTTGGTTTGTCCCAGCTCTCACCTGGAGCCACCTGCAATGTGAAACACTTAATTGCCTCTGATTGCTTGGCAAATGATCTTGGGGAAAAGGCTTTTTTACAGAAAAAAGGGTAAAAGAGGGTGAGCTTGTCAGGATAAGTAAGCCTTTGTCCTGACAGCCTTGCAAGTGGGGCTTCCGGAGAACCACCTCGTGGTTCAGTTCAAATGATAACAGTTCTCTGTGAAGAGGGCATTGGAAGTGCTCCAGACATGATCTGTTCCAACTGGCTGCCAGGCTGCTGCTTTGAGCCTGATTGTCAATTGTTGGGTTTTAGGGCTTCTCTGGAGCTGGAAGGGGAGAGTAATAAGGCATGTTAACGCCCCATGAAAATTTGCTCTTCTTAGAAGTGAGACTGAATTGTTTTTCTTGAGTAAATGTTCCTTAGATTGGTGAAAGTCATTTTTTAACTTCTGGAGTTTTGAAAAAATGTTCATTGTTCTTTATATATTCTGACGACAATATCTTTGTCTCATAAACATATATATGTGTGTATATATATACACACACACATACATATATACATGTATATACATGCAGACAAAATATATATACAGATAAAAAATATAAATACATAAATATATATATCATTGTGGTTTCCTAAGAAATCTTTAATATATCAAGATCATGGAGATCTTCTACCTTTCCATTTGAAATTTTTTGATTTAGCATTTATAATTTGCATATAAAATAGTGTATTAGGTATGTATAATATTTCATATTAGAGTGTAGTATGAGGTAATGGTAGGGATTTTTTTTTTCTATGGCTATTCAGTCCAGCACCATTTTTGAAAATTCAATCATTTCATCATGGAATTGGCTTGGTTCTTTTGTTGAAAACAAATTTACCACTATTTGTTGATATGTTTCTTTTACTCTGTCGTTCCATTGATTGATATGTGAATCCTTTTGTTATTTCTCAACGGATTTATTTACTATGCCTTTATAATTAGTTTTGAAATCTGGTAATATATGTTCTACATCTTTGATCTTTACTTCAAAAAGTTATTTTGGTCATTCTGGGTGTTTCCCATTTTCAAATAAGTTTTAAAACCAGCTTGTTGACCTCCACAGAAAACCAGTTGGTATTTGGTTGGGATTTCATTGAAAGTATAGATCAATCTGGGGAGAATGTCTGACATTTTACCAGTATTGGGTTCGTCAATCTTTACACATAGTACATCTTTCTGCTTATATGATTCTTGGAATTTTCTCAGAATTGTTTGTAGCTTTCATCATACAGATGCTATATACATTATGTTGAATTTATCTCTAAGTATTTCATGCTCTTGGATGCTACTGTAAATGTTTTTAAAAAATTATTTCTACTTTCTGCTAGTGTATATAGACTTAAGATTTGAGTTTTCTTATACTGTTTGTTTTTTCTGTTATATTTCACTGAATGATTTATGTATATTAACTTGGTCTGATAATTTAGTCTAATGATTTATGTGTACTAGCTCTGTCTACCAAAATATTGGTTTCTGTTCTTTATAACAGTTAATTTTTCTGGGATATCCAGATAGACAATTATACTATCTTCAAATAATCATTTTGAGTCCTTTTTAATATTTATTTCTCTGATTTCTAATAGTCTAAGTGTGCTGATCAGTGCCTGCAGAGAAATCTTAGAATAATTTTGAGTGGTGCCATTTTTTTTTTATTTCCTGAATTTAAAAGCTCTCAGTGTTTTCCTGTAAATATTGTTTTTAAAAAATTTTCAACTTGATCTGTCATGGACTTGAAGAGGTGAGTTTACACTTACTATGACTATTTGTTTCTTTTGTCCATGTAGTTCCTGTTTTTTTTCACTCTATGAATATTAAAACTATATTATTAGGAACACAGATTCTCCATGAAGATTTTATGTGTCTGCACAGTGCAGTTCATCTGAGAAAAGGCATTTACAGCTTTTACATTTAAGGATGTTTACATAAGGAGACATCTCCATAGTAAAACAGAGTTGGTTGATGTTAGTAAAGATAAAGTCTTCTTTCTTCTCTGGAGACAATTTGCTTACACTCTGGAGTAAAAATATTTCTAGAGGGATATGAGCAGGTCACCAGGAAGCTTATATAAATGTTTCCTAATTTGGGGATGCCTGTCTTGTAAGGCACCTTGGTACATGGGCTGGTACCATCTGATTTCTCTTGGTACTGTTTGGGTTAAATAGATTCCCTATCCCAGTGTCCCTGACTCAGCCCACAGACCTGGAACTTCTGGGAAAGTTGGAAAAGGTAGCTAATTCTCATCCTGTCAATCCTTGTACTGACTTCTCCCTATGGTTTAACTGACTAATGAGATTGGGACAAGAAGTGAAACATGTGATGCCAGCATTTTAGTTTATGCTGTCTGTTTATACTGCCTGTCTATAGAATATGTGTGTGTGCGATTTTTTAAAAATCCAAATGGTAGGAAAACTAGGGTCTAAGTACTCATTTGACAT
>JAQQAC010006904.1:17334381-17379537 GCA_029783875.1 Phataginus tricuspis | reverse complement strand
TTCTTATACTCCACATATGAGTGAGATCATTTGATACTTGTCTTTTTAAGCTTGGATTATTTCACTGAGCATAATACCCTCCAGCTCCATCCATGTTGTTGCAAATGGTAGGATTTGTTTTTTTCTTATGGCTGAGTAATATTCCATTGTGTATATGTACCACATCTTCTTAATCCATTCATCTACTGATTGGCACTTAGGTTGCTTCCATTTCTTGGCTATTGTAAATAGTGCTGCAATAAACATAGGGGTGCATCTGTCTTTTTGAAACTGGGCTGCTGCATTCTTGGGATAAATTCCTAGGAGTGGGATTCCTGGGTCAAATGGTATTTCTATTTTGAATTTTTTGAGGAACCTCCATGCTGCTTTTATTTCTTACACTAGGTTCCTAGTACATGGTATTTGTTGAACTATAATATCTTATACCATACAGATCATTTGGAAAGCAGATATTTTGTATTTACCCAATTTTTTTTTTAGGAAAAAAGCAGACAAAATGGATAGTAATATGTGTGTGTGTGTGTGTGTGTGCATGTGAAATATTTAAATATTTTTAAACCATTAAATGGTTTTACTTGATATAAAATTTAGTCACACAAACACTTGGCCTCATTATGTTATAGGAAAGTTCTATCAAAAATCTATAGAACAGGGCGGAGCTCAAGATGGCGGTGTGAGCAGGGTAGAGGAAATCTCCTCCCAAAACCATATATATTTTTGAAAATACAACAAATACAACTATTCCTAAAAGAGAGACCAGAAGATACAGTACAACAACCAGGCTACATCTACATCTGTGAGAACTCAGCACCTCACGACGGGGGTAAGATACAAAGCCGTGACCCGGTAGGACCCGAGCACTCCCCCCACCCCAGTGCACTGGCAGGAGGGAAAGAATCAGAGTGGGGAGGGAGTGGAAGCACAACACTGCTAAATAACCAGCCCTGGTGATCTGCACTGGGAACACAGACACACACCACTTGGCATACTGGATATTAGGGAAATGGAAGGGCAGGATCTGAGACAGAGACAGAGAGCAGGTCCCCACAGCCGGCTCCTCTGGGACAAAATAAAAACGGGCACTTTTTAAAAGTGTTAAAGGGACAAGGGCCCAACAGCTGAATAAAATCGTCTCAGCACACTCAGCCCAGTGGGCTGGGAATCTTGAGGAACTTCAGAGCCTCTGATCCCCTGCAGGGTGAAGCAGCCCCAGGGCCCCTCACAGCGATAAGCAGCCTGACATTTGTTCTCCCCCCAATGGTGCTGTAAATGGACCAGCTGACCTGCCACAGCAGCGGAGGAGCCGAAGAACAACCCTGCCCATGGCAACCACACAGAGTCTCCTCCCAGCATGCAGCTAACCAGATGGGCAGTGGAAGATGGAGCAAGGTCTGGAAGGTGTGAAGGGGCCTGTCCTAGCAGTAGACCACACTCGGTGTGGTGGCTACGAGCCCGCAATGCTCCAGGCTAGCCTGAGGGTGGCCCTGCCCATGGCAACTCAGGGGATTATCCCAGAGACTGCCTCCTGGTGTGCGGGTAACCAGCACAGGCTGCGGAAACTGGAGCAAGGTCTAGAAGGTGCAAAGGGGGCCGACCTTGCAGTAGAACGCAACCGGCATGGCAGCCACAGCCCCGCAGTGCTCTAGGCTAGCCTGGTTGCGGCTCTGCCCACAGCAACTCAGCAGATTATCCCAGAGACTGCCCCCAGTGTGCGGGTAACCGGCACAGGCTGCCGAAGCCAGAGCAAGGTCCAGAAGGCATGAAAGGCCCGACCTTGCAGTAGAACACACTTGGTGTGGCTGCAACCTCCCCCCCGCAGTGCTATAGGATAGCCTGAGGGCAGCCCCACCCATGGCAGCTCAGGGGATTATCCCAGAGACTGCCACCCAGTGTGCAGGTGACTGGCGCAGGCTTCAGAGAAGGGCTAGGTGAACAACAAGCAGGAAGGGACTTTGTTCTCCCAGCTGACACACGTGCTACCTGCCTGTGACCACTTCTATTTCCCATGAAAAGACAGAAGAATCTGGTCCAGTCAAAAATCACTCAGACAATTCCAGAGAGAGGGCCTGGTGGGATAGATTTAAACAATCTTCCTGAAAAAGAACTCAAACTAAAAGTCATAACCCTGCTGATGGACTTACAAAGAAATACGCAAGCGCTAAGGAATGAAGTCAGGAGGGATGAATTACAGAAATGAGACCATCGATTGACAGGCTTAAGAGCAGACTGGACGAGGTGCAAGAGACTGTTAATGGAATAGAAATCAGAGAACAGAAATACAGAGAAGCTGAGGAAGAAAGAGATAAAATGATCTCTAGGAATGAAAGAATATTAAGAGAACTATGTGACCAATCCAAATGGAACAATATACGCATTATAGGGGTACCAGAAGAAGAAGAGAGAGAAAAAGGGATAGAAAGTGTCTTTCAAGAAATAATTGCCGAAAACTTCCCCAAGCTGGGAAAGGAAATAGTTTCTCAGACATGGAAGCCCACAGATCTCCCAACACAAGGGACCCAAGGAGGACAACACTAAGACATATAATAATTAAAATGGCAAAGATAAAAGACAAGGACAGAGTATTAAAGGCAGCTAGAGAGGGAAAAAAGATCACCTACAAAGGAAAACCCATCAGACTGTCATCAGACTTCTCAACAGAAACCTTACAGGCCAGAAGAGAATGGTGTGATATATTTAATGCAAGGAAACAGAAGGACCTTGAACCAAGAATACTGTATGCAGCACGATTATCATTTAAATTCGAGGGAGGCATTAAACAATTCCAAGACAAGCAAAAGTTGAGGGAATTTGCCTCCCACAAACCACCTTTACAGGATATTTTAAAGGGGCTGCTCTAGATGGAAGCAGTCCTAAGGCTAAATAGATGTCACCAGAGAAAAAAATCACAGCAAAGAAAGCAGACCATCCAAATACCAACTAAAGGCAAAAAAGAAAATCAACTATCCATGGAAACAGTCAAAAGAAACACAAAAGAGTACAGAATAAAACACCTAACATATAAAGAATGGAGGAGGAAGAATAAGATGGGAGAGAAATAAAGAATCATCAGACTGTGTTTATAATAGCTTAATAAGAGAGTTAAGTTAGATTGTTAGACAGTAAAGAAGCTACCCTTGAACCTTTGGTAACCACGAACTCAAAGCCTGCAATGGCAATAAGTACATATCTATTGATAATCACCCTAAATGTAAATGGACTGAATGTACCAATCAAAAGTCACAGAGTAACAGAATGGATAGAAAAGCAAGACCCACCTATATGCTGCATACAAGAGACTCACCTCAAACCCAAAGACATACACAGACTAAAATTGAAGGGATAGAAAAAAATATTTCATGCAATCAACAGAGAGAAAAAAGCAGGGGATGCAGTACTGGTATCAGACAAAATAGACTTCAAGACAAAGAAAGTAGCAAGAGATAAAGAAGGACATTACATAATGATAAAGGGGTCAGTTGAACAAGAGGATATAACCATTATAAATATATATGCACCCAACACAGGAGGACTGACATATGTGAAACAAATACTAACAGAATTAAAGGAGGAAATAGAATGCAATGCATTCATTTTAGGAGACTTCAACACACCACTCACTCCAAAGGACAGATCAATCAGACAGAAAATAAGTAAGGACACAGAGGCACTGAACAACACACTAGAACAGATGTACCTAACACACATCTACAGAACTCTACACCCAAAAGCAGCAGGATACACATTCTTCTCAAGTGCACATGGAACATTTTCCAGAATAGACAACATACTAGGCCACAAAAAGAACTTCAGTAAATTCAAAAATATTGAAATCCTACCAACCAACTTCTCAGATCACAAAGGTATAAGACTAGAATTAAATTGTACAATAAAACAAAAAGGTTCACAAACACATGGTGGCTTAACAACATGTTCTTAAATTATCAATGGATCAATGACCAAATTAAAACAGAGATCAAGCAATACATGGAGACAAATGACAACAGCATGAAGTCCCATGTTCTGTGGGATGCAGCAAAGGCAGTTCTAAGAAGAAAGTATATTGCAATCCAGTCCTATTTAAAGAAGGAAGAACAATCCCATATGAATAAACTCACAATCATTGAAATTGGAAAAAGAAGAACAAATGAGGCCCAAAGTCACCAGAAGGATGGACATAGTAAAGATCAGAGAAGAAATAAATAAAATTGAGAAGAATAAAACCATAGAAAAAAATCAATGAAACCAAGAGCTGTTTCTTTGAAAAAATAAACAAAATAGATAAATCCCTAGCCAGACTTAATAAGGGAAAAAGAGAGTCTACATACATAAACAGAATCAGAAATGAGAAAGGAAAAATCATGATGGACCCCACAGAAATACAAAGAATTTTTAGAAAATACTATGAAAATCTATATGCTAACAAGCAGGAAACCTAGAAGAAATGGACAACTTCTTAGAAAAATACAGCCTTCCAAGACTGACCAAGGAAGAAACAGAAAATCTAAACAGACCAAGTACAAGGAATGAAATTGAATCGGTAATAAAAAACTACCCAAGAACAAAACCCTTGGGCCAGATGGATTCACCGCTGAATTTTATCAGACATATAGAGAAGACATAATAACCATTCTTCTTGAAGTTTTCCAAAAAATAGAAGAGGAGGGAATACTTCCAAACCCATTCTATGATGCCTGCATCACTCTAATACCAAAACCAGGCAAAGACCCCACCAAAAAAGAAATTTACAGAAAAATATCCCTGATGAACATAGATGCAAAAATACTCAACAAAATATTAGCAAACCGAATTCAAAAATGCATCAAGAGGATCATACACCATGATCAAGTGGACTTCATCTCAAGGATGCAAGGATGGTACAACATTCGAAAATCCATCAAAATCATCTACCACATCAACAAAAATAAGGACAAAAACCACATGTTCATCTCCATAGATGCTGAAAAATCATTCGACAAAATTCAACATCCATTCATGATAAAAACTCTTAACAAAATGGGTATGGGGGCAAGTACCTCAACATAATAAGGGCCATATATGACAAACCCACATCCAACATCATACTTAACAGCAAGAAGTTGAAAGCTTTTCACCTAAGATCAGGAACAAGACAGGGATACCCACTCTCCCCACTATTATTCAATATAATACTGGAGGTCCTAGCCATGACAATCTGACAAAACAAAGAAAGACAAGGCATCCAGATTGGTAGGGAAGAAGTCAAATTGTCATTATTTGCAGATTACATGATATTGTACATAAAAAACCCTAAAGACTCCACTCCAAAACTACTAGAACTAATATCTGATTTCAGCAAAGTTGCCGGATACAAAATTAACACACAGAAATCTGTTGCTTTCCTATATGCTAACAATGAGATAAAAGAAAGAGAAATCAGGAAAACAATTCCATTCACAATTGCATCAGAAAGAATAAAATACCTAGGAATAAATCTAACAAAGGAAGTGAAAGACCTGTACACTGAAAACTACAAGACACTCCTAAGAGAAATTAAAGAAGACACTAACAAATGGAAATGCATCCAATGCTCTTGGCTATTAAGAATAAATATTGTCAAAATGGCTATCCTACCTAAAGCAATCTACAGATTCAATGCAATCCCTATCAAAATACCAACAGCATTCTTCAACGAACTGGAACAAATAGTTCTAAAATTCATATGGAACCTCAAAAGGCCCCAAATAGCCAAAGTAATCCTTAGGAGGAAGAATAAAACAGAGGGAATTAAGCTCCCTGACTTCAAGCCCTACTACAAAGCTATAGTAATCAAGACAATTTGGTACTGGCACAAGCACAGACCCACAGACCAGTGGAACAGAATAGAGAGTCCATATATTAACGTAAACATATATGGTCAATTAATATATGATAAAGGAGCCATGGATATACAATGGGGAAATGACAACCTTTTTAACAGCTGGTGTTGGCAAAACTGGATAGCTACATGTCAGAGAATGAAACTGGACCATTGTCTAACCCCATATACAAAAGTAAATTCAAAATGGATCAAAGACCTTAATGTATGTTATGAAACCATAAAACTCTTAGAAAAAACATAGGCAAAAATCTCTTGGACATAAACATGAGCAATGTCTTCATGAATATATCTCCCTGGATAAGGGAAACAAAGGCAAAAATTAACAAGTGGGACTATATCAAGCTGAAAAGCTTCTGTACAGCAAAGGACACCATCAGTAGAACAAAAATACATCCTACAGTATGGGAGAATATATTCATAAATGACATATCCGATAAGGTGTTGACATCCAAAATATATAAAGAGCTCACACACCTCAACAAACAAAAAGCAAATAAGCCAATTAAAAAATGGGCAGAGGATCTGTACCGACAGTTCTCCAAAGAAGAAATTCAGATGGCCAGCAGGCACATGAAAAGATGCTCCACATTGTTAATCAACAGAGAAATGAAATTAAAACCAAAATGAGATATCACCTCACACCAGTAAGGATGGACACCATCCAAAACACCACCAACAACAAATGTTGGCAAAGATGTGCAGAAAGGGGAACCTTCCTACACTGCTGATGAGAATGCAAATTAGTTCAACCATTGTGGAAAGCAGTATGGAGGTTCCTCAAAAACTCAAAATAGAAATACCATTTGACCCAGGAATTCCACTCCTAGGAATTTACCCTAAGAACGCAGCAGCCCAGTTTGAAAAAGACATGTGCATCCCTATGTTTATCGCAGCACTATTTACAGTAGCCAAGAAATGGAAGCAACCTAAGTGTCCATCAGTGGATGAATGGATAAAGGAGAAGTGGTACATATATGCAATGGAATATTATTCAACCATAAGAAGAAAACAAATCCTACCATTTGCAGCAACATGGATGGAGCTAGAGGTTCTTATACTCAGTGAAATAAGCCAGATGGAAAAAGACAAATATCCAGTGATTTCACTCATATGTGGAGTATAAGAACAAAGAAAAAAACCGAAGGAACAAAACAGCAGCAGACTCACAGAACCCAAGAATGGACTAACAGTTACCAAAGGGAAAAGGGGCGGGGGAGGATGCGTGGGAAGGGAGGGACAAGGGGGAAAAAGGGACACTAAGATTAGCAGACATAATGTCGGGGGGGTCCCGGGGAGGGCTTTACAACTTAGGGAAGACAAATAGTGATTCTATGGCATTCACTATGGTGATGGACAGTGACTGTAATGGGGTTTGTGGTGGGGACTCAATGATGTGGGGAGTCTAGTAACCATAATGTTGCACATGTAATTGTAGATTAATGATGCCAAAAATAAGAAGAAACCCACCACCAAAAAAAAAATCTATATAACTAATTCTAAAATATAAACTTTCCTGAAAATCACAATAAAGACCATTCTCCAATTCATGTCAATATAACATAGAAACAAAATAAGTAGAATATGAGAGATGAAAATTAGAACTAACCTTATCTTGTGAATATAGATGCAAACAGCTTTAAAAAATACACATTCATTAACCAAATCCATCCATGTATTAAACAAACAGTTGTGAGGGTCCCAGAGAAGCCCCTATTAAATAGCTATTCTCTTCCTTTTCCAGAGTTTGAACAAGTTGAGAAATAAAGATACTGCATATATGGAGACCATAATATCATCTTTAAATACCTGGGGTAAGACTTAACATTTATTATCAAGTTACTTGCTGCCAATGGGCATGGTAAGTGGACAGGCTTATCCACCCAACTTTGGTGGCAGTGGCTGTGGCATGGTTCTTGCACACTGTTGGAAATGCCTCTGGAATTCAGGGGAACATGAGCTTCAGCAGGTCGACTGCTCCTGAGAATAAGGGCAGAGCTGAGTATGTTAGGTTGCTTCCACACATTGCTGGACCAAACATTATTCTTAAATCATGAGAGGCAGTGCCTATAGACTAAGGAATAGGACAGGAATGCCTGTTATGCCTGAATCTATTCAATATTTTAATGGAAGTCCTAGCAGAACAAAATGACACACAGAGGAAATAAAAGGTAAAATCATCATAAAGGAAGAAACACTACTATTATATTTTTAGATAAGGTAATTATGTCTACAGAAAATCCTAGAGAATTGAAAGATAAATACTGAGTTAGCCTAGTAAAGTTACTTAATACAAGTTTAATATATAAAAATCAATTGCATTTCTGTTCACGAGCAATAATTAAGAAATGTTATTTAAAAATTTATTCTTAAAACAGAAAAAATGAAGTACCTGGACATAAATCTAAGCAAGAATGTCCATGACCCTCATTGAAAAAAATGTAACTTTGTTTAAAGGCTTAAAGAGAAAAAAACATAGACCAGGACCTTGGAAAGGAGCTCAGTATTGTAAACATTACATTTTCCCTCATATCAATCTATAAATTCAATGTAATTCCAAACCAGTGCTTGAGAGAATTTTATGTATACTTTGACAAACTTATTCCAAAATTTATATGGAAGGGAAAGAGCTAAAAATAGCTAAGATAATTTTAAAGGAACATAAGATGAGAACTTACCTGACCAGCTGTTAGAACTTATTAAAAAGTGATAATAATAAAGACAGTATGGTACTACTATGAGGGTGGACAGAAAGATCAATGGAACTGATAAAAAGAAATGATAAACAGTCTCACAAGTTCATGGCAGCCTGATGCATGAAATCAGTAGCATGCATATCAATGAAAAATAGTCCATTAAATTGTGGTGCCACAGCATATTTATATATGTGAAAAAATAATATATTGCTACTTTACAGTTTACAAAAATCATTTCCAAATGAATTAAGGTTAAACAGTAAAGCTTTGAGAGTAAAACATAAAATATCTGTGACTTACATATGCTGAAAAAAACTTACAAGACATGAATGCACAAAACATTGAAAAGTCAAGTATATTTGCATTAAATATACCAACATTATAAAAGAGAAAAGACTCAACACTGACTGTAAATTTACCCAGGTAAATTAGTTTACAATACCCATAAGTGTCAAATAATTTGAATCCAAAACATGTAAATGATTTCTATAAATTACCCCAAGGGAAAAATCCATAAAAGGTATAATCAAGATAATTAAAGAAGAGAAAACCTAAATGACCAATGGAAATTTGAAAACATACACAGTTCACTAGTATCAGGTTTGTGTATTAATACTTCATCGAAATATATGTTTACACTCCTCAGTCTAAAATGCAACATTTTGGTGAGAACATGGAGTTACATATTTCTGGTCAGAAGGTAAATTAGCACATTCATGTTGGAGACAAATTTAGAAATATTAGTGAACGTCAAATATATGCCATATTATGGTCTAGAATTTCTGTTATAGGTACATATTCCAGAGAAATTCTTGACCACGTAGAGAAGACTATACACACATATGTATAATACACATATAAGTATATGTGTTAGTATACATATACTTATATAGTTATACACACAAGAATGTTTATAGCAGCATTATTGATCATAGAAAACAATATAAACTATTGAATAAATCAGTGAAAATTCAGTAAAGTGTGTGAAAACTCCGTGGATAAATTTCTCAAATGAACGCTGAGTGATTAAAAGTAAGCTGCAGAAGTTAGATGGTGGCTATGTGAATGGGTGTTGCATTATTTTAAATCTATTTTTATACACCCTACATATTGGACAATAATAGAAATTCGTCCCAAAGGAAAACCATGTCTCCAATACATCAGCAGAGGGCTCCTTTACTTGGATGTAAGTAATGCCAGGCAAAGCTGCAGCTCATAGATGAGATGGTCAGTTTTAGATAAGGATGTGCTTTTAAGAGTGGGGAATATAGCTAACAAAACCTGTTGTTGATGTTTCTTGGGCAATCTGGTTCTTTCAAATAACTTGTGAAATAAACAGAGTGGGATGACTCTCTGACGGAACAGGAAACAATTCTCTTCCACTGAGCAGAGGGCTAAGGGCCATTGAGTTTGTGTAAGTGCCTCTTCAGGTAAATTTGCTGTAAAAAAGATGAAATGCCCAGCCCTTTCAAGGAGGGTTCCATCCAGTGGGAAAAAGCATTTGTCAAAGGACACTAGAATTCGTCAGGGGTGCACCTAAACTAAAATCTTGATAGGGTCATAACATTACATATCAATTTAATCATTCTGAATTCAAATAAAATATATGACATAGAGGTGGCAGTTTTCAAGAGCTATGGAAAACCAGTACGTGGGGTACAACGTGTGCGCACGCACGCACACACACACACACACACACACACACACACACACACGGGCATGTGCCAAGTACCTGAGTATTTGGAACCCTGTTTCTGAAGCTTCACTTATATCGGCACTGGGCAGGAAGGAAATGGGCTGACCTGGTTTTTCATTCTGATCTCACCACTTCATAGAGACAATTATGTTAACGCCTTCAGCCTCAGTTCTATCATCTATAAAATGGGGATTGCAGAATTACTTAGAAGGTAATGATACTCACTGTAACACTCTTTATAATTGCAACAGTTTGGAAAGAGACTTAAATAAATCAGAGTAAATTTGTATTATGGACCAATGCATAGTTCAAAAAGCATGAGATAAATATACACTCTTAAGGAAAGGTGTACATATAATGTTAAGGAAGCAAGGCAAGTTGCAGAATAATATAAAGAGTGTAGATTCTTTTAAAAACAAAACTTTCTTTCACTCTCAACTCCCTCTTTTTCTCATTTTCTTCATTCATTCATGAAAAAACTCAGGAAGGATTCACAGCAAACTTTTCAGGCTCATCCTTCGGCATGGGAGTAGGGAGAGAAATTCTTTAAACTTATAAACTTAACCTAATTTTCTTTATAAAATAGCTTTATTTTAAAAAGGAAGAGGAAGGGAAAGAAGTAAAGACTGCTTTGTAATGATGTGACTTAAAGTGATGCAACTTTAAATTTTAAAATTCCTAGCACAGGGCCAAGCACTGAATGGGCACTCAAAAACCAGTCATGATAGCACATGCGAAATACACTAACAGTATCTAATATTCATTCATTCTTTCGATCTATCAGTCATTTGTTCATTCATATCCTTTCTAGGCAACACAAAGCCCAGTTCTGTTCCCTCACTCCATTTTGGTTACATCACCAAGGAAGAAGTGATTCGTCCTGGTCTTGGGGTGAAACATCCTAGAACTTTGATTCTGACCCTTTTGATCCACTGTTTCCAGCACACACTGGGATGGTACATGGTGGCTTTTGAAAAAATGGAATTTGCTTTGTTTTACTTACACCAGAGTTGACTCCAGATTGTCTTTCTGGAACTGGTGCAGGTTGATCGCTCACTAAGGTCTCTGTGTGTGGTTCCTTCTAATTGGGGAGTTTATAGCTGGGGCCTAAGGTATCAGGAATTCCTCCTTTAAGAATCTGGGTTTCTAGAGGGTGAGAAGGAATTGGAATAAACAATGTTCAGGAGTTATTTTCTATAACTCATTTAAAATTTGTAGAGAGGATACATTTAATTCATGTTACTGTCATTAGGAACTTGTATGTGTGTATGTGTGTGCTGCCTTATTGTAGAAAATCTCCTTTCTAGAAGTTTTCTTGTTATGAATCAGGTTGAACAATTTTTAATATGTCTAAGAAACTGTGTTTAGGTCTATAAAGTTGACCTTGTCACCATAACCAGTAAAATACTTAACTATCTGCAAAAGAGAGATGCAAAGCTAGTCTAAATTTAAGGGCATATGTCCCCAGTGTGGCAAAGAGAGTTACTATTATTTGAACATATTTTATATTACAACTTTGGCTAATGTTTATTTATTTGAAGAAAGAATTTACTATTGATTCCTTCTTTATTATTATATAAAACTATTATTTTAAAAATTAGTCCTAGATAAAGACACCATTTCCTCCAATTGCACTTTACACCATCAGACCTTTATCAGGTAAGAATCTGTGGGATAAAACATTTTGAGAAGTGTTTGGTCATAAAGCTGCTAGGGTTAAATCTTTAAGTTAATCAGTAAGGTAAAAAGCTAGATTAGGTGCCTGAAGCTTTTGATTAAGCATACCCATGAAGGAGCAGTACTTGCAAAATGCTGGTGAATTATCATCCAATGTAAATTACTACATGACCAGTGTCTCCGTTACAAATGGGTTCCATTGCTAGTAGAATAAAATCCAATTTTGGCTCACAAAAACAGGTACTTATAGTTCCTTCATAAAAATAGTTTTGAAGTCAAGACTCATAGTTTGGTGATTCGATTATTCCTTCTCATATGCTGGCTGCTAGTCTACGCTGTACGTGTCCTACATCTTAATCTTTCCCTTTTTGGAAACAGACTTTATTTTTTTTTTTTAGTAACTCCAGTGTGTCCTAAATCTTATACTAGAGGTACTGTTTGATTAAATTAGGGGCCCCCAGTAATTGTATACCAGGTCCTCAGTAAATGTTTGAAATTGCAGGTAAATCAATGAATGGGCGCACAAAATATGGATTCAGTCAACATTCGAGGTATATTGTCCTCTTCTCTGCCCACGCTGGGCCAAACAGCTAGAGTATAGATGATGGTTCATGAAATAATGTGTGGCTGTGTAACATTGGACCGTTGCTATGCCATATAACGTCCTAAGGGAAGGCTCTGTCTTGGATAAATGCTAGCAATTGCTAATCATTCCCGATTCAAGCCCATATAAACTGTTTCCTCTCTCACTGAAGCCTCAGGGCTCGCCCTGGTCTTGCTGATTTGTCACAGAGCTTACATCCTTTGGGATTCCAGCCACCTCACTATTGAATGCAGAGTCCCATATGTGATTCTCTACTTGGCACCCTGTTACCAGTTTGGCCCCTTAGTCTTCCCAATATGTACTGAGTTTTTCTTTGTTTTATCATTTTCTCCAAGCTTTATTGAGGTTTAATTGATAGAATTTGTACATATTTAAGGTGTATATGATAAAGGTGAGCATTGATAAATGATCACCATAATCAACCTCACTAACATATCCATCAACTGACATAATTACCATTTTCTTTCTTTTTCTTTTTTTTTTTTGTGGTGACTGTGCTTAAGATTGCCCTGTTAGCAAACTTCTAGTTGTGATACAGTATTTTAACAATAGTCCCATGCTGTACAATAGTCTTCAATTTTCCCCTCTAGGGCCTCAGGACATCCTCTGTGTCCTTTGCTAATGACTGCCCAGCAATTGTCCCTCGTCCTGGTCTTTAAAGATACTTAGACCTTCCCTTCCCATAGAAGGTCTTCCTGTGTAAGGACAGGCTCTTTGCTGGGAGAGTCTGGTCATCCTACATTAACTTCAGGTGAATTTTTTTTCCTCCTTTAGAATTCATACAAGATATCATATTTGAAAAACCTATCTTCTTCTCTTGTCCAGTTTTCCTTTTGCTGTTAATTAAGTGTATTTTTGGGGCAGTTCATTAGATTGTCTGGTGTTATTTTGGAGCGTGACTTGCTCTTTCTGCTTGTTTGCATGGCATCTCTAGATTCATTTTGGGATTTATAACACATAACCTCAATCTGTCTATTAAAACTTTTTTTGTGAACAGTTTTTCTGCTTTAAAAAGATCTTGGTGTCCATTCAATTCTCATGTTAGCCTGTTGTTTAAAGTTATTTATCCGAACTAAAATGACTGGCATGCCTTTCATAAATGTCAATTGTTTCAGTTTGCAGGTTATCTACTGTCTGGATTTTCCATCTCTGTTGGAGAGAGATATAGAAAATGTTCCCAGAGTTACTCTACCTTATGCAAGATACAGATGGATCCAGAATGACAAAAACAAGTCATAAAATCACATAAGAAAGAAATATTTTCAAGTGTTAGAGAATGTAACTAATATGGGAATATTAGAATGTAGAGCCTGAGTCATAATGTGCTTTTTAAAGCAATATATTTATATTTCATTCAGGTTTATGCAATAATTGAAACAGAATATATGAAGAGTTTCTAAGTAGACAATTTAGGGAACTCACTCAAATGACTGGAAAATATTTAACTTCAGTTGTAATATTGATTATATACAAAATTGGGGTGTTCTAATTAAGAATGTATCTGAAATACATGTGAGACATACTTTGTGAAGTCTATAATATAAAATAATAATGTTTTAAATAATCTCAAGCCCTTCTTCATGAGCAGTATTAGATGTTTCTCAAATATATTCATGGGGAAATTAGTCTCACAAGATGTTACTATATTTCCTGCATTAAAAGACTTTTCTATTGAAAGAGGTAGCATGGTATAAGATGTGAACATGTGTCCAATTTAAGAAACAGTAAACAGTAGTCAAACATCAGTACTGGAAGCTTTGATGTGCTGAATTTTACCAGTTTGAGTCCAATCTACAAGAACCTTTCCCTCATTAATTTTAGAGCTTCCTTTACCTCCTTATTTCTCAAATTATAGGTCAGTGGGTTCAAAATGGGTATAATAATGCCATAAAATACAGAGGCCACTTTCATGTTCTCCTCAGAATTATCAGATTGAGGCTGCAAGTACATGCAACACAGGGTTCCATAGAAAATGGTGACAGCAGTCAGGTGGGAGGCGCAAGTGGAGAAGGCTTTTATCCTCCCTGTGGCAGAAGACATCTGCAGGATGGTGGCGAGGATATACATGTAGGGAAAGATGACAACCAGCACAGTGAACATCAAGTTAAATCCCACAAAGACAGTTAGTAGCATAATGTTGATGTCAGTGTTCGAGCACGAGAGGGCAAGAATTGGGGGAACATCACAGAAAAAGTGATTGATGGTATAGGACTTGCAGAAGTACAGTGAAAATGTAAACCCTGTGTGCACAGAAGCATTTATGCAGCCCATGACATAGGAACCACATACCAATTGGATGTAGACTCTTCGGGACATGATTACGGGGTAGTGAAGTGGCTTACAGATGGCAATATATCGGTCCTCTACCATGGTGGCTAAGAGGTAACAGTCACTGGTGGCAAATGTTGCATAAACCAATAATTGCATTGCACAGTCCTTGAAGGATATGAATTTATTTTCCACTATGAAGTTTTGCAGCATCTTGGGAGTGATAGCGGAGGTATAACAGATATCAACAAAAGCCAGATGTAGGAAAAGTACATGAGTGTCTGAAGTCTGGCATCTGTGTTGATGAGTAGGATCAGTCCAACATTACCCACCACGGAGGTCACGTAGATGACTAGAAATACAATGAAGAGGACATACTGACACTTGTGTTGGGTGCCAAATCCCAGCAGAAAAAATTCTGTCATGTCAGGACTGTTTCCTTTTGTCATGGCTACTGAAGTCTAGATAGGACAAACAGGAGGACCAAAAAGAAGGGAAATATTTGTGTCTTCTTGAAGGAAAAAAGGTTTTTACATTTCAGTCATCTTTTTTGAATTAGATTTTCATGGCACAATATTCACAACAGGGTTTATTGCTTTCCTAGTATTCTTCTATTTTCTTGATGAATAACTACCACAATAAAAGTGGTATGTGAGCCATAGATTCATTTTGAAAATGAAGATTTCATAGAAGAAGAGTGACTACAAATGAGTGATTCTAAGAAACACAGCTTTCCAGTATTGTAAACAGGTTTCCCTATTTGCTTAGAACAATATTCAATTATGACTTTGTACCTTTTCAACAACCTGTAGTGTTTCTCAGCCGTTTATGATTTTGATCCACATCAATTTCATGATATTAGTAGCATTAGAGATATTTTCTGAGCTTTATTTGTGGTCATATGTATATTTAAGTATCATTGTACAACTATCCTTAGCATCCAGCTTCATCTT
Organism: Phataginus tricuspis; assembly: GCA_029783875.1. Taxonomy (NCBI): domain Eukaryota; kingdom Metazoa; phylum Chordata; class Mammalia; order Pholidota; family Manidae; genus Phataginus; species Phataginus tricuspis. The sequence goes on along the minus strand of JAQQAC010006904.1, from coordinate 17,363,789 downwards.
CACAGGGCTGATAGGCCTCTAATTTTACACATATACCTGCATGTACACACACACACACACACATGGACCTCTGAGAGATAGTCTTGCATTCCAATTTGGTGTATTGTTCTTTTAAGTTAGAGCCTAGAACCAAGACAAATCATATAGTAATAATGCTATTAATAGATAATAATAGGTTATGCGAAATCATAAATTTGTTTTCTACGTTGATTCCTGCTACCTCTGTACCTGGTTTGGTATGCAGCTTAGGTGTTTTCATCGATTATTTGTCATGTACTGCAAACCCTCAACTCCCATATTTTAGTTTTTAAAACAACATTCCACACTGGTGAGCACTTCTCATATATCAGAATGAGCAGAAACTAACTTGCATCTAATCAATATATTTGTCATTTCTTCTGGGCAGAGTTAAACCACCGTCCTTCCAAATTTCCTTATGTGTGGTTGTGATATGATGTTTTGCTGATGGAATGTGGGCGAAAGTACTCAATGTGACATGTACGCTTGAACCAGTTCCTCCCTGCTGTTTTCAAATGGGAACCATATGACTTTCAACTCCCTTTCTTCCTCACCTGCTGGTGGGATATTGACATTGAGGGAAACTTTGGAAGCCATGTGTTAGGGTTGCCAGATAGAATATAGCAAACTCAGTTAGATTTGAATTGCAGGTGAAAAACATGATTTTTGTAGTATAAGTATAATCTAAGTACTATATGGGAAATAAACACATTCCTCAATGTTTATCTAAAACTCACATTTAATTGAGTCTCTTGTATTTTATTTACTGACTCTGAAAACCACCCCTGTTTTGCTTTTTTTGTTCTCCTTCAGGCTGGGCTCTTGAATGACCGTGTAGAGCAAAGTCCCCATGCCAGCAACCCCTTTACCACACTGGATTTTATGTGGTTGGGAACTTCTATTGTGATAAGACTTGTACTGAGATACTGGGTGCATATTTATGCCAACAGCTAGTCTATTTCATTCCACTGTCATTGCAGTCATGCTTTGCCTACTCATGAGGGACTGTAAGTCTCCTAAGTCATGGTAATTTGGAGACTGCTCAGGGACAAACGGAGTCTTGTGAGTGTGAGTCTTGTATCATTCAGAATTCATTATTCTGCAAAATAGAAAGCTTAACTTATAGTATTTATTTTTGTTCTCTATATATTGTCATTATTTTGTTCTCTATAAATTGTCTAGAATATTGTAATATTTTTCTTTCTAGGATGAATTAAAGTTAAGCAATTAACAAGTTCTCTAAACCTATCATGAGTGTCAAATGGCAACTATAGTGAGGGTGTGGCTGCATAATGGGATCAAATTTTGTATGCTATATATCCCCCAAAATTAAGATTAATATATTATGAGAAATTTTATCTTTAAATGAATGCTGTCCTATACATTGTGCTTTGGGTGCTAAATATTTAATGCCAGTGATAATGCCTTTAACAAAATAGTTTCTAAGACTTTTCCATTGGTAATTGCTTTCAGAATCTGAATCCCATTTTCCTGAGTGTAAATCAAGATTGGTAATTTTTTCCCTTTGGGGGATCATTCCAAACCAGTGAGAAGGTGGGAAGAATTACTTTTGAAAATCACATTCATCCCTCCCCTCCATGCAGTAGAATACAAAAGATAATGAGAAACCAGTTGGTAGAAAACACCAGAACATGCTGGATGAAGTATGACAAGGATCATTCAGGAGGCGTACGGAGCTCATGAGCAAGGAAGGAGGTTCTGGGCACTGAGGCCTGAGAAGAAACGGGCCAACCAGTGCGCTGGCCTGGAGGTGATGCGCGGCTGCTAGAGGGCTTCTGACATTACCGAAAACACAGACACCAGGTTCAGCACTCTTTTGGTATGCTGAGAGCATAAGAACACAAACATACAATCTCGTAAATAATGGCTTAGAAAAAGTGCCCTGAGAGAAAATATCTTGTGTTTTGGTACATATGCACACAGAAAGTTCCATCTAAGAACTTATAATGATCACCCTGAATTCACGTGGGTTTGGGTTTAAATCTGCATTGCTATATAAAAAATTCACAGTAAATTGTGCTGGCTTGTGAATACCTCAGCTACCAGGAAGAAACAAAGTAAAACTCCAAATAGTAACATACCAGATTCCTTCAGATTCCTGCAGATCAAAGCAGTGAAGCTGTAGTATAATCCAAAAAGTTAAAAAACAAAACAAAACAAAGTCAAAAGTTATTCTGAGCAAAAAATTGCAGAAACAATACACAGAAGATTTCAATAGCATAGTATTTGGCATACTGGAATCTTCAGGAATATAGAGTAATAGAGTTTTATTTTTAAAATTGCCATCTTATCATCAGAGAGGAAGGGATTACTCTGGTCCTGGGGTGAAACACCCGACAATCTTGATTCTAACCCTTTTGCTCCACCATTACAACACACACTGCATTGATAACATGGTGGCTTTTGAAGAAATGGGATTTGCTTTGTTTTACTTACACCACAGTTTCCCCAGATTCTGGTTCTGAGACTCGTGCAGGGTGATCACCCACCAAGATCTCTGTGTGGTGTCTTCTAATTAGGGAGTTTATATTTGGAGCCTAAGGGATCAACAGCTGCTCCACTGAGAATCTGAGCTTCTAGGGGCTGAGACAGAATTGGAATAAACAATATTCCAGAGTCATTCTCTATAACTTATTTAAACTTTGTAGAGGATAAATTTACTCATGTTACTGTCATTAGGAAATGCATGCGTATGTGTGTTTGTGTGTGTCTGTGTTGCTTCGTTATATAAAAAAACACTTTGAAAGTTTTTTGTTATGCATCAGGGTGAACAATTTTTAATATACCTAAGAATGTGCATTTATGTATAGAAAGTTGACTTTGTCACCATAACCACTAAAATACTTGACTATGAGCAAAAGAGAGTTGGGAAGCTAGTCTAAATTTAAGGGCATATTTCCCCAATGTGACAGAGTTATATTATTTCAATCTCTTTTATATTATAACTTTGACTATTTGATGAAAAATTTACCCTTGATCCCTTCTGCCTTGTTTTTTGAAAATGTATACATTTTGAAAATCCTTTCTGGTTAAATATACCTTTTCTCCAGTTCCTCTTGTGATATCATTCTATTTCAGGTAACAGTCTTGGCCCTAGTGGTCATCTCCTTCATAAAGCTATTACTACTTAGCAAGAAACATGGAAACCCTGACAAAATGAGGAGACAGAGGAATATGTTCCAAACAAAACTACAAGACAAAACACCAGAAAGAGGGCTGAATGAAACAGAAATCACCAATCTTGATAAAAATTTCAAAGTAAAAGTCATAAACATCCTCATGGATCTAAAGAAAAATATTCATGATCTCAGGGAGGACTTCAACAAAAAGGTCAAAGACCTGCAAAAGAGCCACTCAGAGCTAAAGAATACGGTATCTGAAATGAAACAAACAATGGAGGGATTTAATAGCAGATTAGCACAGGTTGAAGAAGCTGTAAATAGAATGAAAATTAGGGAACAAGAAAACAATGAAGCAGAAAAACAGAGAAAAAGGGATCTCCAGGTATGAAAAAATAATAAGAGAGCTGTGTGACCAATCTAAGTGGAACAGTATTTACATAACAGGTGTACCAAAAAGAGAAGAGGGAGACCAAGGAACAGAAAGTCTCTTTGAGGAAATAGTTGTTGAAAAGTTATCCAGTCTGGGGAAGGAAATAGACACTCAGGTCATGGAAGTTCAGAGAGCACCTAACCAAAGGAACCCCAGGAAGAAAACACCAAGAAGTGTAATAATTAAAATGGCAAAGATCAAAGATGAGAAGACAGTATTGAAATCAGACAGAGAGAGAAAAAATATTATTTATAAAGGAATTCCCATTGGGTGTCAGCAGACATCTCAGCAGAAATGTTACAGGCCAGAAGGGAGTGTCATAATATATTTAATGTAATGAAACAGAAAGACCTCCAACCAAGAATCTTCTACCCAGCAAGACAGTCATTTAAATTTGAAGCAGAGATTAAACAATTTTCAGAGAAACAAAAGTTGAAGGGCTTCACCACCAGTAAGTGAGCCCTCAGTAGATGATAAGTGACTGCTGTAGAAGGAAATGTTCCTAAGGCTAAATAGCAGTCACCAGTGAAAATAAACTCACAGTAAAGGTAGTACATTACTTAATTACCAAGCAAGTACAAAATTAAATCAACTACTCACAAAATCAGTCAAGGGATACACAAAAAATGCAGAATATGACACCTGATATATAAACTGTGGAGGAGGAATAATAATAATAAGAAGAAAACATACCTCTAGATTGTGTCTGAAATAGAGTAATTAGCCATTTAAGATAGACTGTTAGATAGTAAGGAACCTATTCTTATACCTTTGTTAGTCACAAATTAAAGTCTACAATAGATACACAAAAAAGGAAAGAAAGAACAAAAAATCTAATCACAACACTAAAGAAATCCATCAAATAACAAGAGAAGAGTATGATGGAGAAAAAAAAACAGAGAGGAGATATAAAACAACAATTAAAAAATTAACAAAATGGCAATAAGTACATACCTATCAAAAATCACCCTAAATGTAAGTGGACAAAATACATCAATCAAAAGACATGGAGTGGCAGAATGGATAAGAAACAAGACCCACCTGTGTGTGCCTCCAAGAGACTCATTTCAGACCTCAAAATAGACTAAAAGTGAAGGGATTGAAAAAGGTATTTCATGCAAATAATAGGGAGGAAAAAGCAGAAGTAGCAATAGTGGTATCAGACAAAATAAATTTTGAAACAGAGCAACAAGAGACAAAGAAGGACATTACATAATAATAAAAAGGCCAGCCCAACAAGAGGCTATCACCCTTAAAAATATTGATGTACCCAACATAGGAGACCTAAGTATGTAAAAAAATACTAATAGAACTAAAGGGGTAGATAGATTGCAGCACCTTCATTTCATGATAGTTTAACACATCACTCTCATCAATAGATAGAACAGACAGACAGTAATGATGAAACAGAGGCACTGAAGAATACATTAGATCAGATGGGTGTAACATATATCTCCAGAACATCCCACACAAAAGGAGCAGGATACGCATTTGTCTCAGGGGAACATGGGACATTCTCCAGATTAGGTCAATCCTGGGTCACACAAAAAGAGGGCCTCAAAAAACTCAATATGTTTGAACTTTTATCTAGGAACTTCTCTGACCACAGTGGTATTAAACTATAAATTACACAAAGAAAACAAAACAGTCTATAAACCCATAAGGTTAAACAACATACTTCTAAATAATGAATGGATCAATAGAAAATTAAAATAGAAATCAAGCAATATATGGAGACTAATGAAAACAAAAATTCAATAGTCCAAAATTTGTGAGATGCTGCAAAAGCGGTTCTAAGAGGGAAGTAAGTAGCAATAGAAGCCTATCTCAAGAAACGTGAACAATCCCAAAGAAACAGTCTAAACTCACAATCAAAGAAACAAGAAAAAGAAGAACAAATGAAGCCCAAAGTAGGTATGAAGGAACATAATGAAGATCAGAGCAGGAATAAATAAAAGAAGAATAAAACAATTAAAAAAATCAATGAAAATAAGATCTGGTTCTTTAAGAAAATAAACAACATAGATAAACTCATAGTCAGACATCACAAAAATGAGAGAGTACACAAATCAAACAATGAGAAACTAGATGAACTAGTCACAACAGATACCACAGAAATAGGAAGAATTATTTGAGTATAGTATGGCTAATCATATGCCACCAAGAACTATTAGAACTAATAACTGTATTCCACAAAGTTATGGGTTAAAAGTCAATATAAAGAAACCTGTTGCATTCCTACCTACAAACAATGAACTAGGAGAAAGAGAAATCAGGGAAACAATTCCATTTACAATTGCTTCACAAAGTATAAAATACCTAGGAATAAACCCAACCAAAGAGGTGAAAGATCTATACTCTCAAAACTATAATCATAAGAGAAATTAAAGACACAAATAAATGCAAATCTATCCAGTGCTCATGGATAGGAAGAATTAATCTTGTCAAAAATGGCCATACTGCCAAGCAATACACAGATTCAGTGCAATCTGTATAAAAATATCATTAGCAGTTTTCAATGATCTAGTGCAAAAAATCCTAAAATTCACATGGAAATACGAAAGACCCCAATGGCTAAAGCCATCCTGAGAAAGAAGAACAAAGCTAGGAGTATTAAGCTTCCTGACATCAAGCTATGCTTCATAGCTACAGTAACAAAAATAGTGTGGTACTGGCACAAGAGCAGACCCATAAATCAATGGAACAATATAAACAGCTTAGATATATACCCATGCAAATACAGTCAATCAATATATGATAAAGGAGCCATTAATATACAGTGCAGAAAGACAGCCTTTTCAATAACTGGTGTTGGGGAAATAGGACAGATGAATGCAAGAGAATAAAAATGGATTACTGTCTAACTTGATACACAAGAGTAAACTGAAAATGCAGCAAAGACATGAATGTAAACCATGAATCTATAAAACTCTTAGAAGAAAACATAGGCAAAAATCTCTTGAACATAAGTATGAGGAATTTTTTCCAGGAACATCTACTTGGGCAAGGGGAAAAAAATAGAAAATGAACAAGTGGAACTACATCAACTAAAAAGCTTTTGTACAGCTAAGGACACCAACAGCAGAACAAAAAGGCATCCTACACTATGGGAACATATATTTGTAATCGATTCATCTGATAAAGGGGTTAGAATAAAAAATATATAAAGAATTCATATGCCTCAACACCAAAACAACAAATAACCTGATTAAAAAAATGGGTGGAGACCCTGAACAGGCATTTATCCAATGAAGAAATACAGATGGCTAGCAGGCACATGAAAAGATGCTCCACCTTTCTAATCATCAGGGAAATGCAAATCAAATCCACAATGAGATATCACATCACACCAGTTAGAATGGCCACTATCTGAAAGACAAGAAATATCAAGTGTTGGCAAAGATGTGAAGAAATGGGAACCTTCCTATACTATTGCTGGGAATGTAAATCAGTACAACTGTGGAAAACAGTATGGAGGTTCCTCAAAAAACTAAAAATAGGGATACGATTTGACCCAGTAATTCTACTTCTAGAAATTTACCCTAAGTAAACAAAATTTTTGATTCAAAATGATATATCCATTCTATGTGTATTGTTGCATTTTTTTTACAATAGCCAAAGTATGGAAGCAACCTGTGTCCATCAGTAGATGAATGGATAAACAAGAGGTGGTACATATACACAATGAATATTATTCAGCCATAATAAAAGAAATCCTGCCATTTGCAATGACATTGACAGATCTAGAGAGTATTATACTCAGTGAAATAAGCCATGCAGAGAAAGACAAACAGCAGTTGGTTTTACTTATTTTTGGAATATAAAAACAAAGTAAAGCAGAATGAAGAAAACAGCAGTAGACTCAAGGACACTGAGAAGTGACTAGTCGTTACCATGTGGGAGGTGTTGGGGTGGGTGGATCAGGAGGCTCAGGGACATAAAGAGGCACAAAAATTCTCAGTCATAAGGTGGTCACAGGGACAGTATTACAGCATGGAGATTAGAATCAATGATTCTGTAGCACCTTTGTAGGTTGATATAAAAGTAATGGCACTAGTGGGGGTGAGGGTTGGGTAACTGTTGAACCAGTGTGTTGTACATTTGAAACAAATATAAGATTGTAAATCAATGATACTTAAATAAAAAAATTCACTAATATTAAAAATAAAAATATCTAACACAAATGTGAACATTATGGGAAAATGAAGTTTTGTTGAATAGTTTCAAATACATTATCTTATTATTTTGTCAACTAGGGTGATTTCTAACCCCATGTCTTATGAAAATAAAATAATGGCAGTAAAAATGCATTTGCATAATATTCTTTAAAAAAAAAAAGAATTGAGACTCTATCATAGTGATTGCCTGGCTGTGATTAGGCCACTGGATGGTCTAATAATGTAATTGATGTTAGGAGTTTTGGGACATGTCCTATCAGTTCCAACCTCAGCAGGCACATGAGACTAACAGTACATCCTGTACCTCCGGGAGAGGTTGGGAAGTAAAGATCAGCCCCATGAGCAATACGCTTTTGTGATAGTTGCTGACCCAAAGAGCCCTTCTAAAACATGGGCTGTTATGGGAACAGTTACTAGTAGTGTGCTGTAGCTGGTATTCTTTCTAATTTTAGTGACTACAGTCAAGTCTTCTGTGTGTGTTCTCTCTTCTTGCATTCAATAAGACTTCATTTTTATTCTGGAGTGTTTTTACTTCTTTGGGCGGTTTCCACTTGATGGTAGAGCTTTGGGCTTCTGCTTCATGGATATTTGCTCAGCCTTTGTCTTGTCTGGCCTTTAGTATCCTTCCAGTCCATTCTCTCAGGCTCCTGGGCTGCTAGTATGTAAATAAGCCCTGTATCTCCATTCTTTCCTTTTTTGGGGGAAAAGGAGTGTTTTATTTTATTTTTTGAGTAACTCAAGTGCATCCTAGTCTCTAACTAGAGGTACTGTGTGAACGAATTACGGGCCCCCAGTGATTGTATACTAAACCCTCAGTAAATGTTTGAAATTGCAGTTAAATCAATGGATGGGTGCCCAAGGTACTGATTCACTCAAGATAGGGGTTATATTTTCCTTTTATTCTCAGTCCTGGCTGGGCCAAACGGCCTAAAGTGTAGCTGATGGTTCATGAAATAATGTGTGGTTGTGTAACATTGGGCCATTGCTACTCCATATAATGTTAGAAAGGAAGGTTCTGTCTTGGGTAAGTGCTAACAATTGCTAATCATTCCTGATTCAAACCCAGATCAACTGTTTCCTCCTTCACAGAAGCCTCAGGGATTGCCCTGGTCTTGCTGATTTGTCACAGACCTTATTTCCTTTGGGATTCCTGCCACCTCAGTATTGAATGCAGAGTCCCATGTGATTCTCCACTTGGCACCCTGTTTCCAGTTAGGCCCCTTAGACTTCCCAACATGTACCAAGTTTTTCATTGTTTTATCCTTTTCTCCCAGCTTTATTGAGATACAATTGATGGATTCTGTTCATATTTAGGGTGTACAATTTGATAAAGGTGTACAGTGCTTAGTGATCACCATAATTCTCCTTAACATATCCATCAACTGACATAATTATCATTTTCTTTTTCTTTTTCAGTGATGACAATGCTTAAGGTCACCTTGTTAGCAAATTTCTGGTTGTGACACAGTATGTTAGCACTAGTCCCTTGCTGTACACTAGTCTTCAGTTTTCCTCTCCCGGGCCTCAGGACACTCTCTGTGTCCTTTGCCAATGACTGCTCAGCAATTGCCCCTGGTCCTGGTCTTTAAGATACTTGGACCTCCCTTTCCATACGTCTTCCTTTATAAAGACAGATTCTTTGCTGGGGAGAGTCTGGTCATCCTATATTGACATCAGGTGAATTTTTTCCTCCTCCATTACAATTCATACAGGATATCATATTTGAAAACATATCACCTACCCAATATTCCTTTTGCTTTTACTTTGTACATTTTCTGGAAATTTCACTAGACTGGCGATTTTAGTATGAAACTTGCTCTTTTTGTTATTTCCCATGGTATCTCTAGATTCATGAGTGGGTTTCCATCACTTTCCCTCAGTCTATCCATTCCAGCTATTTTGTCAACAGTTTATTTCTGATTAAAAGAGATCTTGGCCTCTGTTCAACTTCTCCCTGTATTCCTAGTTTAAAGTTAGTTGTCTGGACTTAAATGATTGTTATAACTTTAATAAATGAAAGATAATTATTTGAATTTTTAGATCTATCTATATTCTAGATGGATCTAGATTTTCTATCTCTGTTGGAGAGAGAGAAAATGTTTCCAGAAGTTTCCTTACCTTTTGCAAGAAATCATGCAATAAAGAGATGGATTCAGAATAAAAAGGGTAATGAATGATGAAGATAATAACATTATGTAAAGCAGAAATGTTTTCAAGGGCTAGAGAATGTTATTATATGGGAATATGTGAATTTAGAGCATGAGTCATAAATGCTTTTCAAAGCCATACATTTATTTTACACTCAGTTTTATGTAGTAGTTGAAATAGAACATATGAAGAGAGTCTTTGTAGAAGATTTAGGGACCTTGTTAAAATGAATGGAAAACAGTGAACTTGTGTTTTAATAATGATTATATACAAAACAGAGTTGTCTAGTCTTTAAGTATGTCTCTGAAATACACTTGAAAGAACTAAATAACTTATGATATCTATACATACTTGTTAGTATTTTAAATAATCTCAATAAAGCCTTTTATGAGTAAAATTAGATGTTAGAAAGTAAAATTAGAATTAGATGTTTTTCAAACAACATTAAAAGGAAAATTAGTCCCATGATGTTACAAAATTTCCTGCATATTAAGACTGCATCATTTAAAAGAGGTAGCATTGGCTTAAGGTGTGCACATGTTCCAAATTTCAGAAACAATAAAGTGGTCAAAATCTCTAGTGGAGGATGTAATGTGCTGAATTTTAGCAATTTGGGTGCAATCTACAAGAACCTTTTCCCCATTAATTTTAGAGCCTACTTTACCTCCTTATTTCTCAAACTATAGATCAGCGGGTTCAACATCGGAATCACAATACCATAAAATACTGAAGCCGCTTTCATGTTCTCCTCAGAATTATCTGAATGAGGCTGCACATACATGTAACATACGGTTCCACAGAAAATAGTGACAGCTGTCGGGTTCCTTACACTCTCCCTCTCTCTCATATATATATGTATAAATACAAAAATATATATACATATATATGGTATATATACAAACATATACATATAAATAAAATATATACTTACGTAGAACATGGAGACATTTAATTTACACAAAATATACATAAAATACATACATATATAAATATAAATAAATATTAATATAACTACAATACACACATAAATTTCTCTTTTGGTTCTGTTTCTCTGGAGTGTCTAATCTTACTATCACAACCACATAGGGAAGTTGATTAATATATTTTTCTGTACAACAATGTTGTCAGTTTTCCCCCAGTTCTAACATGGTCTCCTTAAATGGAAGACACAAAGAGTCACTTTTAAACACTGTGCCTTGGATTTATTTAAATGAATAAATAAACAAAAATAGTATGTTATGTATATAATTTTGTCTCCTAAATATTTTTGATTGCCTTTCTTTTATTTTTAACCACAGAGAAGGGAATTAATTACTTCTACATCTCATTGTCAACTCACAGTGAATTGCCATCTGTTTAGGTCTTTTCTCTCATTTATATTTGCTTTTACTACATTCCAATATTTCTTGTTTTTCATCATGTCCAATGCGCACTCCAAGATCTTGTCTGCCTTGACACATATTCTCTGTGCTTGTTATATATTGTGCATGTTCAATATATCCTGCAAAATGTAATATTTTATGCACATATTGTAAGAAAAGGAAGATTGCTTAGGTCTTTCTCAGGGCGAGCTCTGTTAATAAACAGAGCTTGAACAGACTAAGAGACTTGACTCTTCATAATATACTCAGATCCTGGCCATTTTAGGGAATGTGGGAAAAATTATCTCCCAAGATCACATGAAATCATAATAAACCAGTAAAAATAGTTACACAAGCTGTTTGTACAAGAGTATAAAGTGAGAGCCCTAGGGCCACTCCCCAAAGCCTCACCCATGGAGGAGATGCCCTGCCCAGGATCACTGTCCCACCAAGGCTCCAGGCAGCTGTTATCAGGGGCTTCCCAACTGGCGCAGCTCTGGTGCTGTCTACTCGGTCTGGTATCGTTTTTATTCTTGCTTTCATTTTCCATTTATCTGCTTATTTGCCCTAATGCTTCTTTCTTTAATATATTATTGTGTGCAGCCTCAATTCTGCCTTTTCAGATCCTTTCAACCTTATCTTGAGCAAAACACATATGTTTTGTTGTGTTATTTTGCTATAACTTGTGTTGTTGCATTTTAAGTCATTTAATAGTTTGTGATATATCCATGTTGTGGCTTTCTTTTTTTTTTGCTTCATTCTACCTTACAGTCAATAATATATAACAAGTTTCACAGATATATTCTTTATTGGTAGCTATTGTTTCCATCCTCAGTTATGTCCAACACTACTACAACATAGAGTTCAATGAAAAGGCTTGACTTGCTGTATTATATGTATGCTGTAAACAAAATTATTCATGATGTACATCACATATCTGCTCCTGTGTGTGTGTTGATATACATGTAGATCCACCTACACCTACACATATACCCACACACAGGCACACAGAATAGTTAAGATCTCTTGGGAAAAGAAAACATAATGCATGTATTTATGTATTTAATGGTGTAAAATAATTCCCATTGGTTATACCAATATCCTCTTCCACTAACAAACAGATGGAGTACTAGGGTTAAGCATGTGTGACAGGACCTGTATCATATTTAATAAGTAAAACAACTTCATATGAAAATAACTGAAAGTAATAAACTTCACATATGTAAAGTATAAAATTTGATGTTTTTTTTCAAGTATATGCATCTAAATAATCATCAAAACAATCAAGGTAGTGGAGATATCCACACCACCAAAGTTCCATAGTTTATATATAATATTTGCATTCTACACCTTTCTAGTCTGGAGACCCTTAACTTTGATTTCTTTAACTATTTCTTTTGGAATAACTATAGAATTACAAGAAGTAAAAAATAAAGGAGCCTGGAGAGTTCTTGTGTTCCACTTAGATTCCCCTAGTGGTAACAACTCCCTTCCTTTTTCATTTCTTATATTGCAGGTCTGCTGGTGATTGAATTTTCAGCATCTGTATATGTGAAAACTCTTATTTTGCATTCCTTTTTGAAAGCTCTTTTTCTGGGTGCAGAACTCTAGGTTAGCAGTTATTTTGTTTCTGTGTTTTAATGATGTTGTTCCTTTTCTTCTCACCTGCAGTACTTCTGATCAGTATGTTCTCTGTTCCTCTGTATCCAAGTATTTATTTTCTTTGACTGCTTAAGGTTTTTATTTAGCACTTAGAAGTATAAAGTAAAAATACATAGATGTCAACCTCTAAAGATATTTTGGACTCATTTATCCCTGCTTTTCCCTCTGAAAGAACACATAACAGCATTTAATGTAGATAACCTAATCATGGGAACCACATACTGTAAAGACCTTAAGAAACAGTATTGCATTATTTCTTACATATCCTATCTAGAGCATATTTTACATCTTTGTTTCTCAAGCTATAGTTCAAGGGATTTAACATGGCGATAACAAGGGCATAAAATATGGAAACCACTTTATCAGTGTCAAAGGAATGACTGGATTCAGGTTGCACATACATAAATATCAAAGTCCTGTAGAACACTGTGACCACAGTCAGGTGGTATCTACAGGTGGAAAAAGCCTTGCGCCTGCCCTTGGCAGAGTTCACCCTGAGAATGGCTACAAGGATGAGCATGTAAGACACATGAATTATAAGAAAAGATGAAGTCAAATTACAAACTGAGAAAATAAAACTAGTCAATTCAATCTCATGTGCATTTGAGCACAGCAAAGATACCAAGGAGAGACAGACAAGAAGAAATTATTGACAGCATTGCAGCCACAGAAGGAAGAATTAAAAATCTTTACAGTGGATTGGATTAAAGATGACGGCATGAGAGGTGAGACAAAGGCTTCCTCCTAAAACTGCATATAATATGAAAATATAACTAATACAACTACTCTTGAAAGAGCAACAGGAAAGAGGACTACAGCAAACTCCATACACCTGGAGACAAGAGAAGACCTCACCGAAAAGGGTAACGTACTAAAGCTCTGGTCCTGTGGGATCCAAGCCCTTTCCCCACCACAGCTCACCAGCAGGAGGAAGAGGAACGGAGTAGGGAGGGAATGGAGATCTGGGACTGCTGAATACCTAACTCTGGAGATCTGCTCTGGGAGCACAAACCTACATTTCGTGGTGCTTGCATGATACTCTCATAATTAGGGGGTTGGAAAGCTAAGACAGGCAGAATTCCTGGAGAGACTAAGATTCCAGCTGCTTGTGGAAAGCAGGGATCCATATCCAGTTGCTCTGGGGCAAAAGAAAGGTGGGCAGTCTGAGAGACTTCCTAACAAAGAAGCCCTTAGCAAGAGGGCTGCTGAAGGGGCAAGGATTGCACAGGTGCACTCTGCCCAGCAGATTGGTGCTCCAGCTCTCTGGCAGCCTACACAGCTCCAGGAACCCATTCTGTGACAGGCAGGTTACTGTGCCTTTCTCCTGACCAGCCCCACTGGGCTTGCAAACTGGGAAACCATACCCTGGCGTTAGGCCAGACAGAGGGAAGATATGTCTACAGCAACTAAAAACGCAAAGCACAGAGGCTTATACCTGTGTGCTCGGTCCACTGGTTCAGGCAGTGGAGACAGGCATAGCAGCCAGGTACCAGGAAACAGCTCTTTCCTCCCCCAAGGCACCAAAACCACTCCTGTGCAATCCCCAACATTTCTTCAGGGCCAAGCAGCTCCAGAGAGTATAGCTCTGGGCACTAGAGGGCGCCATACACAAATATGAAATGCCAAAGAACCTGGTCCAGAGTAAAATTATGAATACCTCTCCCGAGAAAGATTTAAATGATATTGACCTCATGACTCTCCCTGAAAGGGAGTTCAAAATAAAAATCATTAACATGCTCATGGAGGTATGGAAAGATATTCAAGAACTCAGGAATGAATTACAGTCAGAGATCCAATCATTGAAGAGCACAATGGACAGTATTAAAACCAGATTGGATACGGTGGAGGAGACGATAAATGAAATAGAAATAAGAGAAGAGGAATACAAAGAAGCTGAGGCACAGAGAGAAAAAAGGATCTCTAAGAATGAAAGAATATTGCGAGAACTGTGTGACCAATCCAAATGGAACAATATTCGCATTATAGGGGTACCAGAAGAAGAAGAGAGAGAAAAAGGGATACAAAGTGTCTTTGAGGAGGTGATTGCTGAAAACTTCCCCAATCTGGTGAAGGAGATAGTCTCTCAGGCCATGCAGGTGCGCAGATCTCCCAACACAAGGGACCCAAGGAACACAACATCAAGACATATAGAAATTAAAATGGCAAATATAAAGGATAAGGACAAACAATTAAAAGCAGCCACAGAGAGAAATAAGATCACATACAAAGGAAAACCCATCAGGCTATCATCAGACGTCTCATCAGAACCTTACAGACCAGAAGGGAGTGGCATGATGTACTTGATGCAATGAAGCAGAAGGGCCTTGATCCAAGATTACTTTATCCAGCCAGATTATCATTTAAATTTGAAGGTTGAATTAAACAATTTCCAGATAAGCAAAAGCTGAGAGAACTTACATCCCCCAAACCATCCCTACAGTGTATTTTGGAGGGACTTCCATAGATGGAAGTGTTCCTCCAGTTTAATAGCTGTCACCAGAGGTAATAGAACCACAGAAAAGAAAGTAGAACAGCTAATTACTAAGAAAATGCAAAATTAAATGAAGTATCCCCAAAGTCAATCAAAGGATAGGCAAACAGTACAGAATATGATACCTAATATATAAAGAATGGAGGAAGAAGAAAAAGGAGGAGGAAAAAAACAAAAAACAAAAAAAAGGAACCTTTAGATTGTCTTTGTAATAGCATATTAAGTGAGTTGTTAGACTCTTAGATAGTAATGAAGTTAACCTTGAACCTTTGGTAACCAAGAATCTGAAGCCTACAATGTCAATAAGTACATACCTATCAGTAATCACCCTAAATGTAAATGGCCTGAAGGCACCAGTCAAAAGACACAGAGTCACTGAATGGATAAATAAACAAGACCCATCTATATGCTGCCTTCAAGAGACTCGCTTTAAATCCAAAGAGATTCACAGACTAAAAGTGAAGGGATAGAGAAAGACATTTCATGCAACCAGAAGGGAGAAAAAAGCAGGAGTTGCAGTACTTATATCAGACAAAATAGACTTCAAAACAAAGAAGGTCACAAGAGACAAAGCAGGACATTACATAATGACCAAAGGGTCAATCCAACAAGAATATTGCACCCAACACAGGAGCTCCTACATATATGAAACAAATTCTAACAGAATTAAAGGGGGAAATAGAATGCAATGCATTCATTCCAGGAGAGTTCTACACAATACCTACTCTGAAGGACAGATCAACCAGGAAGAAAATAAGTGAGGAGACAGAGGCACTGAACAACACATAAGAACAGATGGACCTAACAGACATCTACAGAACTCTACACTCAAAAGCAGCAGAATACACATTCTTCTCAAGTGCACATGGAACACTTTCAAGAATAGATCATATACTAGGCCACAAAAAGAGCCTCAGTAAATTCAAAAAGATTGGAATTGTACCAACCAGCTTCTCAGACAAAAAAGGAATGAAACTAGAAATGAATTACACAAAGAAAATGAAAAATCCCACAAACAAACGGAGGCTTAATAACACGTTCCTAAATAATCAGTGGATCAATGACCAAATGAAAACAGAGATGAAGCAATATATGGAGCCAAATGACAACAATAATTCAACTCCACAAAATCTGTGGGACGCAGCAAAGGCCATGCTAAGGGAAAAGTATATTGCAATAGAGGCCTACCTCAGGAAAGAAGAACATTCCCATATGAGCAGTCTTAACTTACAATTAACAAAACTAGAAAAAGAAGAACAAATGAGACCCAAAGTCTGTAGAAGGAGGGACTTATCAAGAAAAAAGAGTCTATTCACATAAACAGAATCAGAAATGAGAAAGGAAAAATCACTATGGACAGCACATAAATACAAAGAAATATTAGAGAATACCATGAGAAATTATATGGTAACAAACCTAGAAGAAATGGACAACTTTCTAGAAAAATACAACCTTCCAAGGCTGATCCAGAAAGAAAGAGAAAATTTCAACGGACCAATTATCAGCAATGAAATAGAACTGGTAATCAAAAACCTACTTAAGAACAAAACCCCTAGACCAGATGGCTTCACTGCTGAATTTTATCAAACATTTAATGAAGACCTCATACCCATCATCCATAAAGTTTTCCAAGGGGTAGAAGAAGAGGGAATACTTCTAAACTCATTGTATGAAGCCAGCATCACTCTAATACCAAAACTGGGCATAGACACAACAAAAAAAGAAAACTACAGACCAATATCCCTGATGAACATAGATGTAAAAATACTCAACAAAATATTAGCAAACCGAATTCAAAAATACATCAAAATGATCATCCATCATGATCAGGTACGATTTATTCCAGGGATGTAAGGACGGTTCAACATTCGAAAATCTATCAACATCATCCACCACATAAACAAAAAGGAAGACAAAAAACACATTATCATCTTCATAGGTGCTTAAAAAGCATTTGACAAAATTCAACATCCATTCCTGTTAAAAACTCTCAACAAAATGGGTATAGAGGGCAAGAACCTCAACATAATAAAGGCCATATATGACAAACCCACAGCCAACATTATACTTAACAGCGAGAAGCTGAAAGTTTTTCCTTTAAGATCGGGAACAAGACAAGGATGCCCACTCTCCCCACTTCTATTCAGCATAGTACTGGAGTTCCTAGCCATGGCAATCAGACAACACAAAGAAATAAAAGGCATCCAGATTGGCAGGGAAGAAGTTAAACTGTCCCTGTTTGCAGATGACATGATATTGTACATATAAAACCCTAAGGAATCCACTCCAAAACTACTAGATCTAATATCTGAATTCAGCAAAGTTGTGGGATACAAAATTAATGTGCATAAATCTATGGCATTCTTATACACTAACAATGACCTAGCAGAGAGAGAAATCAGGGAAACAATTCCACTCAAAGTTGCATCAAAAAGAATAAAATATATAGGAGTAAACCTAACCAAGGAAATGAAAGACCTATACTCTGAAAACTACAGGACACTCATGAAAGGAATTAAAGAAGATACAATAAATGGAAACACATCCCATGCTCTTGGCTAGGAAGAATTAATATTGTCAAAATGGCCATCCTGCCTAAAGCAATCTACAGATGCAATGCAATTTCTATCAAAATACCAACAGCATTTTTCAATGAATTAGAGAAAATCATTCTAAAATTCATTTGGAACCACAAAAGACCCTAAATAGCCAAAGAAATCCTGAGAAGGAAGAATAAAGCTGGGGGATTATACTCCCCAACTTCAAGCTTTACTACAAAACCACAGTACTCAAGACAATTTGGTACTGGCACAAGAACAGACCCATAGACCAATGGAACAGACTAGAGAGCCCTGATATAAATCCAACCATATATGGTCAATTAATATATGATAAAGGAACCATGGACATACAATGGGGAAATGACAGTCTCTTCAACAGGTGGTGCTGAAAAAACTGGACAGTTACATACAAGAGAATGAAACTGGATTATTGTTTAACCCCATACACAAAACTCGAAATGAATCAAGGACCTCAATGTAAGTCATGAAACCATAAAACTTTTAGAAGAGAAAATAGGCAAAAATCTCCTGAATATAAGCATGATCAATTTCTTCCTGAACGCTTCTCCTCGAGCAAGGGAAAGAAAAACAAAAATGAACTCATGGGAGTACATCAAACTAAAAAGTTTCGGTATGGCAAGGGACACCATCAACAGAACAAAAAGGCATCCTACAGCATGGGAGAATATATTTGTAAATGACATATCCAACAAGGGGTTAACATCCAAAATATATAAAGAACTTACATGACTCTACACCCAAAAAGCAAATAACCGGATTAAAAAATGGGCAGAGGATATGAAGACACAGTTCTCCAAAGAAGAATTTCATATGGCCAACATACACATGAAAAGATGCTCCACATCACTAATCATCAGGGAAATGCAAATTAAAACCACAATGAGATATCACTTCATACCAGTAAGGATGGCCACCATCCAAAAGACTAAGAACAACAAATGCTGATGAGGATGCGGAGAAAGGGGAACCCTCCTACACTGCTGGTGGGAATGTGAGCTAGTTCAACCATTGTCAAAAGTAATATGGACGTTCCTCAAAAAACTAAAAATACAAATACAATTTGACCTAGGAATCCCACTCTTTGGAATTAACCCATAGAATACAACTTCTCAGATTCAAAAAGACCTATGCACCCCTATGTTTATTCCAGCACTTTTTACAATAGCCAAGGTATGGAAGCAACCTAAGTGTCCATCAGTAGATGAATGGATAAAGAAGATGTGGTACATATACACAATTGAATACTATTCAGCCAAAAGAAGGAAACAAATCCTGCTATTTGCAACAACATGGATGGAGGTGGAGGATATTATGCTCAGTGAAATAAGCCAGATGGAGAAAGACAAGTGCCAAATGATTTCCCTCATTTGTGAAGTATAACAATGAAGCAAAACTGAAGGAACAAAATAGTAGCAGACTCAGAGACTTCCAAGAAGGAACTAGTGGTTACCAAAGGGGAGGGTTTGTGGGAGGGTGGGAGAAGGGGATTGTGAGGTATTATATTTAGTACACATGATGTGGGGAATCACGGGGAAAGCGGTGTAGCACAGAGAAGGCAAACAGTGAATCTGTTATCTTACTACACTGATGGACAGTGACTGAATTGGGGTATTTGTGGGGACTTGATAATATGGGTAAGTGTAGTAACCACATTGTCTTTTCATGTGAAACCTTCATAAGGTGTATATCAATAATACTTTAATAAGAAAAATCTTTATAGAGACTAGAAGAGAAACAAATGTGCTGTAGAAATAGGGGACTGCCACTAGTCCCTGATATTCCTTTGGCACATGATGACTGTGTACAGCAGAGGCTTAGAGGTGGCAACATAGCAGTAGTAGGACATTTCTGACAGAATGAAGAGTTCACTGACAATGAGCACAGTGTCGAAAGCACAAAAGTAATAGGAGATTGCATTTTCTTCCGTAACAAAACTTACTAACATTTTGGGTCCCACAGCGGTTGAGTAACCGAGGTCAGTGAGAGCCAGGTGTCTGAGGAAGAAGTACATGGGAGTTTGGAGCCTGGAGTCCACCTTGGTGAGGATGATCAGGCCCAAGTTGCCCAGCGCTGAGATCATGTAGATGGTGAGGAAGAGCCCAAATAACGGAGCCTGCAGCTCAGGGTGGTCTGTGATCCCCATGAGGATGAATTCACTCAGAACTGTTAGATTGTGGTTTTCCATCCAGATCTATTGGAAATCCTATTCTGGATAGAGACATTGGCATAGTAAAAAGCTTTCTTTTAGGATCATCTGGTGGGGTTTTAGTGTACAAAGCTAATATAAATAAGGTAATTCAAAATTTCCAATTCAGTATACTTTAGAGTAAACCCACCTCCTTCAATAAAATCTATACAACAATTAAACACACACTCACACTCACATATGTATCTAAAGAGAGAGGGTTGGGGAGAACGTGAAAGCAATACAGTTGGGAACAGGATAGATCAATGGTTTTCCAGTGGGAAGATTTGTCTCCCAAGGAACATTGATGTGTTGTGAGGCTTTTCAATTGTCACTATTGGAGCGAGGGAACTTTAGGAATATCATTGTTAGAGCCCAATGATGCTACTAATCGTCCTACTATATTAGTGCTGCCCCCACAACAAAGAAGTATCCAACTTCTGGGAAGATGGCGACGTGAACTGACTGGCAGAAAATTCCTCCCAACATTATATTTATTCACGAAAACACAGCAAATATAACTATTCCTGAAAGAGAAACCAGAATACACAGGAAAGCGCACAGCGTGCACCTACACCTGAGAGGACTCGGCACCCGGCGAGGCAGGTAAGATACAGAGCCGCAACCTGGCAGGACCTGAGCACTCCCCCATCCAGCACACTGGCGGGCAGCTACACCTGAGAGGACTCGGCACCCGGCAAGGTGGGTAAGATATGGAGCCGTGACCCGCCGGGACCTGAGCACTTCCCCACCCCAGCACACCGGCAGGAGGAGAGGATTCAGAGCCGGGGCAGAGTGGAAGTCTGCACCGGGAGTGCCAACACACAGCGCGGTGTAGTGGAGATTGGAGAGACAGAGGGTGCAGGATCTCAGCGGGGAATGTGCCAGTTGCTTGTGGAAGGCTCCGGGAAGGAAAGAAAAAGGAAAAAAGAAGAAGAAAAGCGTGCGCTTTTTTCAGCGGTGTTAAAGAGACAGGAGCCCAGCAGAGGACTGCATCGCCCTGGCACACTCAGCCCAGCAGGCTGGGAGTCCTGAGGAGCTTTGGACCCCTTAGCTGGTGACCGGGAAAGGGTGGCTGCACTTAGGACTCCCACAGAGATCAACAGCCTCCAATTGGTTCCCACCCTGGCCAGAGCTATAAAGGGCCTTGCAGAGCGGCACGGCCATGGGTCGGGAATAGTGGAGCAACAGCGCCCCCTACAGCATTCACACAGAACCCACTCCCAGTGGGCGTTTATTTTTTTTTAGTTGTTTTTTCTTCTCTTTCTTTTCTTTTTTTCTCTCCCTTTTTTTTCTTTTTCCTTTTTAAAGTCATAAAGAGCCCAGCTGACATACGTGGCAACTACCAGCAACCAATTCTATAGCCATGAAAAGACAGAGAAATATTGTACAGACAAAGCTTCAGACCCAGACAACCCCAGAGAGGGAACCTGAAGAGATGGACATGCACAGTCTTCCGGAAAAAGAATTCAGAAGAAAAGTCATAGCCATGCTGATGGATCTACAGAGAAATGTGCAAGAGCTGAGGGAGGAAGTGAGTGAAGTGAGGAAAGAATATGCAGAAATGAGACAAGCCATCGACGGGCTTAACAGCAGAATGGAGGAGGTGCAAGAGACAGTTAATGGATTAGAAATTAGAGAACAGGAAAACAGAGAAGCTTAGGCAGAGAGAGATAAAAGGATCTCTAGGAATGAAAGAATATTAAGAGAACTGTGTGACCAATCCAAACAGAATAATATTTGCATTATAGGAGTACCAGAGGAAGAAGAGGGAGAAAAATGGATAGAAAGTGTCTTATAAGAATTATTGCTGAAAACTTTCCCACACTGGGGGAGTAAATAGTCACCAGAAGGAGGGACATAATAAAGATCAGAAAAGAAATAAATAAAGGACATTACATAATGATAAAGGGGTCAGTCCAACAAGAAGACATAACCATTATAAATATATATGCACCCAACACGGGAGCACCAGCATATGTGAAACAAATGCTAACAGAATTGAAGGAGGAAATAGACAGCAATGCATTCATTTTAGGAGACTTCAATACACCACTCACTCCAAAGGATAGATCAACCAGACAGAAAATAAGTAAAGACACAGAGGCACTGAACAACACACTAGAACACATGGACCTAACAGATATCTACAGAATTCTGCACCCAAAAGCAACAGGATACACATTCTTCTCAAGGGCACATGGAACATTTTCCAGAATAGACCACATACTAGGCCACAAAAAGAACCTCAGTAAATTAAAAAATATTGAAATCCTACTAACCAACTTCTCAGATCACAAAGGTATAAAACTAGAAATAAATTTTAGAAAGAAAAAAAAGCTCACAAATACATGGAGACTTAACAATATTCTCCTAATTAATCAATGGGTTAATGACCAAATCAAAACAGAAATCAAAGTATATATGGAAACTAATGACAACAACAACACAAAGCCACAACTTCTGTGGGACGTAGCAAAGGCAGTTCTAAGAGGAAAGTATATTGCAATCCAGTACTATTTAAAGAAGGAAGGGCATTCCCAAATGAATAGTCTAAAGACACAATTATTGAAATTGGAAAAAGAAGAACAAAGGAGGCCCAAAGTCATCAGAAGGATGGATATAATAAAGATCAGAGAAGAAATAAATAAAATTGAGAAGAATAAAACAATAGAAAAAAATCAAAGAAACCAAGAACTGGTTCTTTGAAAAAATAAACAAAATAGATAAACCCCAAGACAGACTCATTAAGAGAAAAAGAGAATCTACACACATAAACAGAATCAGAAATGAGAAAGGAAAAATAATGACGGACCCAACAGAAATACAAAGAATTATAAGAGAATATTATGAACATCTATATGGTAACAAGCTGCAAAACCTAGAATAAATGGACAACTTCTTAGAAAAATACAACCTTCCAAGACTGACCAAGCAAGAAACAGAAAAACTAAGCAGAACAATCACCAGCAACGAAATTGAATCGGTAATCAAAAAACTACCCAAGAACAAAACCCCTGGACCTGATGGATTCACCTCTGAATTCTACCAGACATATAGAGAAGAAATAACACCCATTCTCCTTAAAGTTTTCCAAAAAATAGAAGAGGAGGGAATACTTCCAAACTCTTTCTATGAAGCCAGTATCGGTCTAATACAAAAACCGGGCAAAGACCTCACCAAAAACGAAAATTATAGACCAATATCCCTAATGAACATAGATGCAAAATATTCAACAAAATATAAGCAAACTGAATTCAAAAATACATCAAGCGGATCATACACCATGATCAAGTGGGATTCATCCCAGGGATGCAAGGATGGTACAACATTCGAAAATCCATCAACATCATCCACCATATCAACAAAAAGAAGAACAAAAACCACATGATCATCTCCCTAGATGCAGAAAAAGCATTTGACAAAATTCAGCATCCATTCATGATTAAAACTCTCAACAAAATGTGTATAGAGGGCAAGCACCTCAACATCATAAAGGCTATATATGACAAACCCACAGCTAACATCATTCTTAACAGCGAGAAGCTGAAAGCTTTTCATCTAAGATCAGGAACAAGACAGGGATGCTCACTCTCTCCACTGTTATTCAACATAGTGTTGGAGGTCCTAGCCACGGCAATCAGACAAAACAAAGATATACAAGGCATCAAGATTGGAAAAAGAAGAAGTCAAATTGTCACTATTTGCAGATGACATTATACTGTACATAAAAACCCTAAAGACTCCACTCCAAAACTACTAGAACTAATATCTGAATTAAGCAAAGTTGCCGGATACAAAATTAACACACAGAAATCTGTTCCTTTCCTGTACACTAATGATGAACTAACAGAAAGAGAAATCAGAGAAACAATTCCATTCACAATTGCATCAAAAAGAATAAAATACCTAAGAATAAACCTAACGAAGGAAGTGAAAGAACTGTACTCTGAAAACTACGACACTCCTAAGAGAAATTAAAGAGGACACTAACAAATGGAAATGCATCCCATGCTCTTGGCTAGGAAGAATAAATATTGTCAAAATGGCTATACTACCTAAAGTAATCTACAGATTCAAAGCAATCCCTATCAAACTACCAACAGCTTTCTTCAATGAACTGGAACAAATAATTTTAAAATTCATATGGAACCAGAAAAGACCCCGAATAGCCAAAGCAATCCTGAGAAGGAGGAATCAAACAGGGGGAATTACCCTCCCTGACTTCAATTCCTACTACAAAGCCACAGTAATCAAGACAATTTGGTACTGGCACAAAAACAGACCCACAGACCAGTGGAACAGAATAGAAAATCCAAACATTAATCCAAACACCTACAGTCAATTAATATTTGATAAAGGAGCCCTGGATATACAATGGGGAGATGACAGCCTCTTCAGCAGCTGGTGTTGGAAAAACTGGACAGCTACATGTAAGAGAATGAAACTGGACTACCGTCTAGCCCCATATACAAAGGTAAACTCAAGGTGGATCAAAGACCTGAATGTAAGTCATGAAACCATAAAACTCTTAGAAAAAAACATAGGCAAAAATCTCTTGGACATAAACATGAGCGACTTCTTCATGAACATATACCCCCGGGCAAGGGAAACAAAAGCAAAAATGAACAAGTGGGACCATATCAAGCTGAAAAGCTTCTGTACAGCAAAGGACACCATCAGTAGAACAAAATGATATCCTACAGTATGGGAAAATATATTCATAAATGATGTATCTGATAAGGGGTTGACATCCAAAATATATAAAGAACTCACGCACCTTAGCAAACAAAAAGCAAATAACCCAATTAAGAAATGGGCAGAGGACATGAATAGACACTTCTCTAAAGAAGAAATTCAGATGGCCAACAGGCACATGAAAAGATGCTCCACATCGCTGGTCATCAGAGAAATGCAGATTAAAACCACAATGAGATATCACCTCACACCAGTGAGGATGGCCAACATCCAAAACACAAACAACAACAAATGTTGGCGAGGATGTGGAGAAAAGGGAACCCTCCTACACTGCTGGTGGGAATGCAAATTAGTTTAACCATTGTGGAAACAGTATGGAGGTTCCTCAAAAAACTCAAAATAGAAATACCATTTGACCCAGGAATCCCATTCCTAGGAATTTACCCTAAGAATGCAGCAGCCCAGTTTCAAAAAGACAGATGCACCCCTAGTTTATTACAGCACTATTCACACAATAGCCAAGAAATGGAAGCAACCTAAGTGTCCATCAGTAGATGAATGTATTAAGAAGATGTGGTACATATACACAATGAAATATTATTCAGCCATAAGAAGAAAACAAATCCTACCATTTGCAAAAGCATGGATGGAGCTAGAGGGTATTATGCTCAGTGAAATAAGCCAAGCCGAAAAAGACAAGTATCAAATGATTTCACTCATATGTGGAATATAAGAACAAAGAACAAAACTGAAGGAACAAAACAGTAGCAGACTCACAGAACCGAAGAACGGACTAATAGTTACCAAAGGGAAAGGGACTGGGGAAGATGGGTGGGAAGGGAGGGATAAGAGTATAAAAGGGGTATTACAATTAGCTGATGTAAGGTAAGGGGGGCACGGGGAGGGCTGTACAACTCAGAGAAGACAAGTAGTCATTCTATAGCACCTCAGTACGCTGATGGACAGTGACTGTAAGGGGGTTGGTGGTGGGGGACCTGATGAAGGGGGTAGTTTAACCACCATAATATTGCACATGTAATTGTAGGTTAACGATACCAAAATAAATTGTAAATAAATAATAAAAAAAAACAAGTGTCCAGCGTTAGATGTCAATAGGGCCAAGGTGGCAAACACTTATTAGGATAGTTTTAGATGATACAGATATAGGTATAGTAGATAGATATAAGAAACAAAATTTGAAGTGGCAGAAATTTGGGTATTAGGTATAGATAATGTTAAATCCCTCTGTTTATCTTTTATATAATGACAATTACATAATTAAATTTACCAAATTACAATCACATCATATAATATTGATTAATTTCATAATAAAAATTTTAAAACAAAGTCCAGTAATCTGTGGAAACATTTAAAACCATTTATTCTAAAACATAGTCCCTTATGACTGTAGGTGATACAAAAGGAAGCAACACATTTGGGTGATAAACTCTAACAGATCATAGTAGAGATTATTTGTCATTCACGGGGAAATATCCCGGGAAATATGCATATGTAGATGGAGTCACTGCTATTCCTACAATTCTGAAATAGACAAAGGAATACTATGAGCAAATGATGTATCATCTTACTCTCTTTTTCCATATCCGCAAAATCAACCCTTCCTTTTTTTTGCAGGGCTGCTGGGAAAGATAAATGAGAATTAAATGTTTCAGTGCTTTTGTGGTGCCTGCAAATATCCCTCACACAGTGGGTATTGTTTTCTTTTTTTCATTTTGTTTTTTAAGTGGGAGTATGTTGTTTGAAATGAATTTTTATGTATGTGCATAGAAATGATTTTTGTGTGATTTAATTTGTTGGTCAGGGTTATAATAATGAGGAGATGAAGTGGTGTGTTATCCAAGTAACTGTCCCCAGTCCCTGCCCCACCATGTCCCAACTCCACAACTAAAATTGGACCATCAGTGTGTTGTTCTTTTGAATAATTTATTTCTACCTCACAAAAAATATTTAATAAAAATTTGCCTAAAACTAAAATATTTCCTCCTGCCCAGGTTTATTTTCATTATAACTGACACATACTCTGTTGTTATATATATTGTAGGAGTCTAGAATAGTTTGAGGAAATTCACCAAGTGTATATTGGAGGACTCTAGAATAGTTTGAGGAAATTCTGGAAATTAGGAGGAAGTCGGGTCACCTGAATTGGTTTTTTGTAATGAAATTTCATAAAAATTCCCTTGGATCCTGTAAAAAAATTCTAAAGTTACTATATTACACAACTGCAAGATGAAATGTACAGATGGTAGATAGATGGGTAGATAGATAGATAGATAGATAGATAGATAGATAGATAGATAGATAGATAGATGTAGAGGTATTTAGATTCTGGGATGTTAACTTTGTCTTCACATTAAAGCAAAAAAGAACCCCTCTCTATTGTTACCTAGCATATAACACAAACATAAGTATAATTAAATAAAGATGTATAGAAATATCCCTAATAAGTAGCTAATTTTTTAAATGTATGTCAAAATAGAATGAGGATGGTGGGCTAAATTAAAAGATTTAATGGTCTAAAAATATTGTATCAGTGCTTCCTTAGAAGGAAGAAAATTTCTGAACACAAGGAAAATAGCAGTGTCAGGAGTCTATGAATGAGAAATAATAAGAAAGCAAATAGAAAAATACATCATAACATTACCTTTTAAGCATGTTTGTAGTAAATCCACACTGATCTCACATTAAACATTGTTTATTAAGTTGTGAGTTTCTGGTATCTACTCTGAACCCAAGTATTTGCCTTTTTATTTCAGAAATGTTGGACTGCTGTTAGGAAATTCTACTTAAAGGGATGGAATAAGAAGCAATACAAATTTTGGTTAAATGAAAAGCTAAGGAAATAATATTTCATTGGTAAGTGCTGACTTCTTGATATCAAGGAGGATAGAGGCTTCTCACCAGCTTTAAATGTCTATATAAAACATCAAATTATGTGCTTTCTGTCAGATTCCACTGGAAACATGTTGTGCAGTTTTCCATCACCATAAAACTGAGAACTTAAACCTCTCCTAACCTTCAAAATTTGCCTTTCTCTTCTCAGTGTAGGTTAAGTTCCTCTTTGTGCACATCAATATTCAGAAATAATTTACATTTATACATTGATTTAAATAATGAATTATTAAGATATTCTTGAGCAAAGGAATAAGAAGAGTCTACTGTCACTAAATGAGGATTTGGAAGGACATCAAATTAGAAACTACGTAATTACTATTTCATAATTCTGCCATGATTTTTGTTTTGTACTCCTGACTGTTTAGTTAGGCTCTATCGTCTCTCAGTTTTGACCTCTATCATTTAATAGAATTGAGGGGAGGCTGTTTATTAATGGTTTAGAACAATTTGTATTCACCTGCGAGTTAAGATGTTTTGTTTGTGTATTATTACATTTGTACATTTTATTCTTGATTAACTTTCATTTTTCTCCCCATTTTGGTAGTTAATTTTTGAATCCGCTTGGCTAGGCTGTGATGTCCGGTTGTTTAGTCAAAACTCAGTCTAGATGTCGTGAAGATATTTTTAGGTGGTTCACATTTAAATCAATGGACTCTGAGTACAGACAATTATCCTCCAGAATGTGGGCGGGCCTCATCCAATCAGTTAAAGACCTTAGAACAAAGACTGATTTCTCCCAAAGAAAAGGAATTTGCTCCAGACTGCAAAATCAAAAATTTACCTTAGTTTTCCACTTTTGTGCCCCAACAGCAGTATCCACTCTTGCAGTGCCAGCCTCCTCACAGATGCCTTGCCAGTCCCAAGAGCTGCATGAGTCTGTTCCTTAAAATAGCCCTTTTTCTCTCTCTTATATATAGGCTACATGCACATATACATAAAATAATATAAAACATTATATAATTACAAGATGTGTACATATTTATATAAATACATATACAAATAAATGTACATAAATATAAATAAATATTCCCATAACTAAAATATGTATATTAATTTCTTGTTGGTTCTCTTTCTCTATACTATCTTTATTAACATAATCATACAGGGAACTTGATTAATATATATGCCACAAGCTTGTCAGTATTCCTCCAGTTCTAGCATGGTTTCCCTCGATTGGATGACACAATGGACTCTTTTATAAACACTGTCGTATTACATTATTTAAACATACAAATGAACTAAATAATGTATTATGTATATAATGTGTTTTCTTCTTAATTTCTTTTAATATTTTTTCTCTTTGACTCTAAGGAAGGAAGTAATTACTCCTGTTGCTCATCCTTGACTCACAGAATTATTATCCGTTAGGTCTTCTCTGTCATATTTGCCTTTATTGCAATTATATTTTTCTTGTTTTTCCATCATGTCTAATACCCACTCCAGTTATCTGCCTTGACACATAGCCTCCTGTGCTTGTTTTATGCTCTGCATGACCAGTGAATTCTGCAGAAATGTAATATCTTACGTGCATATGTTTGGTTAAGTTATTCTGCTATAAATTGCATGGTCACATTTTAAGTCATTTAATGGTCTGTGAGG
>JAQQAC010006904.1:17318287-17333881 GCA_029783875.1 Phataginus tricuspis | reverse complement strand
TATTCCTATCTTTAGGCAAAGTATTTGATTCATTCGTGTTGGCAAAGGTGGTCAACACATTCTATGATTTTTTGGACAAGGAAATGCTAATTTAATAAATTAGATTCTATTCATATTGAGACTGTGCTATACTCATTATACTATAATTCAGAAATTATGTTTATGTTATTACATACATGTAATATAACCTAGAAGCAATGAAATATGTAGATTATTTGCATTTTCCCTTTAATTACCCTGTTATAGTAGTGCATATTTCATGTAAGAAGTATGACATAATTTTTTAATTATTTTTTATTAAGGTATTATTGATATGCACTCTTATGAATGTTTCACATGAAAAAACAATGTGTTTACTACATTTACCCATATTATCAAATCCCCACCCATACCTCAGTTTAGTCACTGTCCGTCAGTGTAGTAAGATGCCACAGATTCACTGTTTGCCTTCTCTGTGCTACACTGTATTCCCCGTGATTCCCCACACCATGTGTACTAAACATAATACTCCTCAATACCCTTCTCCCAGCCTCCCCACCTGCTCTCCCACACCCCTCCCCTTTGCAACCACTAGTTCCTTCTTGGAGTCTCTGAGTCTGCTGCTATTTTGTTCCTTTATTTTTCCTTCATTGTTATACTCCACAAATGAGGGAAATCATTTGGTACTTGACTTTCTCCACCTGGCTTATTTCACTGAGCATAATATCCTCCAGCTCTGTCTGTGTTGTTGCAAATAGCAGGATTTGATTCCTTCTTATGGATGAATAGTATTCCATTGTGTATACATACCACATCTTATTTATCCATTCATCTACAGATGGACACTTAGGTTGCTGCCATATCTTGGCTATTGTAAAAAGTGCTGCAATAAACAGAGATGCATATGTCTTTTTGAATCTGAGAAGTTGTATTCTTTGGGTAAATTCCAAGGAGTGGGATTTCTGAGTCAAATGGTATTTGTATTTTAGTTTATTGAGGAACCTCCATATTGCTTTCCACAATGTTTGAACTAGCTTACATTCCCACCAGCAGCGTAGGAGGGTGACCCTTTCTCCGCATCCTCACCAGCATTTGTTGTTCTTAAGCTTTTCAGTTTTGTCCATCTTTACTGGTGTGAGGTGTTATCTCATTGTTGTTTTAATTTGCATTTCCCTGATGATTAGTGATGTGGAGCATCTTTTCATGTGTCTGTTTGCCATCTGAATTTCTTCTTTGGAGAAATATCTCTTCATATCCTCTGCCCATTTTTTAATCAGGTAATTTGCTTTTTGGGTGTTGAGGCATGTAAGTTCTTTATATATTTTGGATTTTAACCCCTTGTAGGATATGTCATTTACAAATATATTCTCCCATATTGTAAGATGTCTTTTTGTTCTTTTGATGGTCTCCTTCACTTTACAGAAACTTTTTAGTTTCATGTAGTCCCATGAGTTAATTTTTACTTTTGTTTCCCTTGCTTGAGGGGATGCATTCAGGAAGAAGTTGCTCATTCTTATGTTCAGGAGATTTATGCCAATGTTGTCTTCTAAGAGTTTTATGGTTTCATGACTTACATTAAGGTC
Organism: Phataginus tricuspis; assembly: GCA_029783875.1. Classification (NCBI taxonomy): domain Eukaryota; kingdom Metazoa; phylum Chordata; class Mammalia; order Pholidota; family Manidae; genus Phataginus; species Phataginus tricuspis. The sequence goes on along the minus strand of JAQQAC010006904.1, from coordinate 17,332,319 downwards.
TTTGATCCATTTTGAGTTTACTTTTGTGTATGGGGTTAAACAATAATCCAGTTTCATTCTCTTACAAGTAGCTGTCCAGTTTTGCCAACACCAGCTGTTGAAGAGGCTGTCATTTCCCCATTGTACGTCCATGGCATATTTATCATATATGAATTGACCATATATGGTTGGATTTATATCAGGACTCTCTAGTCTGCTCCATTGGCCTATGGGTCTATTCTTGTGCCAGTAACAACTTGTCTTGTGAACTATGGCTTTGTAGTAGAGCTTGAAGTTGGGGAACATAATCCCCCCAGCTTTTTCTTCCTTCTCAGGATTACTTTGGCTATTCGGGGTCTTTTATGGTTCCATATGAATTTTAGAATGATTTTCCCTGTTTCATTGAAGAATGCTGTTGGTATTTTGATAGGAATTGCATTGCGTCTGTAGATTGCTTTAGGTTGGATGGCCACTTTGACAATATTAATTCTTTCTATCCATGAGCACGGATGTTTTTCCATTTATTGGTATTTTCTTAAATTTCTCTCATGAGTGTCTTGTAGTTTTCAGAGTATAGGTCTTTCACTTCCTTGGTTAGATTTATTCCTAGATATTTTATTCTTTTTGATGTAAATGAGAATGGATTTTTTTTTCTGATCTCTCTCTCTACTAGTTCATTTTAAGTGTATTGGTATGCCACAGATTTCTGCATATTAATTTTGTATCCTCCAACTTTGTTGAATTCAGATATTAGATCTAGTAGTTTTGGAGTGGATTCTTTAGGGTTTTTTTATGTACAATATCATGTCATCTGCAAATAGAGATAGTTTGACTTCTTCCATGCAAATCTGGATGCCTTTAATTTCTTTTGTTGTCTGATTTCCATGGCTAGCACTTCTAGAACTATGTTGAATAGATGTGGGGAGAGTGGGCATCCTTGTCTTGTTCCCGATCTTAAAGGAAAAGCTCTCAGCTTCTCGCTGTTAAGTATAATGTTGGCTGTGGGTTTGTCATATATAGCCTTTATTATGTTGAGGTACTTGCCCTCTATACCCATTTTGTTGACAGTTTTTAATCATGAATCTATGGTGAATTTTGTCAAATGATTTTTCAGCATCTATGGAGATGATCATGTGGTTTTTCTCCTTCTTTTGGTTGATGTGATGGGTGATGTTGATGGATTTTCAAATGTTGAACCATCCGTGCATCCCTGGAATTAATCCTCCTTGATCATGATGGATGATCCTTTTGATGTATTTTTGAATTTGGTTTGCTAATATTTTGTTGAGTATTTTTGCATCTACTTTCATCAGGGATATTGGTGTGTAATTTTCTTTTTTGGTGAAGTCTTTGCCAGATTTTGGTATTAGAGTGATGCTAGCTTCATACAATGAGTTTGGAAGTATTCCCTCCTCTTCTATTTTTTGGAAGACTTTAACGAGAATGGTTATTATTTCTTCTATATATGTCTGGTAAAATTCAGAGGTGAATCCATCTTGCCCATGGGTTTTGTTTTTGGGTAGTTTTTTGATTACCATTTCAATTTTGTTGCTGGTAATTTGTCTGTTGAGATTTTCCGTTTCCTTCTTGGGAGGTTGTATTTTTCTAGAAAGTTGTCCATTTCTTCTAGGTTATCCAGTTTGTTAGCATATAATTTTTCATAGTATTCTCTAATACTTCTTTGTATTTCTGTGCTGTCCATAGTGAGTTTTCCTTTATCATTTCTGATCCTGTTTATGTGAGTAGATTCTCTTTTTTTCTTGTTGTCATACTAGGGGTTTATCTATTTTGTTTATTTTATCAAAGAACCAGCTCTTGCTTTCATTGGTCTTTTTATTGTTTTATTCTTCTCGATTTTATTTATTTCTGCTCTAATCTTTATTATGTTCCTCCTTCTACTGACTTTGGGTGTCATTGTTTCTTCTTTTTCTAGTTTCATAATTCTGAGTTTACACTACTCATATGGGATTTTTCTTCTTTCCTAAGGTAGGTCTGTATTGCAATATACTTTCTTCTTAGCATGGCCTTCGCTGCGTCCACACATTTTGTGATGTTGAATTATTGTTGTCATTTGTTTCCATATATTGCTTGATCTCTGTTTTTATTTGGTCATTGATCCATTTGTTATTTAGGAGCGTGATGTGAACCCTCCATGTGTTTCTGAGATTTTTCATTTTCTTTACGTGGTCTGAGAACTGGTAGGTACAATTTCAATCTTTTTGAATTTACCAAGGCTCTTTCTGTGGCCTAGTATATGATCTATTCCTGAAAATGTTCCATGGGTACTGGAGAAGAATGTGTATTCTGCTACTTTTGGATGTAGAGTTCTGTAGTGACCTGTTAGGTCCATGTGTTCTAATGTGTTGTTCAGTGCGTCTGTCTCCTTACTTATTTTCTGCCTGGTTGACCTGTCCTTCAGAGTAAGTGGTGTGTTGAAGTCCCCTAGAATGAATGCATTGCATTCTATTTCCCCTTTTAATTCTGTTAGTATTTGTATCACATATGTAGGTGCTCCTGTGTTGGGCACATAGATATTTTTAATGGGTGTATCTTCTTGTGGGACTGACCCTTTTTATCATTATGTAATGCCGTTCTTTGTCTCTTGTGACTTGCTTTGTTGTGAAGTCCATTTTGTCTCATACAAGTACAGCAATTCCTGCTTTTTTCTCAATATTAGTTGCATGATATATATTTTTACATCCCTTCACTTTTAGTCTGTGTATGTCTTTGGCAGTCACTTGAGGCAGCATATAGAAGGGTCCTTATTTTGTTTATCCATACAGTGAATCTATGTTGTTGGAATTCTCACAGAAAAATGTTCAGCAGTTAATTTAGAACTTTCGTTTTGTGTCAGACTGAGTCTACAAACAGCTCAGGCTGAAGAATTGTTATCTCAAGTGAAGCAAGTCTAAGGAGGTTGGCTGTACACCCCAGACTTCAGGGGACGGAGTTGAACCAGAGTTCAAGGAACTGTATCCACATAAGGATTGCTCTGTGTTCTTTTTCTCTCCCTGGAAAAGGATAATTTAGCCTTGAGTTCTGGGAAAGAATAATTTAGCCTTGAAGGATGAGATATAAAAATAAACACGTAGACTGCTAAGCAGACAGCTATTAGCAAGAGACCTCTTTGTGCGTGTCTGTGTGTTGTTTGTTTTGTCCTATGTGTTAATCCTCCAGCCATCATAACAGGCCCCGGCATTTGGCACCCAGAGCGGGTTACAAAGACTTCATCCTGTCCATGCACCTGGCTTTCCTCATCGAATTTGGCAGGACTTGTCATGGCTGCAGGGCCGAAGGGGTGTGTCTGCTCAGGGTAAGCTGGACCTTCGGCAAATTTGGGGAATGTCCCGTCTCAGGAACTTGAATATAAGCAATTATTACAGGAATTACTCCTCTGCACAGGAGTGAAAGTAAAAGAGAAACTTTTAGGTGATTTATTTGCTCTTGTTAAACAACATTGTCCATGGTTTAAATCTCAATCCCACTTACAGCTTAACTCTAAAGCTTAAAGGTAGAAGTATAAAAATCACCAATGGACAATCAGCAAAATTCTTGCACTTTGTGCTAGAATGTTGTCCTTGGTTCCCTGAAGAGAAAACTGTTAATTATCAGATAGGGAGAAGTTTGCTTGTACTGTACCCTCCTTTAATTTTCAAATTCCTTCAGAAAGATTCCAATAGAAAGTATTTCCTCAAAGAATGTAAAACGGCCCTACAATTTGTCAAAATTATGTGCACAAGGCCCTTTTGTCCCTCCCAGCATGAGCCAGGAGCTGTCTGTCCTCTCACTGCATCTCTAAATAAAAGCCTCCCCTTAGCTCTCCTACCTTGACTGCAAACAAGAACCCTAGCATCATTTTCGGTGGCTCATCTGGGATAATCTCAGAGGTGAGTATTGGCATCCTAGACTACCTTTTCTTTTACTGTCCTTATATAAAGAAGGTGTCTATGGCACAGAACATCAGGCGCTCGTCAGCCACTTAAAGGGGACTAGCCCGGTGGCCGATCTCAAAGTCTTGAGCGACAAGTTCCCCTGGGTCTCCCTCAGTGGATCCCCCGGCTCCCTTGGGAGCTGGGAAAGTCACCTGAGTGGAAGCCAGGATTCTCTTTCAGAGGCATCTACTTGGATGTGAGGGACTGAGGAAAGCTGTGGGAAACTGCAAGAGTCTAGGCTAAGGCTACACTTCAGCGGCTTCTTAAAGGCCCATGTGTCTGGAATCAGATCCCGACAGCCTGACTAGGTATTCATAAGGAGTGACTCTCTTTCTGTCTCTCTGACTTTCAGCCTGCTTTTTCAGGCTACCCTAGCCTCTGAGTGAGGCAAGGGGCGTTCCTAACTTTCTTCTAACTTCATTAGTTTCATGGAACCAGATGCCCACCACTGCAAGGTAAGAGATTGCTCTTATTCCTGACTAAATGCTGTACTCTTTATCTCATAAAATGTGTCTAAGCACCTGTTAGTCACTTAAAAGATGATTAGTGTCAGCTACTAGCTTTAGATCTCTGATTAGAGAGGCTTGGGCCCTGAAAGAAGTATGCAATATAATGTTATGCACCTAAATATATTTTGCCACAAAGAAAGAAAATAGTCAAAAGTCCCGTGAACTACTACAATATAGAACTAGTTTTCTAAATTCTTTTAGTGAAAGTCTATTCTACTTATTAGGTTCATCATTACCTCCAAAAATTTGAGAGGTTTTTAAACTAGACTCCCTGAAATGGAAGAAATTTATCTTCTGCAATACGGCCTAGCTTTAAATAACTGGTGCTAGAATTGTATGCGCATTTAATTTCTAGCCACCTGGACACACACAGTCCCTATCAGTACAGAGCCTTCATCGGCCCTTTTAGTCTGGGGCCATCTAATGTTTAACCCAGTTATGTGAACTATTCACCCTTAGAGTGTATTCTTGAAAATTGAGATACCTTTAATCAAGTAAGCTAAAAAGAAAGAGGGCAATTGAATATTAGCAACTCAAATCTTTGTATCAGTTTATCTATTTGAGTATATATTCTTTTATGAAAAGGGCTGCTAACTGTAATCATTATGTCTCAGTCTGTATGTTTGTTTGTCTAAGTGTGTAAATGAAAAATATTTTTCTACCCCCGGATAGTATTAATAAAAATTAATTTAAAAACAAGCGCTTGTGAAAATTGGGCATTCTAAAACTTCCAGAGAATTCCAATAAAAGATATTGAGCATTAATGCTATTTTAAGTTTAACTGAAATGTACATGTCCTTATAGTTATCAGCTAAGTTTACTTAAAATCATTTAAGTTGATGTTATCTGTTAAATCTTTCAAAAAGATGCTTAAAGAAAGGCTTGACTTTGTCTAATATTTAGTAAAAGTTTTATAAGTAATCTAGCATAGATGCTAAAGAATGCATAAACAAGTATAACGAATGAACATTTTAATAATAATAGTATATTAATGTATAACAGTGTGTATATCTGCAGTCTAAGATTTTTTGTGGTAACCAAAATTCTTAAGAGTTTTGCTAAGTTATATGAAGATATTTTAGAGTTTGGCTAAGTTATATGAAGATGTTTTATACTCAGTAAAAAATTGTGCTGTAAAGCACATTTCCAGAAATGATAAAAAGTGTTCATAAATGTATCAATCTGAAAAATGCTAGTGTTACAGTTTACAATAGCCTATTTTTCAGTGTTCATTGAAAGTTAAAGTACCTAATGTTTTCAAGTTCTAATTAAAACTACTTAATATAATAAGGAAAACATTTCTGTATGCTAAAGAATGTGTGTTTTGACAAGAAAATATAAAGAATGGAAAAGCATTGTATTAAGAGTAAAAGAAGGTATCTTTGTTCTTAAATACAACTGTTTATTTAAAAAAGGGGAGCACTGAATGTAAAAAAAATTATAGAAACTTTATAGAAAAATTGAGAAAAATTGATAGTCATATTATATGAAATGAAAGCAAATAAGTCAATATCAAGTACACAGCAAAACTAGGTTTTGTTTGTTAAAAGAACAAAAGTTTATTAGTCTACCTTTAATATTGTAAGACTGCAAAAAGTTTTCTAATTGTTTCTCAAAGCAATTTCTCATGCTTAAAGTCTCAATGAGTTATCTAAGTATTTAAATAATAATAATAATAATAAAAAAATAAGATCTTAATATTAAAAAGTGTAAACTGTGTTGTTAACAACTGAGTAACCTGTATTTGCCTTTTATCCTTTTTATTGTCATTCTAGTTAAATAATAAGTATTAATAACCTATAATTCTATTTAGGCAAATGCCTTAAAAACTTTCTTTTAACAACTTTCCAAAATCAAATTCAAAAAAGTGCTTTTACCTCTAGTTAACTCTAATATTTTCCAGAGGACCCCTAGAACATGTCAGAGGATTTTTGTTCTCCTCATTAGAGAAAGTATTTGGCTAATTTAGCTTATTTATCTGATATATAATTACCTAGAAAATACTGTCAAAGAGAATAATCCTAAACTTTGTTACTGAATGTTTCGTGTTACAAAAATATTCAAATTTCCTTATGTCAATTGTCTTATAGTAAGCTCTCATCAAATCTTTAGCAATTGTCATTTATAGTCACTGTTTTATTACTTATAAACTAGTAAAGAACTAGATTTCAACAAAGCAAGTATTAGTTACATAAAATTAAGTAAACTAAAGAAAATGATTCTATGGCTTTTTGTTTCAAATGTTGTTGATAAAGTGTTTTAAACTTTTTCTGTTAAACTAACAATAGTTTAGTAAATGACAATACCTTTTATAAGCAGAATTGAAATATTTATCTTTCTCTCTACCTAACCCTCCAGAATTTAAAAACTTTCAGTTGAGTATTTTTATATTTTATAGCAGTATGTTTATTTGCATAAGCTCAATAAAAATCCGCTTTCCTTGTAACAGGAAATTAAAAACACTAGTTATATTACCAAGACTTTGACTAGAATGTCATACCTGAAAAACGTGCATAAACTCATATTTGAACACACAACTTTAAAGAATTAAGGTTGACATTATAAAGCCAACAAAGCCCCTTAGAAGAACTGGCCTGGTACTTTGCTTACACGGTTTCCAGCAGCCTTACCAAGTGAGTAAAGAGGGTCATTTCCTAGCAGGTACAGAAACCTCAGAAATGTCTTGGGAACCTCAAGAAGAGAGGAATTCACCCAAATCTACAAGTACTGCAAGGAAAACCTGATAGCAAGTTTGGCTTGGCTATCTCGACTCGAGAGGCCTTTAAAAGTCCACTCTGAAATTCCTTGTAAAAGGTTCCAGCAAAGCAAATTTAAAAGATCAGTTTCTCTTCTTGATGCACTTATGCAAATAATCAAGCCAAGTGTTAATTATTTTCTTAGTCTAGTTACTTCTAATAAAAATGAGGGTAATTTTAGAAAAAATACTGTTTCAATAATGCAGCCTTATCTATACTAAATCCTAATATTAGTCATTGGGATGTAGACTAAATCCAGAATTCTAGTTTCCCCAAAATATCTAGCTATGATTCTCCAGATGTTTTAGTTTTCTCCCATCATTTCAATTAAAATTTTACTATTTCTAGTCCTCATATTCCATGCATTCTTAATCTTGTCAAGTTGCTCCAAAAAGGAAAATCCAACTCCCAGTGTACTTAACCTAATAAAATGATTTGTTCTATCTTGCCTAGATGCCATAAAACTACAAATAGTAATAAAAATAGAACCCAAGATAGAAGCGCCAATCCTCCGAAGCCCTTTCAACTGACCATCAATAGAGACCTAACTGCACCCTTACTGCACCCCCTGTCAGCATGAAGCAGCCAGAGCTGTCATCGCCCCTTTTCCCAGTCTCTATCTGTAGAGGGGGGAATGAGACAGGAACCTTGGGCTTGAACAGAATAGGGTGAGGGTCTCTGGAAGGAGAAGGGCAGGATGTTTGCGGTCAGAGCATGTAACTAAATGCAAGGGAACCCCCTAACAAAACTCTGTGTTAAACATTAAGCTTTAGAGTCTTTCTTCAGTGAGATCACTTGAGGCTCAAAGGGCAGGGGCCGCTTGGCCTAGAATGTTTGAGTGTTCCGAAGATGGGGGAGGGTGTCTCGGCATGACTCGTGACTTTGCTGTGGGCAGCCCTAGAAGGCAGGCGGCAGCTTGGCCCATCTTGGGGGCAGGGCAGGTAGTACAGGTCCACATCCTAAGCCTTCTCTTGACATTATCAAAGTATATGTGGCATGAGATACATCGTCCCTGCTCTGATAGATTATCCTGGAAATAGTCATGAAAGACTTCTCCGAGCTCTGCCATCTGATTGTGACAACAACTTGAAGCTTTTAGATTCCGCTTCTATTGCAGTTGCAGTGGCATTCATCCTGCTAGTTCCTAGACTTGTCATTGAAATGCAAAAAGAAATATCTAAGCTGGCCTGTGTGTACAGTGAGAGAATGAATTTGGCTGCTTCTGTATTATCTGAACTCAATCAAGAGATAGAAGAAGTATGAATTGTAGTGCTTCAGAATCATGCTACCATAGATTATCTGCTGTTAAAAGGACATATGGGATGTGAACAATTTCCAGGAATGTGTTATTTTAATTTGTCTGATTTTTCTCAAACCATTCAAAATCAATTAGATGATATCCATCATATTGTCAACAAGTTTTCACAAAGGCCTGAATTACCTAACTGGTTTTCTTAGTTTCATTAGATATGGCTGGTAATTTTTAAATCTGCCTTTGCTATGTATCTGTATTCCTGTTCTGTTAATGTGTGTACTTAATTTAATTAGTAGTTTGTTAAAACCTATACATGCCTACTTTACAGGAAATTATGTCAAGGAAATAATCAATCTTCTCATATTTTCTTCCATCTGTTACTTCTGTAGCTTTTCTTCTTTCTTCCTAAATTCAGCTCTTTACTAGAATTCATGCCTCATACTTAAAATTACTGTGCATCATAATCCTTTCAACTGGCAAAGATACATCAAAACAAGTGCTGGGCATAAAGGCCATGGGGCATAAATCTGCAAAGAAATGAAAAACTAACCTTTTCAAAGAATATTGCTTCTCTTTCACTTACCAACTACACATCTGCCTGTATGGCCCTGGAAGATGGCTAGTTAGTAGCCAAAGACGGGTAAGATTCCTCAAGGAATGAACAACCTAAGACAGGCACAGTCACAGAGAGGCCATCAGGTGAGAAATTGGGGGCTAAAAGAGGTGAGGCTTAGAACCTCACCCTCCCAGTTTTGATATACATCTTCTGCACCTGTGGATGTTTTGCTGCCCTTGCCCAGCTCAGATCAAAATTCAGTCTATAGGCAGAGACCGGCTCATCTGCAATTAACTTCTAATTGCACTAAATTTATTTCCTATCTTTATTCTACTTCACATAAGTTCAAGAAATAGACTTTTATTTTATACTACAGACATAGAAAAGTAAACTCTGTTAAAAGCCTTCTATTAGAAACTATCTACTTCTATATTCTCTATTATATCTATATACTACTTAAAAATAAATAAATAAATAAGGGGGAAATGGAGTTCTCACAGAAAAATGTGCAGCTGTTAATTTAGAACTTTTGTTTTGTGTCACCCTGAGCCTGCAAATAGCTCAGGTTGCAGACTTGTTATCTCAAGCAAAGCAAGTCTAAGGAGGTTGGCTGCACACCCCAGCCTTCAGGGGATGGAGTTGAACCAGAGTTCAAGAAACTGTATCAACATAGGGATTGCTCTGTGTTCTTTTTATCTCTCTGGAAAAGGATAATTTAGCCTTGAGGTCTGGGAAAGAATAATTTAGCCTTGAAGGATGAGATATAAAAATAAACATGTAGACTGCTAAGCAGGCAGCTATTAGCAAGAGATCTCTTTGTGTGTGTCTGTGTGTCTTTTCGGTCTTGTTCTATGTGTTAATCCTGCAGCCATCATAACAGGCCCCGGTACTACGTCTTTTGATTCGTGCATTCAGTTCATTTACATTGAGAGTGATTATGGGTAGGTATGTATTTATTGGCATTGCAGGCTTTAGATTTGTGGTTATCAAAGCTTTACAGTTAACTTCCATACTATCGAAGAGCCTAACTTAACTCACTTAATATGCTATTATAAACACTATCTAAAGGTTCGTTTTTGTTTCTCCTCCTTTTTCTTCCTCCTCCATTCTTTATATATTAGGTATCATACTCTGTAATGTTTGTCTATACCTTGATTGACTTTGGGGATAGTTAATTTAATATGACATTTGCTTAGGAATTAACTAAGTTGTACTTTCTTTCCAGTGGTTTTATTACCTCTGGTGACAGCTATTAAAGCATAATAACACTTCCATCTACAGCAGTCCGTCCAAAACACACTGTAGAGATGGTTTGAAGGAGGTAAATTCTCTCAGCTTTTGCTTATCTGGGAATTGTTTAATCCCTCCTTCAAAATTAAATGATAGTCTTGCCAGATAAAGTAATCTTGGTTCAAGGCCCTTCTGCTTCATTGCATTAAATATACCATGCCACTCCCTTCTGGCCTGTAAGGTTCAGGGTGAGAAGTCTGATGATAGCTTGATGGGATTTTCTTTGTATATGATCTTATTTCTCTCTCTGGCTGCTTTTAATAGTCTGTCCTTATCCTTGATCTTTGCCATTTTAATCACTATATGTCTTAGTGTTATCTTCCTTGGGTCACTTGTGTTGGGAGATCTGTGCACCTCCATGGCCTGAAATACTATCTCCTTCCCCAGATTGGGGAAGTTTTCAGCAATTACCTCCTCAAAGACACTTTCTATCCCTTTTCCTCTCTCTCTTCTTCTGGTACCCCAATAATGTGAATATTGTTCCATTTGGATTGGTCACTTGTTCTCTCAATATTCCTTCATTCTTAGAGATTCTTTTTTCTCTCTGTGTCTCAGCTTCTTTGTATTCCTCTTCTCTAAATTCTATTTCATTTATCATCTCCTCCACCATATCCGATCTGCTTTTAATACCCTCCATTGTGCTCTTCAACAATTGGATGTCCGAACGGAGTTCATTCCTGATTTCCTGAATATCTTTCTGTTATGAGCATGTTAATGATTTTTATTTTGAACTCCCTTTCAGGTAGAGTCATGAGGTCAATATCATTTAAATATTTCTCAGGAGTTGTGTTAATAATTTTACTCTGAACCGGGTTCCTTTGGCGTTTCATATTTGCATATGGTGCCTTCTAATGCCCAGAAGCTCAACTCTCTGGAGCTGCTCAGCCGCTGATGCTATGTTGGGGGCTGCAGGGGAGAGGTATTGCTGCCTGGGGGGAGAAAAGAGCTGTTTCCTGCTTCCCGGCTGCTATGCCTGTCTTCACTGCCTGAACCAGTGGGCCAAGCACACAAGTAGTAGCCTCTATGCTTTGTGTTTGTAATTGCTGTAGACAGATCTTCCCTCTGGCTGGCCTTATGTCAGGGTAGGGTTTGCCACTTTGTGAGCCATCTGGGGCTGGCCAGGAGAAAGGCACAGTAGGCTGCCTATCATGGAGGGGGTTCTTGGAGCTGTGTAGGCAGCCAGGGAGCTGGAGCACCTGAAGATCATTAAAGCTCCCAACCTCCTGGGCAGAGTGCACCCAAACAATTTTGTCTACCTGTCCTTTCTCCTGAGCAGGAAGCTCTATGCAATCCTTGCCCTTTAGCAGCTCTCTTGCAAAAGGCTTCCTTGTTAGGTAGTCTCTCAGACTGACCACCTTTCTTTTGTCCAGAGCAGCCAGATATGGATCCCTGCTTTTCACAAGCAGTTGGAATCTCATTTTCTCCAGGAATTCTGCCTGTCTTAGCTTTCCAACCCCCTAATTATGAGAGCATCATGCCACCACCATGAAATGTAGGTTTGTGCTCCCAGAGCAGATCTCTGGAGTTAGGTATTCAGTAGTCCCAGTTCTCTGCTCCTTCCGTGTTCTATTTCTCTCCTCCCACTGGTGAACTGCACTGGGGGGAGGGGTTGTGTCTTGCCTGGCCACAACTTTAGTACATTACCCTGTTCTGTGAGGTCTGCTCTTGTCTACACGTGTATCCTGTGTAGTCCTCTTTCCTGTTGCTCTTTCAGGAGTAGTTGTATCACTTATGTTTTCGTATTATTTGCGGTTTTAGGAGGAAGCCTCTGTCGTACTTCTCACAGGCCCATCTTTAATCTCCTCAGCCAAGTACCACATAATTTAAGACACATTTTCTTGTTTATGTTTTTGAGAGAAAAATTACTTAATATAAATATGAAAGAAAATAAAACTAAAATAGAGCAAATTTATGATCAGCTGCGTTTGCTTCCAAATTATTGATGGATATGGTAATACCATATTTTCCTGAGTGCTGAACATGTGCCAGGTAATATGCCATGGGTGTTACATAAAACGGTCACATGGTTTATCTTCAGAACATAACTTTTATGTAGTACTAGCAGTATCCAAACAGTAGTCTCATATAATGGAAAGTGATCGCTCTCCTTGTTCAGACAAAAACTGAAGAATGATCCTGGATTTCTCCTTCTATCTCACATACCTCACATCCAGGCAACAGGCATGTTATGCTAAATACAGAATCTATTTGGAGTCTGACTACTTCTCAACTCTTTCTCTGCTGCCACCCTGGCCCGGGGATCCATCATCTCAGCCTTAGAATTAATGCTGCAGTTTCCTAGATTGTCTGTCTGTGTGACCTTGTCCCTCTTGACTCTAATCTCAAAGTAAGAGCCAGAGTGATACTGTCACGCAGTTTGCTGGAGCCTGTCACTTCCTTCACATATCCTACAAGACTACTCAGGACACTTAGAGTAGAAACTAAACCTTTACAAGAGCCCACTGATCCAAAATGATCTCACCCCCACTCCTGAGCCCTAAGAACTCATTCCTTAGTATTCCGTCAACCTCATTTTGCCTCACAGTTTGGCCTCTGAACTCTTCCCAAACACATTAGAGCCGATACTGCGTAGATGTTTCCCATTTTCGACTCTTCATCCTAAACCTTCCTTTGTGTAGATAATTGCATGCTGTTTTTTCTTCATTTCTTCTGAGAACATTCCTTACCCCCTTATTGAATGTTGTACGTATTTCATGTCTTTTCAACGTTTGTTTCTCTTTACATTCACTTCCACATAACATTTTACATATTTGTCTTGTGCCATTTGTTTCTTCTTCTCCCCTGCTCCCCATAATGTGAGCTCTATGAACACAGGATTTGTATTTTGTTCAGTGTTGTATCCCTAGCACCTAGTAAGTGCCTCAATAAGTGTACCTAAAGGGTGAATTTTCCAGATGATACCTAAAGGATGAATTTTCCAGATGATGAAACCAGGGCACAGAGAGATTCAATAACTGGATCATGGTCACCCAACAGTTAAAACAACCTCACATTTCAATCTAGGCAGTCCAGCACTGGAGTTCACATTCCTCATCATCAAGAATTCTACTATTATCACAGCTGAAAAAAATAGAATCCATTATCATATTAAAGAAGACATTGAGAAAAACATGAGGTGCTACTTAAAGGTATATTTGCTGGCTAATATTCTCCACAGCTGCTGATAGAGGACAGTGTAATTTTGGCAGCACTAGCTAAATTTTTTCAAAAATATTCGAACCGTGCTATTTATAGAAAGAATAACTTTGTAATAGAGAAAACAGCTTATTTGATGCTGGCATTGTTCTGGAGAGAGAATCTGTAATCATCAGCATCCAGGCTATCCTATAAATTGAAGAGCTCAATAAGGAATAAAGTATCCTTGGTTATAAATTGCAGAGTTTAGCTGACTTGGGTTTGTGAATCGCTATTTCTCACAAGGTAATCATAGGGCCTAGGTTACCAGCATGATGTTGCATTATTTTCTCTCAGATGTTTTCTTTTGCATCCTATTGTTGAAGAAGATTCATCTAGCACTTCGTACATGTTCAGTGTGCTTTTTCATGTAGGACTAAAAATTCCCTTCTTTTCTCTTACTGATGCTTTTTAAAGAATAATTGAAATTATGTCAGTAGATACAGGATTATTCATACCACCCATGCCTCATCAGTATGAAACCCTGATTTGAATGGTAGAAGGCTCAAGTGATCCAGGAATACTGCAAAACCTTTCAGTTTTGTAAGAGATGTATATTT
>JAQQAC010006904.1:17289603-17317787 GCA_029783875.1 Phataginus tricuspis | reverse complement strand
CGATCATATGCCATGGCCGCCAAGAGAAAGCACTCTGTGGTTCCAAAAGTAACAAAGAGAAGCATCTGTGTTGCGCATCCAAAGAATGAAATGGATTTACTCTCTGCTAGGAAACTGACCAACATTTTTGGAGTGACAACTGAGGAATAGCAGGCATCCAGGAATGATAACACACTCAGAAAATAGTACATCGGGTTATGGAGCCGAGAATCCCCAATGACTAAAAAAACCAGTCCCAAATTTCCGACCAGAGTAAAAAGATAGATTGCTACAAATAACAAAAATAGGAAGACGTTCATTTCAAAATCATCTGTGAAGCCCATCAGTATAAATGTGTTGACTTTAGTCACATTTTTCCACTGAATCCTGTTTAAAGCTAAGTCTGATGTCAACCTTAACATTTCAATTTTTATTTATAGATTTTTAAGTCAATATTTTTAAAAATAGTATCTGCCCTATTGTATCCTCATCTCTGTTTCTTAGAAGGGCATGTTGAAATCCTTGGCAACGAAGGAATAGTCAGTGATGAATTTTGGTCCAAATGGATGCATTTCCCTGTGTAATAAATTAAAGAAAATATTTTATTAAGTTATTATCAAAATGTGTCAAGTTTAAAATATATGTCAATAAATGGATTAATTTCCCTTTTATTTTTGTTTTATTTATTATCATCTGTTTTCATATTATATTACCTTAAAATTCACAAAGGTGAATGAACATAGGATTTTTAAAATATGAAAATAGTATTTTAAATATTGCACACCTGAGTATTAGTTCTAGTTTTTCTACAGTGTGCATGCAATTCCTTTCCTTAATGTTCACAATTGTTAAAATGGGAGCAACCACATGTATATCACAAGATGCAATATATTTAAGTAAGAATAACAATGTGAAAATTATTTAATTCTGAAGTGTTCCTAAAAGGCTACAATATGGGATGTTAGATTTCATTTCAACTTCTTATACGATATGGCTTTTTCTGACTAACCAATGTTTGGTTCTCATTTTTGGCTATTATTCTCTTCCAATAATACTTCCAGAACATTGAGAAACAGACAACAGATTTGGAAGGCGGATGTAACTTGCCTGCAAACAAAAACACAACATTATTTTTTGTTTGTTTTGTTTTGCTTCTAAGTTTTCTTTCTTGATACACATATACCTAGTTGTCCATGTGGCCCTCCGCAATTCACTATACTTTTAATGTTTTGTGAATTTCAACATAATATAGATGTAAGATCTTTCTCTATTCATATATTATACTCATTATCCCTGTGAATATATTTCTGTCAAAAATAAATCATGGCTGGAACAAGACAGGGATGCCCACTCTCTCCACTGTTATTCAACATAGTACTGGAGGTCCTAGCCACGGCAATCAGACGAAACAAAGAAATACAAGGCATCCAGATTGGTAAAGAAGAAGTCAAATTGTCATTATTTGCAGATGACATGATACTGTACATAAAAAACCCTAAAGACTCCACTCCAAAACTACTAGAACTAATATCTGAATTCAGCAAAGTTGCAGGATACAAAATTAACACACAGAAATCTGTTGTTTTCCTATACACTAACGGTGAACTAACAGAAAGAGAAATCAGGAAAACAATTCCATTCACAATTGCATCAAAAAGAATAAAATACCTAGGAATAAACCTAACGGAGGAAGTGAAAGACCTGTACTCTGAAAACTACAAGACACTCCTAGGAGAAATTAAGGAAGACACTAACAAATGGAAATGCATCCCATGCTCTTGGCTAGGAAGAATAAATATTGTCAAAATGGCTATACTACCTAAAGAAATATACAGATTCAATGCAATCCCTATCAAACTACCAACAGCTTTCTTCAATGAACTGGAACAAATAACTCTAAAATTCATATGGAACCACAAAAGACCCCAAACAGCCAAAGCAATTCTGGGAAGGAGGAATCAAACAGGGGAATTACGCTCCCTGACTTCAAGCTCTACTACAAAGCCACAGTAATCAAGACAATTTGGTACTGGCACAAAAACAGACCCACAGACCAGTGGAACAGAATAGAAAATCCAAACATTAACCCAAACATTTACTGACAATTAATATTTGATAAAGGAGCCTTGGATATACAATGGGGAGATGACAGCCTCTTCAGCAGCTGGTGTTGGAAAAACTGGACAGGTACATGTAAGAGAATGAAACTGGACTACTGTCTAGCCCCATACACAAAGGTAAACTCAAGGTGGATCAAAGACGTGCATGTAAGTCACGAAACCATAAAACTCTTAGAAAAAAACATAGGCAAAAATCTCTTGGACATAAACATAAGCGACTTCTTCATGAACATATACACCCGGGCAAGGGAAACAAAAGCAAAAATGAACAAGTGGGACCATATCAAGCTGAAAAGCTTCTGTACAGCAAAGGACACCATCAGTAGAACAAAATGATATCCTACAGTATGGGAAAATATATTCATAAATGATGTATCTGATAAAGGGTTGAC
The DNA here is from genome assembly GCA_029783875.1 of Phataginus tricuspis. NCBI lineage: Eukaryota > Metazoa > Chordata > Mammalia > Pholidota > Manidae > Phataginus > Phataginus tricuspis. Next base: position 17,315,296 of record JAQQAC010006904.1, on the reverse strand, counting down.
ATCCAAAATATATAAAGAACTCACGCACCTTAGCAAACAAAAAGCAAATAATCCAATTAAGAAATGGGCAGAGGACATGAATAGACACTTCTCTAAAGAAGAAATTCAGATGGCCAACAGGCACATGAAAAGATGCTCCACATCGCTGGTCATCAGAGAAATGCAGATTAAAACCACAATGAGATATCACCTCACACCAGTGAGGATGGCCAACATCCAAAACACAAACAACAACAAATGTTGGTGAGGATGTGGAGAAAAGGGAACCCTCCTACACTGCTGGTGGGAATGCAAATTAGTTCAACCATTGTGGAAAGCTGTATGGAGGTTCCTCAAAAAACTCAAAATAGAAATACCATTTGACCGAGGAACCCCACTCCTAGGAATTTACCCTAAGAATGCAGTAGCCCAGTTTCAAAAAGACAGATGCACCCCTATGTTTATTGCAGCACTATTTACAATAGCCAAGAAATGGAAGCAACCTAAGTGTCCATCAATAGATGAATGGATTAAGAAGATATGGTACATATACACAATGGAATATTATTCAGCCATAAGAAGAAAACAAATCCTACCATTTGCAACATGGATGGAGTTCGAGGGTATTATGCTCAGTGAAATAAGCCAAGCCGAAAAAGACAAGTATCAAATGATTTTCACTCATATGTGGAGTATAAGAACAAAGAAAAAAAAACTGAAGGAACAAAACAGCAGCAGACTCACAGAACCCAAGAACGGACTAATACTTACCAAAGGGAAAGGGACTGGGGAAGATGGGTGGAAGGAAGGGATAAGAGGGTGAAAGGGGTATTACGATTAGCAGACGTAAGGTAGGGGGCGCACGGGGAGGGCTGTACAACTCAGAGAAGACAAGTAGTGACTCTATAGTACCTCACTACACTGATGGACAGTGACTGTAATGGGGTTGGTGGGGGGGACCTGATGAAGGGGTAATAAAATAAATAAATAAATAAATAAATAAATAAATAAATCATGGCAATTTTTACATATAGTTTCTTGGAGAGTTGCTAAAATTATTATAAAATAAAAATTAGCCGATAATAATAAAATTGTTTACAGAAGCCATCACTAAAAGAATGAAATCACTATGTAAGCCACAATGTAGTGTTTTATTCCTGATATATTTCCCTATGCTATTAGATTATTTCGTATTCAGTAGAGTATAAAGAAAGGAAATTTTACAACAATAAAAAAACAGTTTAAGAGTCAGCTGTACCTTAACTATGGAATAAAAATCTCCATAATTGAAATGAAATTAAATATTTTATCTACCATATTTAGGATCAAGGTTCTTGTTTTTCCTCCAGTATATCACAGACCAAATGCATTTAAAGGAGTTAAATATCTGCCTTGAATAAGGCCGGGACCAACAAATGACTTATATTCATGACATAAATACACTATATTTTGTCATACTGAGAACTCTACATCAAGAAGGCATGATCAAATCAGTTTAAAACTATTCTTAGAAGAAGAAAGTTACATGTCTTTATTTTTCTCAGAAATTTCTTACAGAGCCATGTGGAAGATTTTTTTTTCTAATACAGAAACTAAATAGCTTCTTTAAATATGGGGATAACAAACAAACAAAACGCTCACTTAATATTTAGAGAACCTTAGAGTAAAAAAAATCTATAGGCTAAATTTTGACTTCTGCACAAATTCAGACAATTCAAATATTACTCATGAGGACACACACACAAATGCTTTATAATAATTTCTAGTTTATTTTGAATGGTTACACATCGTTTGTTCATCTTTCATTTTCTTTCTCTTTCTGTCAAGAATCCATGAAATGCGTAAAAGAATATATTACTGTAGAGAGTCAGGGACAAAACAGGAATTGGGCAGAAAGGAAGCATCACAGTGAAAGCAAATTTTGAAAAATGAACCAGTAGGTGGTCTACTAAAAGAATACGTTATAAAATGCACATTGGCTGATAGAAACATGAGAAATGTTAGGGATATTACAACACTAACCCTTAATTAACTAATGTGGCTAAGAAGATATAATTGTGGAAGACAAAGGCTGCGTTTGGACTCTGAAATCTTATATTAAAATATTAGATTTAACACTAGCGTGATGTTGGAAAAGTAACTTTGTCCTTCAAACTAAATAATAATTTAAGATTAACCAAATTTTTGTGTATGTTTTGTTCAACTACATGAACATGGTCTGATTACAGATTGCTTACTTATGAGATACACTAAAATGTTTTATTAAAGTGTTACTTACATATGAAGGATGCATACATATGAAATATGACTTCTGATAATTTTGTCCATAATGATTTTCTTGTAATTCTTTTCTTCTCATTTTATCTGTAGTTTATGAATGAAGATATATTTTAATCCAAATTATATCTCATTAGAGCAATTATCTACTTTGCTCTAGGGAATTTGGAGGAATGATAGGCAAAATATTACAGGGTTTATTTACTTCATCCAAGATGCTCTTCAGACAGGTTTTTGCCAGCCAGTATTTAAGGAATTGATAGTGGATTGTGTTTATATCTAGATTACTTCACTTTAAGAGATAGAGATTAGAAAGACAAAAATACAGACACTGAATTTGAACAAAACGGGCCAATTTAGATGACTAAAATTAAATCGGTAACTCGACTACCATGCACATGCAGTCAGAAAACTGTACATCTGTGAGAACAATGTTGCAAATACTAAGTTTGGAAATAAAGAATGGTATGATAGCAGCGCCCACATGTTAATAAGTGGCTACTAGGAGCTAGAAATTCTGTGCACATCATCCTATGTAAACTGCATCGTGACCTGCAAAGGAAATAATTCAGCATCTCTTTATGGATGAGGAAACTGAGAAACAGCCTGACCTATACACTGAGCAAATTCATATGATTAGTTAGCTAGCAGAGCCAGAATTTAAGACCAGGTTTCTCTGTGCCACACTTTAAACTATTTCCACTCTAACATATTGCACATCCCTTGTGATATGCCATGATTTTTGGAAATGGTATTTCCTAGAGACAATACAAAATGACATCCTCATGTGTTTGAATTCTATAAAGACATAGAGCTTTAGCAGAGTATGATTTTAAAAAAAAATGAAGTGTCTTCTTAATCAATTAGCTAACAAAATTAATTTAAAATTCATTTATATACATACATGAGAAAAAACATTAAGTTCCCAAAATGCCATATACCAGGTGGTATATGTTTGAAAGGTAATTTTTTCTCCATTTATTAATTTTCCTATATAGTACCTTGTTTCTACTACCTTTGTTCTGTTACCTTTCAAGTTAATTTAAGAAAATTTCTAACTGACAGATCTATCGACCTAAATATACAGGGAGTCTTTTTTTTTTTTTTACAATTTATTTTATTTTAGTATCATTAACGTACAATTACATGAGCAATATTGTGATGATTAAATTACCCCCTTCATCAGGTTCTCCCCACCATCCCTATTACAGTCACTGTCCATCAGTGTAGTGAGATGAGAATCACTACTTGTCTTCTCTGAGCTGTACAGTCCCCCCCGTGCTCCCCCACCCTATGTCTGCTAATAGTAATGCCCCTTTTACCCTCTTATCCCTCCCTTCCCACCCTTATTCCCCAGTCCCTTTCCCTTTGGTAACTATTAGTCCGTTCTTGGGTTCTGTGAGTCTGTTGCTGTTTTGTTCCTTCAGTTTTTTTTTTCCTTTGTTCTTATACTCCACATATGAGTGAGATCATTTGGTACTTGTCTTTTTCGGCCTGGCTTATTTCACTGAGCATAATACCCTCCAGCTCCATCCATGTTGTTGCAAATGGTAGGATTGTTTTTTTCTTATGGCTGAGTAATATTCCTCAAGAATGCAGCAGCCCAGTTTCAAAAAGACAGATGCACCCCTATATTTATTGCAGCACTATTTACAATAGCCAAGAAATGGAAGCAACCTAAGTGCCCATCAATAGATGAATGGATTAAGGAGATGTGGTACATATACACAATGGAATATTACTCAGCCATAAGAGTCTTTCTTTTTTATCCCTGGAAGTCCTTCATTCAATTTTAATTTGACTTTGAGTTAACTAGATATTTGTGTCCCAGATTGAAATATTAAAGCACAGAATCTAGTTTGAAATTCAAGGCTGTAACTTCTGAAACATTTTGCAAGTGATTCAAAAAACCCACTTTCTTCTTACCTGTGGAAATGAACTGCTCACTTAATTAAGGCATGCTATGAATATTAAACACTGAACTCTTATACCAGGTTCTTGAGCTCTTTATAGTCCACAGGGATGATCCAAGGAGAGAACACACTATCTTCTGGGACAGAAAAGTAACAAGATAATTTTGTTTTTTTCCATACTAAATATGTGAATGGTCCCAGAGCAATGAACTGTATAATAAAAATGAATACATGAGTGCACTTTGGTCTCCAATATAAAGTGATCAATGGTAAAAGACTATGCAGAGGACTGGAAATAAAACTAAGATACAGGACAGAGTCCAGCTCTGATATCCAATTCTTTGAAATCCATTCTCTGAAATCCAATTCTCTGAAATCCAATTCTTTCTTCTTGGGAATATAACCTGTTTACTTCTCACAGTATCCTGTGAACATATATCTAATGAAATAATATGAAAGCATGAGCTATGTAGAAATTAATAAATATTTTGTAAAGATTATTACACTTATTTCACTTCAAATTGGTATACTTCTAAGTGATAGGAGAGACATTTAAGCTCATCAATAGTCTAAAAGGAGATAATATATAAATACATGAATAGGAAGTATTGACAGCAGATATGGGACAATATACATATAACTTTAATATGTAATAAAATGTTAGAATACTAGAGATCTAGAAGGAGTGAAGGTCAAAATATTTTAGTTGAATAGGGTCTTGTTTTGGGAACCCTAAATATTAATCTATAGACCAGTACCTGGCTATGTCCTTCCACAAGTTATTCAAAAAATTGTGAAAAATACATATATACCTGAGATCTATACCCAGAGAGTCTAAATTAGTAGATTGGGAATGTTGGTCAAGGAATTTGAATTTTAGAAGAAACTAAACAAAGAAGAAAAAAAAGGAAGAAAGGATGGAAGGAAGATGATACTGATAGGCCACCCAATTGGGAACAAATTATCTATAAATTAAATGCAATCCCAAATGATCTGTACATTGCAACCTTAACATAAATGAAACAGGCATTTTTACAGGATTTGAGAATATGATTCTACAATTTATGCACAAAGGCAAAGAAATGAAGGTAGTCAAACAATTTTGAAAAAGAAGAATGCAAAATTATACGGCTTAAAAAGTCCTATAGTGCTCTAAACTTTTGGTGTCTCCTACACATTTCTATGGCGTTTTTTTTACTTTTCTTATTACCTTGAAAAATAATCTTCCAATAAGTTCAAATGTGTAATTTATTCATTTAAAACACAAGCTTTATAATTTGAACCGAGGAAAAGTGTAATGAATTTGATTGTAAATCTGGTAGACTCTGCAAGAGATGCATTGAGGATTTGCATCATTATAATTACCATGCATACTGACGTGTTGCAATAGAAAATGACTTCCATTGTCACGGTGAGGAAACTGGTTCTCAGAGAAGTTAGTGCTCCAACCATAGCTGGTATATGAGAGTATGTCTCCTATTGTAAGATTTCTTATCAAGTGTCAAATCATACATATGTTTTTTTTTCCTAAGGCATCCTTTTAGACCAGAGGCCAAATAACTATTCATTTTATAAATCTCAACATGTAGCACATTATTACAGAATATTTTGCTTTTTTACTATGGTGTAAACCATGTGGCTATTTTGAACCAGAGGATAACTGGGGCTGTTCCCCTTGGGGCATTATCTCCTATGGGCTTTTTCAGCAGTTGAGTAAGTAGATAAAAGCAACTAAATGAACCATGTTTGGCAAGGACCTAAGTCTGCATTTGCTATTCCACTGGTAAGAGAAACTTTCAGGTCATTTGCAGGATACTTAGGATGTAGGACCTAAAATATTATGGTCAAAACATTATGAGATGCCCAGTACTAAGCCCTTCAGTTTTTGCCTATTGCATTGGTGAATAGAATACATTCATCACAAATATGATTCGTGCGGAGTCTAAGAACTGAAAAACAACACTTGCTGGAATAACTTAAAGAAAATCTTAAATACTGAATTTATGTCTGTAGAAGTGATAGGAATGCTCCAAATCAAGTATATGTTTTCATTTTCCTGATGGAAGAAGATAGACTATCAGGAAATTTATCCATAGAGAACAAGAACACATTTGACCTATTTAACTCTCTGGGGGCTTATATTTTGATATAACGTAGAAAATAATACTTCTTTTAAGTTTTTTTGCCATCTATATGTAGAAACCTCTTCACATCACAACCTATTTCATGTTTCTCTAGTCTTAAATGCTAAAAAATATGCAAACGCGTAAAAAAATCACGTTTTTGTTTCATTTCAGCAGAGGTGGTGAAGTGGGACGTCAGAGGCAGAATGAAGCCTTGGTATAATAGAGGCAGTGCAAATGGTGAAAGTCAGGAACACCTGGGATTGAATCTTGCCTCTGGCACTTAAGAACGCTGAGAGTTGCTCCATAGGTGAAAGTTAATGTGCACAGAAGTCTCTTCCTCCAGGTCAATGAATGGATTTGTATTTCTCTCTTCCTTTGCAAACAGTGTGTCAAGGATATCAAACAGTGAACCTGGGATATCTGGAATATTCTGCCATCTATTAAAGTCATATTTTTTTAAAGTAACTTTAATTATACAAGTTGATCTTATACTCTTAAATTCCTCAGGAATCATACTCATTTTCTCTGTATAACTCTGAGGTCTTTCCATATGCACCGATACTGATTTAGTCATACATACCAAAAATGACAGTGTTATGAGAAACTGAACTGAAGCATTTAACATTATAATTTTTTATTACCTTATTTTCCCAAAACAAGATTAAGGCCCCTGCAATGTGACAAATGGGATGATGGTGTTATGTGTGTGTTTTTGGTTTGGGTTTTTTGTTGTTGTTCTCAATAGATCATACTATTCCCCAAACTCCTTTATTGTCTTTTTTCTGTATTAGACCCATAAAGAATGTGCAGAGGAAAAACCACAACATAATATAATTAATTGGATTTGTCTGATAGATAAATGTTTAAGTGCACATTATTAATTACAAAATAAACATATTACATGTAGCTCCAGAATGAAATATCTGTCTCAAGGCACTGGTCAACTACGGTTTTCAATGATTTATTTTTAACACTAGTATGTTTGTCCTACATATGCTAATTAAAAAAAATAAATACATGTAAATAAAAAAAGTTAAATTAAATGGACATCTTAAGTTGATAAAAAGGGATATATTTACAGGAAATTGCTTTAAATATTTACTGCTTCACATATTTAGTTAATCTCTCTAGCCATACATTATTGTACCTACTTTGCCTTTTAAATTTATTGCCATTTAAAAGAGGAGTAAACTTTGAAGAGAAAGCCCAATATCACAAATGGCTTTTAATTATGAAGTTGGGTGAGGAATACATGTTTTCAGATTCCAATTCTTAGGTAGTTTTTCTTGCACCAGATAGATCACTAAATGGTTGCATGAATTGTTATTGGGTATCAACATTTTCCTGTGACTCCTAATGGCATTAGAACATAGATGGGTTCCATTATATTCATTGAAGTTCTCTTTTTGTTTCATTGATTTCCATTTTTATTTCACATACATAAACTCTTGTCTGAGCCTGACTTTGTTTAATATATTTTTTCTTTCCCTTTTTTTTAAATTTTTTTAATTTTGGTGTCATTAATGTACAATTACATGAACATTATGGGTACTACACTTCCCCTATTATCAAGTCCCCATCACACACCCCATTACAGTCACTGTCCATCAGTGTAGTAAGATGCTATAAAATCATCATTTGTCTTCTCTGTGTTATACTGCCTTCCCCGTGTCCCCCCACCCTACATTATACTTGCTAATCGTGATGTCCCTTTTTCCCCCTTATGCCTCCCTTCCCACCCATTCTCCCCAATCTCCTTCACTTTGGTAACTGTTAGTCCATTCTTGGGTTCTGAGTGTGCTGCTGTTTTGTTCCTTCGGTTTTTGCTTTGTTCTTATACTCCACAGATGAGTGAAATCATTTGATACTTGTCTTTCTCCACCTGGATTATTTCACTGAGCATAATACCCTCTAGGTCTATCCATGTTGTTGCAGACGGTAGGATTTGTTTTCTTCTTATGGCTGAATAGTATTCCATTGTGTATGTGTACTACATCTTCTTTATCCATTCATCCACTGACAGACACTTAGGTTGTTTCCATTTCTTGGCTATTGTAAATAGTGCTCTGATAAACATAGGGGTGCATATATCTTTTTCAAACTGGGCTGCTATATTCTTAGGGTAAATTCCTAGGAGTGGAATCCTGGGTCAAATGGTATTTCTATTTTGAGTTTTTTGAGGAACCTCCATACTGCTTTCCACATTGGTTGAACTATTTTACATTCCCACGAGCAGTGTAGGATGGTTCCCCTTTCTCTACATCCTTGCCAACATGTGCTGCTGTTTGTCTTTTGGATGTTGGCCATCCGAACTGGTGTGAGGTGATATCTCATTGTGGTTTTAATTTGCATTTCTCTTTAGGGATGTGGAACATCTTTTCATGTACCTGTTGGCCATCTGAATTGCTTCTTTGGAGAAGTGTCTGTTCAGCTCTCCTGCCCATTTTTTAATTGACTTATTTGCTTTTGTTTCTTGAGGTACATGAGCTCTTATATAATTTGGATGTCAACCCCTTATCAGATATATCGTTTATGAATATATTCTCCCATACTGTAGTATGTCTTTTTGTTCTACTGATGGTGTCCTTTGCTGTACAGAAGCTTTTTAATTTGATATAGTCCCATTCATTCATTTGTGCTTTTGTTTCCCTTGCCCAGTAAGATATGTTCATGAAGGAGTTGTTCATGTTTATGTCCAAGAGATTTTTGTCTATGTTTTTTTCTAAAAGTTTTATGGTTTCATGACTTATATTCAGGTCTTTGATCCATTTCAACTTTTTACTTTTGTGTATTGAGTTAGGCAGTAATCCAGTTTCATTCTCTTACATGTAGCTGGCCAGTGTTGCCAACACTAGTTGTTGAAAGGCTGTTATTTCCCCATTGTATGTCCATGGCTCCTTTGTCATATATTAATTGACCATATATGCTTTGGTTTATATCTGGGCTCTCTAGTCTGTTCCATTGGTCTATGGGTCTTTTCTTTTGCTTGTACCAAATTGCCTTGATTATTGTGGCTTTGTAGTAGAGCTTGAAGTTGGGGAGCATAATTCCCCCTGCTTTACTTTTCCCTCCCAGGACTGCTTTGGCTATTTGGGGTCTTTTGTGGTTCCATATGAATTTTAGATCTTTTTGCTCTAGTTCATTGGAGAATGCTGTTGGTATTTTGATAGGGATTTCATTGAATATGTAGATTGCTTTAGGGAGGATGGCCGCTTTGACAATATTAATTATTCCTATCCATAAACATGGGTTGTGTTTCCATTTATTGGTACCTTCTTTAATTTCTCTTAGAGTGTCTTATAGTTTTCAGAGTATAAGTCTTTCACTTCCTTGGTTAGGTTTATTCCTAGGTATTTTATTCTTTTTGATGCAGTTGTGAATGGAATTGTTTTCCTGATTTCTCTTTCTACTAGTTCATCATTAATGTATAGGAATACAACAGATTTCTGTGTATTAATTTTGTATCCTACAACTTTGCTGAATTCAGATATTAGATCAAGTAGTTTTGGAGTGGATTCTTTTGGGTTATTTATATACAACATCATGTCATCTGCAAACAGGGACAGTTTGACTTCTTCCTTACCAATCTAGATGCCTTTTATTTCTTTGTGTTGTCTGATTGCCATGGCTAGGACCTCCGGAACTATGTTGAATAGAAGTGGGGAGAGTTGGCATCCTTGTCTTGTTCCCAAACTTAAAGGAAAAGCTTTCAGCTTCTCGCTGTTAAGTATAATGTTGGATGTGGGTTTGTCAAATATGGCCTTTATTATGTTGAGGTGCTTGCACTGTGTACCCATTTTGTTGAGAGTTTTTATCATGAATGAATGTGGAATTTTGTCAAATGCTTCCCCAGCATCTATGGAGATAATCATGTCGTTTTGTCCTTCTTTTTCTTGATGTGGTGGTTTATGTTGATGGATTTTCTAATATTGTACCATTCTTGCATCCCTGAGATGAGTCCCACTTGATCATGATGGGTGATCTTTTTTATGTATTTTTGAATTCGGTTTGCTAATATTTTGTTGAGTATTTTTGTATCTATGTTCATCAGGGATATTGGTCTGTAATTTTCTTTTTTTGTGGTTTCTTTACCTGGTTTTGGTATTAGAGTCACGTTGGCCTCTTAGAATGAGTTTGGGAGTATTCCCTCCTCTTCTACTTTTTGGAAAACTTTAAGGAGGATGGGTATTAGGTCTTCACTAAATGTTTGATAAAATTCAGCAGTGAAACTATCTGGTCTAGGGGTTTTGTCCTTAGGTAATTTTTTTATTACCAATTCAATTTCCTTGCTGCTAATTGGTCTATTCAGATTTTATGTTTCTTCCTGGGTTAGGCTTGGATGGCTGTATTTTCCTAGAAAGTTGTCCATTTCTTCTAGGTTATCCAGTTTGTTACCATGTAATCTTTCATAGTATTGTCTCATAATTCTTTGTATTTCTGTGGTGTCCATAGTGATTTTTCCTTTCTCATTTCTGATTATGTTTATGTGTGTAGACTCTTTTTTATTCTTGATAAGTCTGGCTAGGGGTTTATCTATTTTGCTTATTTTCTCAAAGAACCAACTCTTGCTTTCATTGATTTTTTCTATTGTTTTATTCTTCTCGATTTTATTTATTTCTGCTCTAATCTTTATTAAGTCCCTCCTACTGACTTTGGGCCTCATTTGTTCTTCCTTTTCTAGTTTCTTTAATTGTGAGTTTGTACTGTTCATTTGGGATTGTTCTTCTTTCCTGAGTTAGGTGTGTATTGCATTAAACGTCCCTCTAGGCACAGCCTTCACTGCCCCTCATAGATTTTGTGGTGTTGAATTATTGTTGTCATTTGTCTCCATATATTGCTTGATCTCTGTTTTTATATGGTCATTGATCCATTGATTATTTAGAAGCATGTTATTAAGCTTCCATGTGTTTGGGGCTTTTTTGCTTTTTTTGCACAATTTATTTCTAGTTTCATACCTTTGTGATCTGAGAAGCTGCTTAGTGCAATTTCAATCTTTTCTAATTTATCAGTGCTTCTTTTGTGGCCTAGTATATGATCTATTCTTGAAAATGTTCCATGTGCACTTAAGAAGAATGTGTATCCTGTTGCTTTTGGATGAAGTGTTCTGTAGATGTCCATTAGGTCCATCTGTTCTAATATGTTGCTCAGTGCCTCTGTCTATTTACTTATTTACTGTCTGGATCATCTGTCCTTTGGAGTTAATGGTGTGTTGAAGTCTCCTAGAATGAATGCATTGCATTCTATTTCCCCCTTTAATTCTGTTAGTATTTGTTTTACATCTGTAGGTGATCCTCTGTTGGGTGCATAGATATTTATAATGGTTATATTCTCTTGTTGGACTCACCCTTTTTTATTATGTAATGTCCTTCTTTGTCTCTTGTGACTTTGTTTGTTTTGAAGTCTGTTTTATCTGATACAAGTACTGCAACTCCTGCTTTTCTCTCACTATTAGTTTCATGAAACAACTTTTTCCATCCCCTTTATTTAGTATTAGTCATACTTCCCCTTGCATTTTTCCCCTCTAAAAATAAGAATAAAAATGCATTCTGTCTCTTCTAATCAAGTCATTAAGATATTTTCAAATAAAATTATATAGTGAAAGCATTATATTGTGTTAGAGCAACTTGAAATATTCTGTTAATTTGAATAAGTGGTTCAAGGGTTCTAACTTGTTTTGTTGTGGCAGAATGAAATGAACTTCCTTCCTCTCTGATGTCTCAGATGACCATTTCTTGTTGTCTTGCCTTTAAGGTTTCCATAAATCTGTGTAATGTTTTTTTCTGATACTGACAGTTCTAGGCAATCCTGACTTTGCCTTTCCCAGAAGATTATTGATATGTGCTTTCTTCCCTTCCATCAATATTTCTAATTCAAATGGATCCCTTCCTGATGGGATCCATGCCAATGCATTAGATCTGGAGCTTCATTGCATTATGAATTTAAATAATGTACAAAGTGTTATTTGTATCAGATTATGTGCCCTCAGAACTTATTCAACTTCCTATGGGTAGATATATAAAAAAAAATTTTTTAAGCTATAATAAATAACTAATAAAATCTGCCCTCCAATATGTGCTATGTTATAGGTTAATAATGGAACTTTGAAGTCAGGTCCTGGTAACACTTTGCCTCCTAATTTGATCTACCATGGGACTATGGATAGAAAATTTCTTTTTCTATATCTCTTTTCATTTTTTATTTCTTTCCCCTTGAAAATTACTTTATGTCTAAGATCAAATATTGCTTTACTGTTGTTATACTTTTAATTACTGATTTTTATGAACTTATTTGCTCCTTTTAGATAATGGTTACCTAGTACTCATTAAATTGAGTATCCAAAGTTAACAATATATAATTAAGTCTAATACTCTGAAAGAAAAATCATGTTTCTTATATTTCTTATTTCTCCAATTTTCACCATTAAATTTTGAATGTAGAAAATCATATAGATTATTAAGAATTCATATTTTCCGGGGAGAGAAAAAGGTGATGGTGTGAGTAGTGTGGCAGAAATAGCCTCCCAAAAGTATTTTGAAATACTGCAAATACAACTATTTCTAAAAGAGTGATCAGAAGTAACAGTACATCAGTCAGTCTACACCTCAGAGAAGTCAACATCTCATTGAAAAGGGCAAGGTAAAAAACCACGACCCGGCGGGACCTGAGAACTCCCCCCACCCCAGCTCACCGCCTGGAGGAAAAGAATCAGAGTGGGGAGGAAGTGGAAGTACAGGACTGCTATATACACATCCGTAGAAATCTACCCTGGGAGCACGGACCCACATTGCATGGTGCTCTGGAGATTGGAGGTACTGAAATGCAAAGTGTGACACTAAGCCTGTGAACCATTTCCCACACTGGCTGCCCTGGGACAAAAGAAAAGTAGGTGCTTTAAGGGACCTCTCAATAGTCAGAGGGCTGCTAGCGGGACAAGGGTTTGGGAAAAGAAACAAGTGGACAAAATTGTCCAGGCACACTCAACCCAGCTGGCTGGGAAATTTCAGTAGCTTCAGGCATCCTATCACACTGGTTGGCAATGCAGCCCCAGAGGCCCCTCACTGAGATAAGCAGCCTGCCTCTCCTTCCTCCCAGCCAGCACCTAGATGCTAACTGGCTGTCCCCACCATTGCTGAATAAAAGCCTGAGGGCACCCCTGCTTACAGCAACTACACAGCTTAACACAGAGACTTCTCCCTGTGCACAGTTAACAAGCTCAGACCCAGAGACTGCTCCCTGTGTGTGGTTGGACACCACAGACAGTGGAGACTGGTGCAGAATCCAGGAGGCACAAAGGGGCTTTCTTATTTTGGTGGAACCAATGCCACTTGCCTGTGACACTCACCATTGCCCTAGGCCATCCCGAGGGCCACTGTGCCCATGCCGGTTTAGGGGATTAACACAGAGGCTGCACCTTGTGCACGTTTAACTGGCACAGACGGCATAGACAGGCACAGTGACCAGCAAGAAGAAAGGGACTTTGTCCTCCCAGCTAACATGCACACCACTCACTGGCAATCACTCCCATAGCTCCAGGACTACGAAAAGGCAGAACCTGGTTCAATCCAAAATCTCTCAAAACCAGAAAGAGGGCACAGTGAGATGGAAATAAACAATCTTTCTGAAAAAGAACTCAAAATAAAAGTCATAAGCATACAAATAGAGGTACAGAAAAATATTCTAGAGCTAAGGGATGAATACAAGAGGGAGATAACTGAAATGAAACAATGGAGGTATTTAAAAGTAGATTAGGTGAGGTAGAGGAAGCAGTGAATGGAATAGAAATTAGGGAATAGGAATACAGAGAAGCTGAGGAAGAGAGAGAAAAAAAGATCTCTAGGAAAGAAAGAATACTAAGAGAACTGTGTGACCAATCCAAACAAAATAATATTTGCATTATAGGGGTACCAAAAGAAGAAGAGAGAGAAAAAGGGATAGAAAGTGTCTTTGAAGAAGTAATTGCTGAAAACTTCCCCAATCTGGGGAAGTAAATAGTCTCAGGCCACAAAAGTTCACAGATCTCCCAACATAAGGGAGCCAAGGAGGAAAACACCAAAATATATAATAATTAAAATGACAAAGATCAAGGATAAGGACAGACTATTAAAAGCAGCCAGAGAGAGGAAAAGGATCACCTACAATGGAAAATCCATCAGACAATCATCAGACTTCTCAGAAGAACCTTTAAAGGCCAGAAGGGAGTAGCATGATATATTCAATGCAATGAAACAGAAGGACCCAGAACCAAGAATACTCTACCCAAGAAAACTGTCATTTAAATTTGAAGGAGGGTTTAAGCAATTCCCAGATAAGCAAAAGTTGAAGGAATTTACCTCCCACAATCCATCTCTACAGGGTATTTTAAGAGACAGCTCTAGATGGAAGTGTGCCTAAAACTAAATAGCTGTCACCAGAGAAAATAAAACTACAGCAAATGAAGTAGACTAAATGCAAAATGAAATCAACTACCCACAAAGTCAGTCAAGGGATACACAAAGAGTAAAGAATATTACACCTAACATATAGAGTGGAGGAGGAAGAAAAAGAAAGGAGAGAAAAAAGCATCATTATACTGTGTTTATAAGAGCATAATAAGTGATTTAAGGTAGACTGCTAGATAGTAAAGAAACTTCCCTTGAACTTTTGGTAACCACGAATCCAAAGCATACAATGACAATAAGTACATATCTATCAATAATCACCCTAAAAGTAAATGGACTGAATGTACCAATCAAAAGACATAGAGTTACAGAATGAATATAAAAGAAGGATCCATCTATATGCTGCCTACAAGAGATTCACTTCAAACCCAAAAGCATACACAGACTAAAAGTGAAGGGATGGAAAAAGATATTTCATACAAACAATAGGGAGAAAAAAGAAGGTGTTGCAATACTTCTTTCAGAAAAAAATACTTCAAAACAAAGAAAGTAACAAGAGACAAAGAAGGACATTACATAATAATAAAGGGGTCAGTCTAACAAGAAGACAAATCCATTATAAATATTTTTGCACCCAACACAGGAGTACCTACATATGTGAAACAAATACTATCAGAATTAAAGGAGAAAAAGAATGAAATGCATTCATTCTAGGAGACTTCAGTACACCACTCACTCCAAAGGACAGATCAACCAGACAGAAAATAAGTTAAGAAGACAGAGGCACTGAAGAACATATTAGAACAGAGGGACATAACAGACATCTACAGAACACTGCACCCAAAAGCAGCAGGATACACATCCTTCTAAAGTGCACATGGAACATTTTCCAGAATAGACAACATAGTAGGCCACAAAAAGAGCCTCAGCAAATTAAAAAAGATTGAAATTGTACCAACAAACTTCTTATATCAGAAAGGTATGAAACTAGAAATAAATTGTGCAAAGAAACCAAAAAGGCTCACAAACACATAGAGGCTTAACAACTTGCCCCTAAATAATCAATGGATCACTGACCAAATTAAAACAGAGTTCAAGCAATATATGGAGACAAATGAAAACAACAGCACAGTGCCCCAACTTCTGTGGGATGCAGCGAAGGCAGTTCTAAGAGGAAAGTATACAGCAATAAAGGCCTAATTAAAGAAGGAAGAACAATCCCAAATGAATAGTCTAAATTCACAATTATTGAAACTGAGAAAAGAACAACAAATGAGGCCCAAAGTTAGTAGAAGGGGGGACATAATAAAGATCAGATAATAAATAAATAAAATTGAGAAGAACAAAAGAATAGGAAACTTAGTGAAACCAAGAGCTGGTTCTTTGAGAATAAGCAATATAGATAACCCCCTGGCCAGACTTATCAAGAAAAAAAGAGAGTATACACACATAAAAAGAATCAGAAATGAGAAAGGAAAAATCACTACAGACACTACAAAAATACATAGAATTATTAGATAATACTATGAAAAATTATATGGTAACAAACTGGATAACCTAGAAGAAATGGACAACTTTGTAGTAAAATACAGCCTTCCAAGACTGACCCAGGAAGAAACAGAAAATCTGAACAGAACAATTATCAGCAATGAAATTGAATCGGTAGTAAAAAAACTAACCAGGAACAAAACCCTCAGACCAGATGGCTTCACAGCTGAATTATATCAGACATTTAAAGAAGATGTAATACCCATCCTCCTTAAAGTTTTCCAAAAAACAGAAGTGGAGGGAATACTTCCAAACTCATTCTATGAGGCCAGCATCACTCTAATATCAAAACCAGGCAAAGACACCACTAAAAAGAAAACTACAGACCAATATCCCTGGTGAACATAGATGCAAAAATACTTAACAGAATATTAGCAAACTGAATTCAAAAATACATCAAGAGGATCGTACATCATCAAGTGTGATTCATGCCAGGAATGCAAGGATGGTACAATGTTAAAAAATACATCAACATAATCTACTATATCAAATAAGGACAAAAATTATATGATGATCTCTATAGATGCCAGAAAAGCACTTGACAAAATTCAACACACATTCATGATAAAAAGTATGAACAAATTGAGTATAGATGGCAAGTACCTCAACATAATAAAGGCCATATTTGACAACTCACAGACAACATCATACTTAACAAGGAGAAGCTGAAAGCTTTTCCTTTAAGGTTGAGAACAAGACAAGGATGCCCACTCTCCCCACTTTTATTCAACATAGCTCTGGAGGTCCTAGCAATGGCAATCAGACAACACAAAGAAATAAAAGACATCCAGATTGGTAAGGGAGAAGTTAAACTGTCACTGTTTGCAGATGCCATGATATTGTATATAAATAACCCAAATGAATCCACTCCAAAACTACTTGATCTAATATCTGAATTCAGCAAAGTTGCACGATACAAAATTAATACACAGAAATCTGTTGCTTTCCTATACACTAATGGTGAACTAGCAGAAAGAGAAATTAGGAATACAATTCCATGCACAATTGCATCAAAAAGAATAAAATACCTAGGAATAAACCCAACCAAGGAAGTGAAAGACCTATACCTTGAAAACTACAAAACGCTCTTAAGAGAAATTAAAGATGACACTAATAAATGGAAATTCATCCCATGCTCTTGGGTAAGAAGAATTAATATTGTCAAAATGGCCATCCTGTCTAAAGCAATCTACAAATTCAATGCAATCTCTATCAAAATACTGACAACACTCTTCAATGAACTGGAACAAATAGTTCTAAAATTCATACGGAACCACACACACAAAAAAAACGAATAGCCAAGGCAATCCTGAGAAGGAAGAATAAAGCAGGGGGATTGTGCTCCCCAACGTCAAGTTCTACTACAAAGCCACAGTAATCGAGACAAGTTGGTACTGGCACAAGAACAGACCCATAGACCAATGGAACAGACTAGAGAGTCATGATATTAACCCATGCATATAAGGTCAATTAATATATGATAAAGGAGCCATGGATATACAATGGGGAAATGACAGCCTCTTCAAAAACTGGTGTTAGTAAAACTGGAAGGCTACATGTAAGAGGATGAAACTAGATTACTCCATACACAAAAATAAACTCGAAATGGATCAAAGACCTGAATGTAAGTCATGAAACCATAAACCTCTTAGAAGAAAACATAGATAAAACTCTCTTGAATATAAACATGAGCAACTTTTTCATGAACATATCTCCCCAGGCAAGGGAAACAAGGGCAAAAATGAACAAGTGGGACTATATCAAGCTAAAAAGCTTCTGTACAGCAAAGGACATCATCAATGCAACAAAAAGGCATCCCACAACATTACAGAAATAAATTTATAAATGACATATCTGATAAGGGGTCGACATCCAAAATATATATAGAGCTCACATGCTTCAACAACCAAAAAACAAATAATCTGATTAAAAAATGGGCAGAGGATATGAACACTTCTCCAAAGAAGAAATTCAGATGGCCAACAGACACATGAAAAGATGCTCACTAATCATCAGAGAAATACAAATTAAAAGCTCAATGAGATATCACCCCATAACAGTTAGGATGCCAACATCAAAAAGACTAAGAGCAACAAATGCTGGCCAGGATGTGGAGAAAGGGATACCCTCCTACACTGCTAGTGGGAACGTAAGCAAGTTAAACCATTGTAGAAAGCAATATGTACCTCAGAAAACTAAAAATAGAGTTACCATTTGAGCCAGGTATCCCACTCCTAGGAATTTACCCAAAGAATGCAAGTTCTCAGATTCAAAAGACGTATGCACCTCTATGTTTATCGCAACACTATTTACAATAGCCAAGATATGGAAGCAACCTAAGTGTCCTACAGTAGAAGAATGGATAAAAAGGAAGTGGTACATATACACAATGGAATACTATTCCACCATAAGAAAGAAACAAACTCTATCATTTGCAACAACATGGATGGAGCCGGAGGATATTATGCTCAGTGAAATAAGCCAGGTGGAGAACGACAAGTACCAAATGATTTCCCTCATTTGTGGAGTATAACAATGAAGCAACAACACTGAAGGAACAAAACAAGCAGACTCACAGACTCCAAGAAGAGACTAGTGATTACCAAAAGGGAGGGTTGGGGGAGGGTTGGGGGAGGGCGGGAGAAGGGGATTCAGGGGTAGCATGATTGGCACACATGGTGTGGAGGGGATCATGGGGAAGACAGGGTAGCACAGAGAAGACAGGGAGTGACTCTGTGGCATCTTACTACACTGATGGGCAGTGGCTGCAATTGCATATGGGGAGGACTCAATAATATGGTTGAATGTAGTACCACACTGTTTTTCATGTGAAACTTTCATAAAAATAAAAGAGATAAATACTAAGTCCTTGGACAATGTCTGTTCAAAGCCATTTAAAAGAACTCTCCCCCCCAAAAAAGACTAAAAGAGGCAATGAAAAATATTTTTAAAAGAATTTAGTTCATAAGAAAGGTACAATTTTAGCATTAAGTGCAACTGAAAAGAATGTTGGGTGTCATTTTATTTTTCTGTGATCAGATCATGAAAAGAAAGTGTCTTGGTTTTGTTTTTACATATATCTTACAATATTTCCAGATAAATTACTAATCATTCACTCAAAGCAACATTTTACAAAATGAATATAAACTGCACCATATCTATATCTATCACTTTGTTTATACTGATCCATATTCAGTACTTATACTACTGCTGCTCATCTGTATAACTTGGATTGTACTATCTTTATTGAAAAAACTAATGTTTAACATTAGAATCTATTTAGTCTTCTACCATTCAAATCAGGGTTTCAAACTGATGAGGTAAGGTTGCCCTGAAAAATTCTATATCTACTAACTAAACTGAATTATTATTTGAAATTCACCAGTAAGACATAACTTGGGACTTGTTAGTCCAACATGAAAAAACACACCTTTCTCCCACACTGGTTGTGCACGAAGTGAAGGATGAACCTTATTCAACAATGCAAAGGAGAACTATATCTGGGAGAAAACAGTTCAAAACATAGAGGCAGTGTAGGTCTAGAATTACATTGTTAAAAACAGCCATTCACAAACCAAATCAGTTAAACTTGGCAACTTATAACCTAGGACACTATATTCTTTGTTGAGATGCTCTGTTTATAGGATAGCCTGTACTCTGACAATTACAGATTTTCTCTCTAGAAGATAGTATCACCTGATAAATTGTTCTCTCCATTACAGAGTTATTCTCTTTGTAAATAAGACTGCACCTATATATTTGAGAAAATTTAACTAGTACTGCCAAGATCTTTCTCTTCCTTGGTTAGGTTTATTCCTAGATATTTTATTCATTTGGATGCGATTGTGAATGGAATTGTTTTCCTGATTTCTCTTTATGCTAGTTCATCATTAGTATATAGGAATTCAACAGATTTCTGTGTATTAATTTTGTATCCTGAAACTTTGCTGAACTCAGATATTAGGTCTAATAGTTTTGGAGTGGATTCTTTAGGGTTTTTTATGTACAATATCATGTCCTCTGCAAACAGGGACAGTTTGAGTTCTTCCTTGCCAATCTGGATGCCTTTTATTTCTTTGTGTTGTATTAATACCATGGCTAGGACCTCCAGAACTATGCTGAATAACAGTGGGGAGAGTGGGTCTACTTGACTTGTTCCCGATCATAAAGGAAAAGCTTTCAGTTTCTCGCTGTTACTTATAATGTTGGCTGTGGGTTTGTCATATATGGCCTTTATTATGTTGAGGTACTTGCCCTCTATACCCCTTTGGTTGTGAGTTTTTATCATGAATGAATGTTGAATTTTGTCAAATGCTTTTTCAGAATCTATGGAGATGGTCATGTGGTTTTTGTCCTTTTTGTTGATTCAGGGGATGATGTTGATGGATTTTCGAATGTTGAACCATCCTTGCATCCCTGGGATGAATCCTTCTTGATCATGATGGATGATCTTTTTGATGTATTTTTTAATTCGGTTTCCTAATATTTTGTTGAATATTTTTGCATCTATGTTCATCAGGGATATTGGTCTGTAATTTTCTTTTTTGTGGTGTCTTTGCCTAGTTTTGGTATTAGAAAATAAGTTTGGTAGTACTCTTTCCTCTTCTACTTTATGGAAAACTTTAAGGAGGACGGTTATTAGGTCTTCACTAAATGTTTGACAAAATTCAGCAGTGAAACCATCTGGTTAAGGGGTTTTGTTCTTAGGTAGTTTTTTGATTACCAATTCAATTTCATTGCTGGTAACTGGTCTATTCAGATTTTTTGTTTCTTCCTGGGTCAGTCTTGGAAGGTTGTATTTTTCCAGAAAATTGTCCTCTTCTTCTAGGTTATCCAGTTTGTTACCATATAATCGTTCATAGTATTCTCTCATACTTTGTATTTCTGTGGTGTCTGTAGTGACTTTTCTTTTTCATTTATGATTATTTTTATGTGTGTAGACTCTTTTTTATTCTTGATAAGTCTGATTAGGGGTTTATCTATGTTGTTTATTTTCTCAAAGAATCAGCTTCTGCTTTCATTGATTATTTCTCTTGTTTTATTCTATATTATTTATTTCTGCTTTAATCTTTATTAAGTCCCTCCTACTGACTTTGGGCCTCATTTGTTCTTCTTTTCTAGTTTCATTAATTGTTAGTTTAGACTTTTCATTTGGGATTTTTATTCTTTCCTGAGGGAGGCCTGTATTGCATTAAACATCCCTCTTAGCACAGCCTTTGCTGTGCCCCACAGATTTTGTGGTGTTGAATTATTGTTATCATTTGTCTCCATATATTGCTTGATCTCTGTTTTTATTTAGTTATTGATGTTACTAAGCATCCAAGTGTTTGTGGGCTTTTTCATTTTCTTAGTGCAATTTATTTCTAGTTTCATACCTTTGTGATCTGAGAAGCTGGTTGGTACAATTTCAATCTTTTTGAATTTACTGAGGTACTGTTTGTGGCCTAATATATGATCTATTCTTGAAAACGTTCCATGTGCACTTGAGAAGAAAGTGTATCCTGTTGCTTTTGGACGGAATGTTCTGTACATGTCATTTAGGTCCATCTGTTCTAATATGTTGTTCAGTGCCTCTGTCTCTACTTATTTTCTGTCTGGTTGATCTGTCCTTTGGAGTGATGTGCTGAAGTCTCCTAAAATGAATGCATTGCATTCTATTTCCCACTTTAATTCTGTTAGTATTTGTTTCATATATGTAGGTGATCCTGTGTTGGGTGCATAGATATTTATAATAGTTATATCCTCTTTTTGGATTGACTTATCATTATGTAATGTCCTTCTTCGTCTCTTGTGATGTTCTTTGATTTGAAGTCTATTTGATCTGATACAAGTACTGCAACTCCTGCTTTTTTCTCACTATTAGTTGCATGAAATATCTTTTCCCATCCCTTTACTTTCAGTCTGTGTATGTCTTTGCATTTGAAGTGAGTCTCTTGTAGGCAGCATATAAATGGGTCTTTTTTTTTTATCCATTCAGTAACTCTATGTCTTTTGATTAGTGCATTCAGACCATTTACATTTAGGGTGATTATTGATAGGTATGTACTTATTGCCACTGCAGGCTTTAGATTCGTGGTTACCATATGTTCAAGGACAATTCCCTTACTACCTAACAGTCTGATTTAACTCAGTTCATATGCTATTACCAACAACCTAAACTTCCTTTTTTTCTTCTTCTTTTTTTCCTCCTCCATGCTTTGTATGTTATGAATCATATTCTATACTATTTTTCTTCCCTTTGGTGACATCCATTTAGCCCGAGGAATAGTTCCAACTATAGGAGTCCCTCAAAAATGCACTGAGAGGTGGTTTATGGGAGGTAAATTAACTTAGCTTTTGCTTATCTGAAAATTGTTTAATCCCTCCTTCCAATTTAAATGATAACTTTGCAAGGTAGAGTATTCTTCGCTCAAGACCCTTCTGCTTCATTGAATTAAATATATCATGCCTTTCCAATCTGGCCTGTAAGGTTTCTGTTGAGAACTCTGATTATAGTGTGATGTGTTTTCCTTTGTATGTGATCATTTTCTCTCTCTAGCTGCTTTTAAAAGTCTGTCTTTAAGCACAAGACAAGGATGCCCACTCTCCCCACTTCTATTCAACATCGTACTGAAGGTCCTAGGCACAGAAATCAGCAACGCAAAGAAATAAAAGGCATCCAGATTGGCAAGGAAGAACTCAAATTGTCCTTGTCTGCAGATGATATGATATTGTACATAAAATACCCTAAAGAATACACTCCAAAACTATTAGATCTAATATCTGAATTCAGCAAAGTTTCAGGATACAAAATTAATACACAGAAATCTGTTGCATTCCTAAACATTAACAATGAACTACAGAAAGAGAAATCAGGAAAATAATTCTATTCACAATCGTACCAAAAAATATAAAATACCTAGGAATAAACCTAACCAAGTAAGTGAAACACCCATACCCTGAAAACTATAGAACACTCTTAACAGAAATTAAAGAGGACACTAGTAAATGGAAATTCATCCCATGCTCTTGGCTAGGAAGAATTAATATTGTCAAAATGGCCATCCTGCCTAAAGCAATCTACAGATTCAATGCAATACCTATCAAAATACCAACAGCATACTTCAATAAACTAGAGCAAATGGTTCTAAAATTCATATGGAACCACAAAAGGCCCTGAATAGCCAAGGAAATCATAAGAGGAAGAATAAAGACGGGGGATTAGGCTCCCTGACTTCAAGCTCTACTACATGGCTACTCTAATCAAGACAATTTGGTACTGGCACAAGAACAGACCCATAGACCACTGGAACAGAATAGAGAGCCCAGATATAAACCAAGGCATATATGGTCAATTAATATGTGATAAAGGAGCCATGGATATACAATGGGGAAATGACAGCCTCTTCAACAGCTAGTGTTGGCAAAACTGGACAGCTACATGTAAGAGGATGAAACTGGACTACTGTCTAACCCCATACACAAAAGTAAACTCAAAGTGGAAAAAAGACCTGAATGTAAGTCATGAAACCATAAAACTCTTACAAAAAATATAAGCAAAAATCTCTTGGACATAAACACGAGCAAGTTCTTCATGAACATATATCCCTGGGCAAGGGAAACAAAAGCAAAAATGAATGAATGGGACAACATCAAACTAAAAAGCTTCTGTACAGCAAGGGATACCATCAATAGAACAAAAAGATATTCTACAGTTTGGGAGAATATATTTATAAATGACATATCTGATAAGGGATTGACATCCAAATTATATAAAGTGTTCATGCACCTCAACAAACAAAAAGCAAATAAGCCAATTAAAAAATGGGCAGAAGAGATAAACAGACACTTTTCCAAAGAAGAAATTCAGATTGTCAACAGGCACATGAAAAGATGCTCCACATCACTAGTCATCGGAGAAATGCAATTTAAAACCACAATGAGATATTACCTCACACCAGTTAGGACAGCCGCTACGAAAGGACAAATAACAACAAATGTTGGCGAGGATGTGGAGAAATGGGAACCCTCCTACACTGCTGGTGGGAATGTAAATTAGTACAACCATTGTGGAAAGCAGTATGGAGGTTCCTCAAAAAACTCAAAATAGAAATACCATTTGACCCAGGAATTCCACTCCTAGGAATTTACCCTAAGAATATAGCAGCCCAGTTTGAAAAAGATATATGCACCCCTATGTTTTTATCACACACTATTTACAATAGCCAAGATATGGAAGCAACCTAAGTGTCCATCAGTAGATGAATGGATAAAGAAGATGTGGTATATATACACAATGGAATAATATTCAGCCATAAGAAGAAAACAAATTCTACTATTTGCAACAATTTGTATGGAGCTAGGGGCTATTATGCTCAGCGAAATAAACCAGGCGGAGAAAGTCAAGTAACAAATTATTTCACTCGTATGTGGAGTATAAGAACAAAGAAAAAACTGAAGGAACAAAATAGCAGCAGACTCACAGAACCCAAGAATGGACTAACCCAAGAAGGGACTGGGAAGATGCGTGGGAAGGTAGGGATAAGGGGGAAAAGGGCTATTACAATTAGCACACATAATGTAGCAGGGGTGGCCGTGGGGTAGGGGGATATGGAGTAGGAAGTATAACACAGAGAAGGCAAGTAGTGATTCTATAACATCCTTCTACACTGATGGACAGTGAGTGCAATGGGGGTATGTGGTGGGGACTTGATAATAGGGGGAATCTGGTAACCATAATGTTGCTCATTTAATTGTATATTAAAAATAGCAAAGTAAAAAAATTAAATTAAAAAAATAAGTCTGTCTTTATCCTTGATCTTTGCCATTTTAATCACTATATGTCTTGATGTTGTCTTCCTTGGGTCCCTTGTGTTGGGAGATCTGTGCACCTCCATGGCTTGAGAGACTATCTCCTTCCCCATATTGGGTAAGATTACAGCAATTACCTCCTCAATGACACTTTCTACCCTTTATTCTCTCGTCTTCTTCTTCTGGTAACCCTATAATGCAAATATTGTTCCGTTTAGGTTGGTCACACAGTTCTCTCAATATTCTTTCATTCTTAGAGATCCTTTTCTCTTTCTGTGCCTCAGCTTCTTTGTATTCCTCTTCTCTTATTTCTATTCCTTTTATCATCTCTTCTACTACATCTAATCTGCTTTTAAATCCCTCTATCATTTACACTTTAAGGACAAATATGTAAAAGAGGCAATGAAAATAGTGTATCAGAAAAATTGGTTTATCAACTAATTCTAATGTTCATCCTAAATATTAAATTGGAAAATTTTAAGAATAATGTACATTGTCTCTACAACAAGAACTTATGATAAAAATGTTTTTACTTTGTTAGTGTCTTTCTATTCTTCTTTGACATTTTTAGCTAAAGATCCTGACTAAAGGCTGTAATGCTCTGAGTTACCATCCAGTGAATGGAGCTTTCTCCAAGGGCCTGGGCTCATGGGTCCAGGATCGAGGGGGAGAAATGGTAGTG
>JAQQAC010006904.1:17268304-17289593 GCA_029783875.1 Phataginus tricuspis | reverse complement strand
TCAAGAAAAGTAAATGCCTTCATTTTAATTAACAGTTTTTACATATATCATACAGCATTTCTAATTAAAGCATTAATCAGTCTCTCAATGCATCATTTCACCAAATATATATAAAAGGTATCATATTGATACCTATGAATATGTGTATACTGACCCATTTTCATAGATATACATATACTGCTGATAGTCTGTATAACTTGGATTTCACTTTTTCTCTTGGATAACGCAAATATTTGATACTAGAATCTATATACAAATCGTACTTAAAAAAGAGAAAAACTTGCTTTCAGATACATATAACTGTTTATGTCATTGAGAAATATCTGTTTACATTATAAAAAAATAAAGAGTTCCAAGCCACAGGATCATAAAAGTACTTTGTGTGTATGATTACTGGTGAAGAATTTTCTGTTAGAAAGAATAATCTTCATCAAAAGTGTTTCTAAATATACATCTCTTACAAAACTGAAAGGTTTTGCAGTATTCCTGGACCACTTGAGCCTTCTAACATTCAAATCAGGCTTTCATACTGATGAGGCATGGGTGGGTGGAATAATCCTGTATCTACTGAAATAATTTCAATTATTCTTTAAAAGGCATCAGTAAGAGAAAAGAAGGGAATTTTTAGTCCTACATGAAAAAGTATACTGAACATGTACGAAGTGCTAGATGAATCTTCTTCAATAATGGGATGCAAAAGAAAACAACATCTGAGAGAAAATAATGCAACATCATTCTGGTAACCTAGGCCCTAGGATTACCTTGTGAGAAATAGCGATTCACAAACCCAAGTCAGCTAAACTCTGCAATTTATAACCAAGGATACTTTATTCCTTATTGAGCTCTTCAATTTATAAGATAGCCTGGACGCTGATGATTACAGATTCTCTCTCCAGAACAATGCCAGCATCAAATAAGCTGTTTTCTCTATTACAAAGTTATTCTTTCTATAAATAGCACGGTTCAAATATTTTTGAAAAAATTTAGCTAGTACTGCCAAAATTACACTGTCTTCTATCAGCAGCTGTGGAGAATATTAGCCAGCAAATATACCTTTAAGTAGCACCTCATGTTTTTCTCAAAGTCTTCTTTAATATGATAATGGATTCTACTTTTTTCAGCTGTGATAATAGTAGAATTCTTGATTATGAGGAATGTGAACTCCAGTGCTGGACTGCCTAGATTGAAATGTGAGGTTGTTTTAACTGTTGGGTGACCATGATCCAGTTATTGAATCTCTCTGTGCCCTGGTTTCATCATCTGGAAAATTCATCCTTTAGGTATCATCTGGAAAATTCATCCTTTAGGTACACTCATTGAGGCACTTACTAGGTGCTAGGGATACAACACTGAACAAAATACAAATCCTGTGTTCATAGAGCTCACATTATGGGGAGCGGGGGAGAAGAAGAAACAAATGGCACAAGATAAATATGTAAAATGTTATGTGGAAGTGAATGTAAAGAGAAACAAATGTTGAAAAGACATGAAATACGTACAACATTCAATAAGGGGGTAAGGAATGTTCTCAGAAGAAACGAAGAAAAAACAGCATGCAATTATCTACACAAAGGAAGGTTTAGGATGAAGAGTCGAAAATGGGAAACATCTAGGCAGTATCAGCTCTAAAGTGTTTGGGAAGAGTTCAGAGGCCAAACTGTGAGGCAAAATGAGGTTGACAGAATACTAAGGAATGAGTTCTTAGGGCTCAGGAGTGGGGGTGAGATCATTTTGGATCAGTGGGCTCTTGTAAAGGTTTAGTTTCTCCTCTAAGTGTCCTGAGTAGTCTTGTAGGATATGTGAAGGAAGTGACAGGCTCCAGCAAACTGCGCGACAGTATCACTAAGGCTCTTACTTTGAGATTAGAGTCAAGAGGGACAAGGTCACACAGACAGACAATCTAGGAAACTGCAGCATTAATTCTAAGACTGAGATGATGGATCCAGGGCCAGGGTGGCAGCAGAGAAAGAGTTGAGAAGTAGTCAGACTCCAAATAGGTTCTGTATTTAGCATAACATGCCTATTGCCTGGATGTGAGGTATGTGAGATAGAAGGAGAAATCCAGGATCATTCTTCAGTTTTTGTCTGAACAAGGAGAGCCATCACTTTCCATTATATGAGACTACTGTTTGGATACTGCTAGTACTACATAAAAGTTATGTTCTGAAGATAAACCATGTGACCGTTTTATGTAACACCCATGGCATATTACCTGGCACATGTTCAGCACTCAGGAGAATATGGTATTACCATATCTATCAATAATTTGGAAGCAAACACAGCTGCTCATAAATTTGCTCTATTTTAGTTTTATTTTCTTTCATATTTATATTAAGTAATTTTTCTCTCAAAAACATAAACAAGAAAATGTGTCTTAAATTATGTCGTACTTGGCTGAGGAGATTAAAGATGGCCCTGTGAGAAAGTAAGACAGGGGCTTCCTCCTAAAACCGCAAATAATACGAAAACATAAGTGATACAACTACTCCTGAAAGAGCAACAGGAAAGAAGACTACACAGGATACACGTGTAGACAAGAGCAGACCTCACAGAACAGGGTAATGTACTAAAGTTGTGGCCAGGCAAGACCCAATCCCTCCCCCCAGTGCAGCTCACCAGTGGGAGGAGAGAAACAGAACAGGGAAGGAGCGGAGAACCGGGACTACTGAATACCTAACTCCAGAGATCTGCTCTGGGAGCACAAACCTACATTTCATGGTGGTGGCATGATACTCTCATAATTAGGGGGTTGGAAAGCTAAGACAGGCAGAATTCCTGGAGAGAATGAGATTCCAGCTGCTTGTGAAAAGCAGGGATCCATATCTGGCTGCTCTGGGCAAAAGAAAGGTGTTCAGTCTGAGAGACTAC
The DNA here is from genome assembly GCA_029783875.1 of Phataginus tricuspis. Lineage (NCBI taxonomy): Eukaryota > Metazoa > Chordata > Mammalia > Pholidota > Manidae > Phataginus > Phataginus tricuspis. The sequence goes on along the minus strand of JAQQAC010006904.1, from coordinate 17,286,725 downwards.
CTAACAAGGAAGCCTTTAGCAAGAGAGCTGCTAAAGGGGCAAGGATTGCATAGAGCTTCCTGCTCAGGAGAAAGGACAGGTAGATAAAATTGTTTGGGTGCACTCTGCCCAGGAGGTTGGGAGCTTTCATGATCTTCAGGTGCTCCAGCTCCCTGGCTGCCTACACGGCTCCAAGAACCCCCTCCATGATAAGCAGCCTACTGTGCCTTTCTCCTGGCCAGCCCCAGATGGCTCACAAAGTGGCAAACCCTACCCTGACATAAGGCCAGCCAGAGGGAAGATCTGTCTACAGCAATTACAAACACAAAGCATAGAAGCTTCTACTTGTGTGCTTGGCCCACTGGTTCAGGCAGTGAAGACAGGCATAGCAGCCGGGAAGCAGGAAACAGCTCTTTTCTCCCCCCAGGCAGCAATACCTCTCCCCTGCAACCCCCAACATAGCATCAGCGGCTGAGCAGCTCCAGAGAGTAGAGCTTCTGGGCATTAGAAGGCACCATATGCAAATATGAAATGCCAAAGGAACCTGGTTCAGAGTAAAATTATTAACACAACTCCTGAGAAATATTTAAATGATATTGACCTCATGACTCTACCTGAAAGGGAGTTCAAAATAAAAATCATTAACATGCTCATAACAGAAAGATATTCAGGAAATCAGGAATGAACTCTGTTCGGAGATCCAATCATTGAAGAGCACAATGGAGGGTATTAAAAGCAGATCGGATATGGCGGAGGAGATGATATATGAAATAGAATTTAGAGAAGAGGAATACAAAGAAGCTGAGACACAGAGAGAAAAAAGAATCTCTAAGAATGAAGGAATATTGAGAGAACAAGTGACCAATCCAAATGGAACAATATTCACATTATTGGGGTATGAGAAGAAGAGAGAGAGGAAAAGGGATAGAAAGTGTCTTTGAGGAGGTAATTGCTGAAAACTTCCCCAATCTGGGGAAGGAGATAGTATCTCAGGCCATGGAGGTGCACAGTTCTCCCAACACAAGTGACCCAAGGAAGACAACACCAAGACATACAGTGATTAAAATGGCAAAGATCAAGGATAAGGACAGACTATTAAAAGCAGCCAGAGAGAGAAATAAGATCATATACAAAGAAAAGCCCATCAGGCTATCATCAGACTTCTCACCCTGAACCTTACAGGCCAGAAGGGAGTGGTATGGTGTATTTAATGCAATGAAGCAGAAGGGCCTTGAACCAAGATTACTTTATCTGCCAAGATTATCATTTAATTTTGAAGGAGGGATTAAACAATTCCCAGATAAGCAAAATCTGAGACATTTTATCTCCTACAAACCATCTCTACAGTGTGTTTTGGAGTGACTGCTGTAGATGGAAGTGTTATTATGGTTTAATAGCTCTCACCAGAGGTAATAAAACCACAGGAAGGAAAGTACAACAGTTAATTCCTAAGCAAATGTCATATTAAATTAACTATCCCCAAAGTCAATCAAGGTATAGACAAACATTACAGAGTATGATACCTAATATATAAAGAATGGAGGAGGAAGAAAAAGGAGGAGAAACAAAAACGAACCTTTAGATAGTGTTTATAATAGCATATTAAGTGAGTTACGTTAGGCTCTTCGATAGTATGGAAGTTAACTGTAAAGCTTTGATAACCACAAATCTAAAGCCTGCAATGCCAATAAATACATACCTACCCATAATCACTCTCAATGTAAATGAACTGAATGCACGAATCAAAAGACATAGTACCAGGGCCTGTTATGATGGCTGCAGGATTAACACATAGGACAAGACCGAAAAGACACACAGGCACACACAAAGAGATCTCTTGCTAATAGCTGCCTGCTTAGCAGTCTACATTATATCTCATCCTTCAAGGCTAAATTATTCTTTCCCAGACCTCAAGGCTAAATTATCCTTTTCCAGAGAGATAAAAAGAACACAGAGCAATCCCTACGTTGATACAGTTTCTTGAAATCTGGTTCAACTCCATCCCCTGAAGGCTGGGGTGTGCAGCCAACCTCCTTAGACTTGCTTTGCTTGAGATACAAGTCTGCAGCCTGAGCTGTTTGCAGGCTCAGGGTGACACAAAACAAAAGTTCTAAATTAACAGCTGCATATTTTTCTGTGAGAACTCCATTTCCCCCTTATTTATTTATTTATTTATTTATTTTTAAGTAGTATATAAATATAATAGAGAATATAGAAGTAGATAGTTTCTAATAGAAGGCTTTTAACAGAGTTTACTTTTCTATGTTCTGTAGTATAAAATAAAAGTCTATTTCTTGAACTTATGTGAAGTAGAATAAAGATAGGAAATAAATTTAGTGCAATTAGAAGTTAATTGCAGGTGAGCCGGTCTCTGCCTATAGACTGAATTTTGATCTGAGCTGGGCAAGGGCAGCAAAACATCCACAGGTGCAGAAGATGTATATCAAAACTGGGGGTGTGAGGTTCTAAGCCTCACCTCTTTTAGCCCCCAATTTCTCACCTGTTAGTCTCTCTGTGACTGTGCCTGTCTTAGGTTGTCCATCCCTTGAGGAATCTTACCTGTCTTTGGCTAACTAGCCATCTTCCAGGGCCATACAGGGAGATATGTAGTTGTTAAGTGAAAGAGAATCAATATTCTTTGGAAAGGTTAGTTTTTCATTTCTTTGCAGATTTATGCCCCATGGCCTTTATGCCCAGTACTTGTTTTGATGTATCTTTGCCAGTTGAAAGGATTATGATGCACAGTAATTTTAAGTATGAGGCATGAATTCTAGTAAAGAGTTGAATTTAGGAAGAAAGAAGAAAAGCTACAGAAGTAACAGATGGAAGAAAATATGAGAAGATTGATTATTTCCTTGACATAATTTCCTGTAAAGTAGGCATGTATAGGTTTTAGCAAACTACTAAATAAATTAAGTACACACATTAACAGAACATGAATACAGATACATTGCAAAGGCAGATTTAAAATTACCAGCCATATATAATGAAACTAAGAAAACCAGTTAGGTAATTCAGGCCTTTGTGAAAACTTATTGACAATATGATGGATATCATCTAATTGATTTTGAATGGTTTGAGAAAAATCAGACAAATTAAAATAACACATTCCTGGAAATTGTTCACATCCCATATGTCCTTTTAACAGCAGATAATCTATGGTAGCATGATTCTGAAGCACTACAATTCATACTTCTCCTATCTGTTGATTGAGTTCAGATAATACAGAAGCAGCCAAATTCATTCTCTCACTGTACACACAGGCCAGCTTAGATATTTCTTTTTGCATTTCAACGACAAGTCTAGGAACCAGCAGGATGAATGCTGCTGCAACTGCAATAGAAGCGGAATCTAAAAGCTTCAAGTTGTTGTCACAGTCAGATGGCAGACCTCGGAGAAGTCTTTCATGACTATTTCCAGGATAATCTATCAGAGCAGGGAGGATGTATCTCATGCCACATATACTTTGATAACGTCAAGAGAAGGCTTAGGATGTGGACCTGTACTACCTGCCCTGCCCCCAAGATGGGCCAGGCCGCCGCCTGCCTGCTAGGGCTGCATACAGCAAAGTCATGAGTCATGCTGAGACACCCTTCCCCATCTGTTGAACACTCAAACATTCTAGGCCAAGCCGCCCCTGGCCCTTTGAGCCTCAAGTGATCTCACTGAAGAAAGACTCTAAAGCTTAATGTTTAACAGAGACTTTCAGTAGGGGGTTCCCTTGCATGTAGTTACATTGCTCTGATCGCAAACATCCTGCCCTGCTCCTTCCAGAGGCCCTCATCCTACTCTGTTTAAGCCCAAGGTTCCTGTCTCATTCCCCCCTCTACAGATAGAGACGGGGAAAAGGGGCGATGACAGCTCTGGCTGCTTCATGCTGACAGGGGGCGCAGTAAGGGTGCAGTTAGGTCTCTATTGATGGTCAGTTGAAAGGGCTTCAGAGGATTGGCGCTTCTATCTTGGGTTCTATTTTTATTACTATTTGTAGTTTTATGGGATCTAGGCAAGACAGAACAAATCATTTTATTAGGTTAAGTACACTGGGAGTTGGATTTTCCTTTTTGGAGCAACTTGACAAGATTAAGAATGCATGGAATATGAGGACTAGAAATAGTAAAATTTTAATTGAAATGATGGGAGAAAACTAAAACATCTGGAGAATCATAGCTAGATATTTTGGGGAAACTAAAATTCTGGATTTAGTCTACATCCCAATGACTAATATTAGGATTTAGTATAGATAAGGCTGCATTATTGAAACAGTACTTTTTTCTAAAATCACCCTCATTTTTATTAGAAGTAACTAGACTAAGAAAATAATTAACACTTGACTTGATTATTTGCATAAGTGCAGCAAGAAGAGCAACTGATCTTTTAAATTTGCTTTGCTGGAACCTTTTACAAGAAATTTCAGAGTGGACTTTTAAAGGCCTCTCGAGTCAAGAAAGCCAAGCCAAACTTGCTATCAGATTTTTCTTGCAGTACTTGTAGATTTGGGTGAATTCCTCTCTTCTTGAGGTTCCCAAGACATTTCTGAGGTTTCTGTACCTGCTAGGATATGACCCTCTTTACTCACTTGGTAAGGCTGCTGGAAACCGTGTAAGCAAAGTACCAGGCCAGTTCTTCTAAGGGGCTTTGTTGGCTTTATAATGTCAACCTTAATTCTTTAAAGTTGTGTGTTCAAATATGAGTTTACGCACGTTTTTCAGGTATGACATTCTAGTCAAAGTCTTGGTAATATAACTAGTGTTTTTAATTTCCTGTTACAAGGAAAGCAGATTTTTATTGAGCTTATGCAAATAAACATAATGCTATAAAATATAAAAATACTCAACTGAAAGTTTTTAAATTCTGGAGGGTTAGGTAGAGAGAAAGATAAATATTTCAATTCTGCTTATAAAAGGTATTGTCATTTACTAAACTATTGTTAGTTTAACAGAAAAAGTTTAAAACACTTAATCAACATTTGAAACAAAAAGCCATAGAATCATTTTCTTTAGTTTACTTAATTTTATATAACTAATACTTGCTTTGTTGAAATCTAGTTCTTTACTAGTTTAGAAGTAATAAAACAGTGACTATAAATGACAATGGCTAAAGATTTGATGAGAGCTTACTATAAGATAGTTGACATAAGGAAATTTGAATATTTTTGTAACACGAAACATTCAGTAACAAAGTTTAGGATTATTCTCTTTGACAGTATTTTCTAGGTAATTATATATCAGATGAATAAGCTAAATTAGCCAAATACTTTCTCTAATGAGGAGAAAAAAAATCCTCTGACATGTTCTAGGGGCCCTCTGGAAAATATTAGAGTTAACTAGAGGTAAAAGCACTTTTTTGAATTTGATTTTGGAAAGTTGTTAAAAGAAAGTTTTTAAGGCATTTGCCTAAATAGAATTATAGGTTATTAAAACTTAATATTTAACTAGAATGACAATGAAAAGGCTTAAAGGCAAATACAGGTTACTCATTGTTAACAACACTTAGCTTACAGTCTTTTTAATATTAAGATCTTATTTTTTATTATTATTATTATTTAAATACTTAGATAACTCATTGAGACTTTAAGCATGAGAAATTACTTTGACAAACAATTAGAAAACTTTTGCAGTCTTACAATATTAAAGGTAGACTAATAAATTTTTGTTGTTTTAACAAACAAAACCTTCTAGTTTTGCTGTGTACTTGATATTGACTTATTTGCTTTCATTTCATATAATATGACTATCAATTTTTCTCAATTTTTCTATAAAGTTTCTATAATTTTTTTACATTCAGTGCTCCCCTTCTTTAAATAAACAGTTGTATTTAAGAACAAAGTTACCTTCTTTTACTCTTAATACAATGCTTTTCCATTCTTTATACTTTCTTATCAAAACACACATTCTTTGGCATACAGAAATGTTTTCCTTATTATATTAAGTAGTTTTAATTAGAACTTGAAAACATTAGGTACTTTAACTTTCAATTAACACTGAAAAATAGGCTATTGTAAACTGTAACACTAGCATTTTTCAGATTGATACATTTATGAACACTTTTTATCATTTCTGGAAATGTGCTTTACAGCACAATTTCTTACTGAGTATAAAACATCTTCATATAACTTAGCCAAACTCTAAAATATCTTCATATAACTTAGCAAAACTCTTAAGAATTTTGGTTACCGCAAAAAATCTTAGACTGCAGATATACACACTGTTATACATTAATATACTATTATTATTAAAATGTTCATTCGTTATACTTGTTTATGCATTCTTTAGCATCTATGCTAGATTACTTATAAAACTTTTACTAAATATTAGACAAAGTCAAGCCTTTCTTTAAGCATCTTTTTGAAAGATTTAACAGATAACATCAACTTAAATGATTTTAAGTAAACTTAGCTGATAACTATAAGGACATGTACATTTCAGTTAAACTTAAAATAGCATTAATGCTCAATATCTTTTATTGGAATTCTCTGGAAGTTTTAGAATGCCCAATTTTCACAAGCGCTTGTTTTTAAATTAATTTTTATTAATACTATCCGGGGGTAGAAAAATATTTTTCATTTACACACTTAGACAAACAAACATACAGACTGAGACATAATGATTACAGTTAGCAGCCCTTTTCATAAAAGAATATATACTCAAATAGATAAACTGATACAAAGATTTGAGTTACTAATATTCAATTGCCCTCTTTCTTTTTAGCTTACTTGATTAAAGGTATCTCAATTTTCAAGAATACACTCTAAGGGTGAATAGTTCACATAACTGGGTTAAAGATTAGATGGCCCCAGACTAAAAGGGCCGATGAAGGCTCTGTACTGATAGGGACTGTGTGTGTCCAGGTGGCTAGAAATTAAATGCACGTACAATTCTAGCACCAGTTATTTAAAGCTAGGCTGTATTGCAGAAAATAAATTTCTTCCACTTAAGGGAGTCTAGTTTAAAAACCTCTCAAATTTTTGGAGGTAATGATGAACCTAATAAGTAGAATAGACTTTCACTAAAAGAATTTAGAAAACTAGTTCTATATTGTAGTAGTTCACGGGACTTTTGACTATTTTCTTTCTTTGTGGCAAAATATATTTAGGTGCATAACATTATAGTGCATACTTCTTTCAGGGCCCAAGCCTCTCTAATCAGAGATTTAAAACTAGTAGCTGACGCTAATCATCTTTTAAGTGGCTAACAGGTGCTTAGACACATTTTATGAGATAAAGAGTACAGCATTTAGTCAGGAATAAGAACAAACTCTTACCTTGCAGTGGTGGGCATCCGGTTCCATGAAACTAAAGAAGTTAGAACAAAGTTAGGAACGCCCCTTGCCTCACTCCGAGGCCAGGGCAGCCTGAAAAAGCAGGCTGGAAGTCAGAGAGACAGAAAGAGAGTCACTCCTCATGGATACCTTGTCAGGCTGTCGGGATCTGATTCCAGACACGTGGGCCCTTAAGAAGCCACTGAAGTGTAGCCTCGGCCTAGACTCTTGCAGTTTCCCACGGCTTTCCTCAGTCCCTCGCATCCAAGGAGATGCCTCTGAAAGGTAATCCTGGCTTCCACTCAGGTGACTTTCCCAGCTCCCAAGGGAGCCGGGGGATCCACTGAGGGAGACGCAGGGGAACTTGTCGCTCAAGACTTTGAGATCGGCTGCCGGGCTAGTCCCATTTAAGTGGCTGACGAGCGCCTGATGTTCTGTGCCATAGACACCTTCTTTCTATAAGGACAGTAAAAGAGAAGGTAGTCTAGGATGCCAATACTCACCTCTGAGATTATCCCAGATGAGCCACTGAAAATGATGCTAGGGTTCTTGTTTGCAGTCAAGGTAGGAGAGCTAAGGGGAGGCTTTTATTTAGAGATGCAGTGAGAGAACAGACAGCTCCTGGCTCATGGTGGGAGGGGACAAAAGAGCCTTGTGCACACAATTTTGAAAAATTGTAGGGTCGTTTTACATTATTTGAGGAAATACTTTCTATTGGAATCTTTCTGAAGGAATTTGAAAATTAAAGGAGGGTGCAGTAAAAGCAAACTTCTCCCTATCTGCTAATTAACAGTTTCCTCTTCAGGGAACCAAGGACAACATTCTAGCACAAAGTGCAAGAATTTTGCTGATTGTCCATTGGTGATTTTTGTACTTCTACCTTTAAGCTTTAGAGTTAAGCTGTAAGTGGGATTGAGATTTAAACCATGGACAGTGTTGTTTAACAAGAGCAAATAAATCACCTAAAAATTTCTCTTTTACTTTCACTCCTGTGCAGAGGAGTAATTCCTGTAATAATTGCTTATATTCAAGTTCCTGAGATGGGACATTCCCCAAATTTGCCGAAGGTCCAGCTTACCCTGAGCAGACGCACCCCTTCGGCCCTGCAGCCATGACAAGTCCTGCCAAATTCCACGAGGAAAGCCAGGTGCATGGACAGGATGAAGTCGTTGTAACCCACTCTGGGTGCCAAATGCCAGGGCCTGTTATGATGGCTGCAGGATTAACACATAGGACAAGACTAAAAACACACACAGACACTCACAAAGAGGTCTCTTGCTAATAGCTGCCTGCTTAGCAGTCTACATGTGTATTTATATCTCATCCTTCAAGGCTAAATTATTCTTTCCCAGACCTCAAGGCTAAATTATCCTTTTCCAGGGAGAGAAAAAGAACACAGAGCAATCCTACGTGGATACAGTTCCTTGAACTCTGGTTCAACTCCATCCCCTGAAGTCTGGGGTGTGCAGCCAACTTCCTTAGACTTGCTTCACTTGAGATAACAATGCTTGTGCTGTTTTCAGACCCAGTCTGAGACAAAACAAAAGTTCTAAATTAACAGCTGCACATTTTTCTGTGAGAATTCCAACAACATAGATTCACTGTATGGATAAACAAAAAAGGACCCTTCTATATGCTGCCTACAAGTGACTGCCAAAGACATACACAGACTAAAAGTGAAGGGGTGGAAAAAGATATATCATGCAACTAATACGAAGAAAAAAGCAGGAATTGCTGTATTTGTATGAGACAAAATGGACTTCACAACAAAGCAAGTCACAAGAGACAAAGAACGGCATTACATAATGATAAAAAGGGTCAGTCCCACAAGAAGATACACCCATTAAAAATATCTATGCACACAACACAGGAGCACCTACAAATGTGATACAAATACTAACAGAATTAAAAGGGGAAATAGAATGCAATGCATTCATTCTACGGGACTTCAACACACCACTCACTCTGAAGGACAGGTCAACCAGACAGAAAATAAGTAAGGAGACAGACGCACCGAACAACACATTAGAACACAAGGACCTAACAGATCACTACAGAACTCTACACCTAAAGTAGCAGAATACACATTCTTCTCAAGTACCCATGGTACATTTTCAAGAAAAGATCATATACTAGGCCACAAAAAGAGCCTTGGTATATTCAAAGAGATTGAAATTGTACCTACCAGGTTCTCAGACCATGTAAAGAAAATGAAAAATCTCAGAAAAACATGGAGGCTTCACATCATGCCCCTAAATAACAAATGGATCAATGACCAAATAAAAACAGAGATCAAGCAATATATGGAAACAAATGATAACAATAATTCAACAACACAAAATCTGTGGGACACAGTGAAGGCCATGCTAAGAAGAAAGTATATTGCAATATAGACCTACCTCTGGAAAGAAGAAAAATCCCATATGAGTAGTCTAAACTCAGAATTAATGAAACTAGAAAAAGAATAAACAATGACACCCAAAGTCAGTAGAAAGAGGAACTTAATAAAGATTAGAGCAGAAATAAATAAAATCGAGAAGAATAAAACAATAAAAAAATCAATGAAAGCAGGAACTGGTTCTTTGATAAAATGAACAAAATAGATAAATCCCTAGTATGACAACAAGAAAAGAAGAAAGTCTACTCACACAAACAGGATCAGAAATGATAAAGGAAAAATCACTACGGACAGCACAGAAATACAAAGAACTATTAGAGAATACTATGAAAAATTATATGCTAACAAACTGGATAACCTAGAAGAAATGGACAACTTTCTAGAAAAATACAACCTTCCAAGAAAGAAACAGAAAATCTCAACAGACCAATTACAAGGAACAAAATTGAAGTGGTAATAAAAATTACCCAAGAACAAAACCCGTGGACCAGATTGATTCACCTTTGAATTTTACCAGACATATACAGAAGAAATAATAACCATTATCGTTAAAGTCTTCCAAAAAATAGAAGAGGAAGGAATACTTCCAAACTCATTCTATGAAGCCAGCATCACTCTAGTACCAAAATCTGGCAAAGACTTCACCAAAAAAGAAAATTACACACCAATATTCCTGATGAAAGTAGATGCAAAAATACTCAACAAAATATTAGCAAACCAAATTCAAAAATACATCAAAAGGATCATCCATCATGATCAAGGAGGATTTATTCCAGGGATGCAAGGATGGTTCAACATTTGAAAATCCATCAACATCACCCATCACATCAACAAAAAGAAGGAGAAAAACCACATGATCATCTCCATAGATGCTGAGAAAGCATTTGACAAAATTCACCATCCATTCATGATAAAAACTGTCAACAAAATGGGTATAGAGGGCAAGTACCTCAAAATAATAAAGGCTATATATGACAAACCCACAGCCAACATTATACTTAACAGTGAGAAGCTGAGAGCTTTTCCTTTAAGATTGGGAACAAGACAAGGATGCCCACTCTCCCCACATCTATTCAACACAGTTCTAGAGGTGCTAGCCATGGAAATCAGACAACAAAAGAAATTAAAGGCATCCAGATTTGCAGGGAAGAAGTCAAACTGTCCCTGTTTGCAGATGACATGATATTGTACATAAAAAACCCTAAAGAATCCACTCCAAAACTACTAGTTCTAATACCTGAATTCAACAAAGTTGGGGGATACAAAATTAATATGCAGAAATCTGAGGCATACCAATACACTTAAAATGAACTAGTAGAGAGAGAGATCAGAAAAACAAATCCATTCTCATTTACATCAAAAAGAATAAAATATCTAGGAATAAATCTAACCAAGGAAGTGAAAGACCTATACTCTGAAAACTATAAGACACTCATGAGAGAAATTTAAGAAAATACCAATAAATGGAAAAACATCCGTGCTCATGGATAGAAAGAATTAATATTGTCAAAGTGGCCATCCAGCCTAAGCAATCTACAGACACAATGCAATTCCTATCAAAATACCAACAGCATTCTTCAATGAAACAGGGAAAATCATTCTAAAATTCATATGGAGCCATAAAAGACCCCGAATAGCCAAAGTAATCCTGAGAAGGAAGAATAAAGCTGGGGGGATTATGTTCCCCAACTTCAAGCTCTACTACAAAGCCATAGTTCTCAAGACAAGTTGTTACTAGCACAAGAACAGACCCATAGGCCAATGGACCAGAATAGAGAGCCCTGATATAAACCCAACCATATATGGTCAATTCATATTTGATAAAGGTACCATGGACGTACAATGGGGAAATGACAGCCTCTTCAACAGCTGGTGTTGGCAAAACTGGACAGCTACTTGCAAGAGAATGAAACTGCATTATTGTTAAACCCAATACACAAAAGTAAACTCAAAATGGATCAAAGACCTTAATGTAAGTCATGAAACCATAAAACTCTTAGAAGACAACATTGGCAAAAATCTCCTGAACATAAGCATGAGCATCTTCTTCCTGAATGCATCTCCTCAAGCAAGGGAAACAAAAGTAAAAGTGAACTCATGGGACTACATCAAACTAAAAAGTTTCTGTAAAGCAAAGGAGACCATCAAAAGAACAAAACGACATCCTACAATATTGGAGAATATATTTGTAAATGACATATCCAACAAGGGGTTAAAATCCAAAATATATAAAGAACTTACATGCCTCAACACCCAAAAAGCAAATAACCTGATTAAAAAATGGGCAGAGGATATGAAGAGACAGTCCTCCAAAGAAGAAATTCAGATGGCAAACAGACACATGAAAAGATGCTCCACATCACTAATCATCAGTGAAATGCAAATTAAAACAACAATGAGATAACACCTCACACCACTAAGGATGGCCAAAATCGAAAAGCTTAAGAACAACAAATGCTGGCGAGGATGCGGAGAAAGGGGCAAACTCCTACACTGCTGGTGGGAATGTAAGCTAGTTCAAACCTTGTGGAAAGTAATATGGAGGTTCCTCAAAAAACTAAAATACAAATACCATTTGACTCAGGAATCCCACTCCTTGGAATTTACCCGAAGAATACAACTTCTCAGATTCAAAAAGACATATGCACCCCTATGTTTATTGCGGCACTTTTTACAATAGCCAAGGTATGGCAGCAACCTAAGTGTCCATCAGTAGATGAATGGATAAATAAGATGTGGTATGTATACACAATGGAATACTATTCATCATAAGAAGGAATCAAATCCTGCTATTTGCAACAACACAGACAGAGCTGGAGGATATTATGTTCAGTGAAATAAGCCAGGTGGAGAAAGTCAAGTACCAAATGATTTCCCTCATTTGTGGAGTATAACAATGAAGGAAAACTAAAGGAATAAAATAGCAGCAGACTCAGAGACTCCAAGAAGGAACTAGTGGTTGCAAAGGGGAGGGGTGTGGGAAGGTGGGTGGGGAGGGTGGGAGAAGGGGATTGAGGAGTATTATGTTTAGTACACGTGGTGTGGGGTATCACGGGGAATACAGTGTAGGACAGAGAAGGCAAACAGTGAATCTGTGGCATCTTACTACACTGACGGACAGTGACTAAACTGGGGTATGGGTGGGGACTTGATAATATGGGTAAATGTAGTAAACACATTGTTTTTGCATTTGAAACATTCATAAGAGTGCATATCCATAATACCTTAATAAAAAATAATTTAAAAATTATGTCATACTTCTTACATGAAATATGCACTGCTTTAACAGGGTAATTACAGGGAAAATGCAAATAATCTACATATTTCATTGCTTCTAGGTTATATTACATGTATGTAATAACATAAACATAATTTCTGAATTATAGTATAAGGAGTATAACCCAGTCTTAATGTGAATAGAATCTAATTTCTTAAATTAGCATTTCCTTAAATGTTGTCCAAAAAATCATAGAATGTGTTGACCATCTTTGCCAACACGAATGAATCAAATACTTTGCCTAAAGATAGGAATAGGCATAAATGAAAACAAGGTGAAAACATAGCTTATAAAAAGCTAACCAGTAATGTGAAAAGAGACTGTAAATATTCAGAAACAGATAAGGCATACAGGACATGACAAATGAGCCATAAAAGCATATAGTAAATGTTTATCAAATACTCATCTCTAATTACAAACAAAAACATATAGTAGTAGCTATAAATATACCATTTGGCCAAACTGGATATCAGAGCGAAAATGAGGCATAATTTTAAATGACATTGACATATGATAAGGGAAATTTTTAAATTAATGAAGTAGAGGAAAATAATTCAATTTTAAGGTATTTGAGACTTTTTGACAGTTTTGAGTTAGTAAAATTTTTTTAGCTTTTAACTCCTAAAAGATATTTTGCACTTTTGTATGTTTTAAAAACATTTCAAATAGCATTTAGGAAGAATAATAAAATATAGTTATACAAATAAAACAATGTAAAGTTAAAAAAATACAATTTATAAATGTTATAATTTGGATGAAAATTTTCTCATTAAAAAAGTTGAAACAGAAAGATCAAAAAGCGAATAGAAGAATTCCTTCTTAAATAACCTTTAAATATTAGAGAAAATTAATCTGCAATTCCAGATGATATTGAGGAAAGTTTCTTTTTAAAAGGGGAATTTAGTACTCTAGATCACTAAAGTTCAAGGGCTGCCACAAAATCTAAATTCATTGTCAATTCTTAGCTTTGCAAACTGTCTCTGTTAAATATTTTAAAACAAATGAGTCAAGCATTTAATTCAAGAATTTATTTTGGACGACCATAACAAACCTATAGAAATCAGGAGGAAGACGATGGTTATTAACAATACATAAAAACTAATCAGAGAGGAATTTGACTGAAGCTTGTTGACCTGTGACAGAAAAGTTAAGAATGTAAACTGATTATCAGGCATCACCAAAGAGATATCTCTGCACACAGATACTTAACTTGATGAGTACACATTTCATGTCCAAACCATGGCAAGTTGAGAGTCTGGATTTTTCATTAAATTCTAAGAACACATTCATCTCAGGTTTCATAGACCAGGTAATTACCACAGGTTAAGCTAGTAAGTGTATATAGAAACATGCAAAAGCATACAGAAAATAACTAACTGTGCTTATAATTGTAGATATCCATAATGGTAGATCTAGAAGAACACATACAAAACTGCTAATAACTTGTTTTGTTTGCTGAGAAATAATAAAAACAGAAATAGAGGGCATTTCTATTTCCTTCATTTGTTCAATATTTTTCAAATTTTCTCCAAGGTTACCATATACGTTTCTAAACCCCAAATTGCAAAAATGCTACGTTTTTTCCTTAGCTGTTTGTGTTTGTCAATTACATTAACCATAAATAACATATAAACAACAGGGAATATTCACTAAGAAAAAAACATTGTGCATTGCAAATTTATTGCAGGAATGTAAGTTTGTTCTAATGATATGACCAATATTTAGTAGTATTGTCTTAAAAGTTTTACATCCATTAACTGATTTAACCTTTACAGTAACTCTATGGACCTGGATTTATTATTTATATTTTGCATTGAGCAAACTGATGCTTAATGTTTCAGTGACTGACATAGCTAAAGGGGTAGCAGATCAAGAATCTAAATCCTGGAATATTTGGTTTCAAAGACAGTTCTTGTAATGACTCTGATACATTTCTTTTCTATATAATAAATGAAACAATTTCTGAAACTGGTGCTATCATTGTGTGCAAGATATACCTTTTTCTGTAGTGAAACTCTAAAGTTGGAGTATGCAAGTCAATTTGCATGACATAGTTTGAAAAATGACAACAATGTTTTCTCATTTTGTGCAAGTGCCCTTAAAAACATGTATATATAGACCACAGATTTAATACTAGCTCCTGATTTCTAACCACAATGTGAATTTCTAATGAAGTATTTATATTTAGTCAAGTAAAGGATGATTCAACAGAAATACAAACAAATTAATGGTTCAATTGTTTTTGGAGAGGGAACCACATAATACACCAAAGGGAAGGAAAAAATCCTAAAAGTTTAGCATCACTGTTATTTTACTTGCCTGGAGTTCTCTTTCTTTTGAATGATTCTAATGAGAGCATTTTTCACTTCTTTGTTCCTAAGACTGTAAATGAGTGGATTCAGCATGGGGATCATGATTGCGTAAAACACAGAAGCTATTTGATCCTTTCCCAAAGTGTAACTTTTACTTGGTTTTAAATGAGTAAACATCAGAGTGCCATAAAAGGTGGTGACTCCCAGGAGATGGGAGGCACACGTAGAGAAGGCTTTCTGCTTTCCTGAAGCGGAAGTATTTTTCAGGATGGTAGACAGAATGGACACATAGGACGCAGCTATTGTGATAAGAGACACCATGAGAGTGGAACCACGAAAAATTAGTATCAAAATTTCAACCCCATGTGTGTTGGTGCAAGACAGGGCTAAAACTGGGGATGTGTCACAGAAAAAGTGATGGATTACAATAGAGTCTCAGAAATGTAATCTGCTCATGCAAAGCACACTGACTGTGGAATCCAGAATTCCTACAAAGTAGGACCCCAACATGAGGGAACAGCAGAGTCTTGTGGACATAACAACAGGGTAGTGGAGGGGGTTGCAGATGGCTACATAGCGATCATAGGCCATTGAGGAAAGAAGAAAACATTCTGTGGCAGCCAAGAGGACAAAAAAGTACATCTGGCTGAAGTAGCTCATGTAGGAAATATACTTGGTGGAAGTCAGTAAGTTCTCTAAGGTTTTAGGCGTGATGACGGTTGAGTAAAAGAGGTCGAGAAAGGAGAGGTGAGTGAGGAAAAAGTACATGGGGGTGTGAAGCTGGACATCCAGGCGGATCACCAGCACCATCCCTGCGTTCCCCAGCACTGTGATCAGGTATATCAGCAGGAACAGCAAAAAGAGGACCAGCTGGACCTCCGGGGAATCCGCCAGCCCCAGAAGGATGAAGCCTGTCACCTGTGTGGTATTCCTTCTACCCATAGTGGTCAACTGCTTTGAACTGCTGAGAAGTCAGCGTTGACACTTAGCAGCAATGACTTCCGAAAGGCTTGTGTCTGTATGAACAGCATGGCATACTTACTTTAGTGTCGTGTTGCTAGAACATGATAATAATGAGAGGTGTGGAGAACATGACTGAAAAGAATCTTAGTTTTATGGCTAAATACAGAAATGAGAATAAAGTGACATTTAGATATGACATAATAATAGCTAACATATGGCATAAATAGAATGAGTCTGACCCTGTTGTAATTGCTTCATTTTAGAAATATATTTGGACCACCTGAGAACATCATGCCATAAGTGCCCAACATTAGCCACATTGTTTAGATGAGAAAAAGCATCCATTTTAAGTAACTAATCCAGAGTCAAAACTATTAAATTTTGGCCATGATTCTACCAAGATAGACTGATTCCTCAGACCATTTTCATAATACTGTGTTCCTGTTTACATTTAATTTCCGCAAATGTGAGAAAACGTGCTGCAGATATAATAAACAATGATAGAGAAACAATTTAGGGCATTGCTCAAAATCATTTTGTTTCCAATATACATGACACTTAATATACATTACAAAGAAATTTCAAGCTAGGAGACTTAGTAGGATGTATTAAAGCTATGGACCACATGTTAGTATTAATTACAAAAGATATTATGTTTTCCTAACTTGACCATTTAAAATCAAATTTCTCCAGATACCATATTTCTAAAATACGTACCTTATGGTCCCTGATTCCATCAATTCTCTCTTTCTGGTTCCACAAATCCAGGCATTACTCTGGGTAAGGTCTCAGTGATATAGATATGCATACTCTTCTCAAAATATCAACATTTTATTTGCTCTTAACTGAAGCCCTGTAGCCTTGAGTCTAATACCTACTATGAGCCAGTGTTGGTAAGAAACAGTCCTTATTCCAATATTATCTGTCTAGAAATTTGTCAAC
Organism: Phataginus tricuspis; assembly: GCA_029783875.1. Classification (NCBI taxonomy): domain Eukaryota; kingdom Metazoa; phylum Chordata; class Mammalia; order Pholidota; family Manidae; genus Phataginus; species Phataginus tricuspis. The sequence continues at coordinate 17,269,597 of JAQQAC010006904.1, read as the reverse complement.
CTTACATATTGTTCACAAATTAAATTTGAAGACCGCTTGATTGGAAAATCTCTGTTGTATAATATCTGTTTGTTTTTGAGAAAAGTTCTGTTTGAATTTTAGTGCATTCATTATGTTTCATGCTGAGGTAAACAGTAATCAATTTAGAACTTTTCTTCAGGTCCTTGTCAAATGGAACATTGATCTAAAGAACTTGGGGAGCTACTGTGAACATAAGTGGAGCAGAATAGCCTTGCCCCTCACGCTTTTAAATCCCAGACCCCTCATGTACTGATGATAAATGCAACATTTGGTCATCCCTGGGCACCAGTTTCCATGGAAGATGGCTTGGCCTGTGTTGTGTGGCATATTTCCAAGGACACAGGTTCAAGGACTAATTGCAGCTCTGTGAGGTTTCCAGGAACTGGTTGCCTTTTCCCTTAGAGGCCACACAGTGGAGGCCTGGTGGTTTGGTCCTCTTTGTGAGGCCCTAATATTTTGACTGGAAAGGTGGAGATGCTATTTCTGGAAAAAATATCTCCTTACTTTGCAACTGAAACCATTGGGAATGAAATGATACATTTTTCATTAAGGAACCTTTTTATATGAAGAGTGATACTGTCATAGAAGCAAATACATTCATTAGAAGAAAATAATATAACAAAACTAAAGGAAAAAAATGAAAAATCAAACTTTTAACATTTTGATAAATTTCTCCCTATTATTTTCTTGTGTTCATATAATGCTTTTTTGGACATACAGATTTGAATAATTATTGTTACACTGTATATTCAGTATCCCATCCTCATTTCATGATTAAAACACCTTTCTGTTCTCCTTTAATATTTCATAAAATAAAATAAAATAAAATGAAAGCACATTAAAACTGTAAGACATGTTGCTCAGATATTTTATGAGTATCTTCAATCTTCTCTCATGAGGTATAAGCATGCAAAATTTCTCTGGAGTCATATATTTATAGTGAAGGGCTTCACCGAAAGCTTGAATTGCAGATAGCTTTCCTTCCTGTTTTTAGCCATCTACCTCTTTATTATGTAGAGAAGTTTGGCTTTGGCCTTATAAGTCACTGGGGATTCCTGGCTCCACAAAACCATGTACTGTTTTCTGAGGGTGCTCTCATCTACTGGTGCCTGCTTCTCCTCAGTCATTACCCGAGCTATGTTAGCAGATTTTGTGTCAAAGTATAAAGCCATTTCGTTCCTTGGATGTGCAGCACAGATGCTTCTCCTTGTTGCTTGTGGTACCACAGAGTGCTTTCTCTTGGTGGCAGTGAGATATGATCGCTCTGCAGCT